>BQMZ01000192.1:0-263717 GCA_036984285.1 Chlamydomonas sp. KOR1 | reverse complement strand
CGTCGTCGTGCAGCAGGATTTTGCGCATGCACAGCAGTACTGGAAGCCACGCTGCCAAGCTGCTGCATGAATGGTGGCGTAAGCCCTAACATGGCGTCATACCGGAATGCCACATAGCGTTTGGTGCACATACCGGTACTGCACGCTATACAGCGTTCCTGAATTGCATTACAGTCAGCACTGTAAGCGTGTGTCAATGTCGGGTCCCCAGTTCCCACACGCCACACCCCCACATGCAATGTTGTACTTGTATGGCAACCAAAACCACTTGCTCGTACAGCTCCACGAGCTGGCGTGGACAGTGCTCTGAGTTACGGCGTATAGCCATAACTGTACAATATGCGTTGACGTTGACAAGTGCAGCCCCTAGTACCGTATGCGGGATCTGGCTGAACCGACAAACACAGGCCCCTGGCACGCCCCTCTGGGGAGCCTGTAGCAACTGGTTGAGGCTGCTCCCGCGTAGAAGCTGCTTCAAAAGATTCGGAGTATTCCAATAGCATGCACTTTATATCAAGGCGTACGCGGGCCAATAGCGAGTAGGCGTCCCGTGCTCCCGTCTGGCGCTGCGCTGCGGTGGTGGTTGGCCGTTGCGGGTTGAATGCGCGGGAAGTCGAGTACTCGACAGCCAGCCGCTAAAGTTTGCAGACACGCTTATGTAGGTAAATTGCATTTCTGGTAACAAGGATTTTCGAGGTTTAAGAAGCCGCAATCCTAAACGGCCTGTGCCCTCAGCATTGGTGCAGCTAAACTAGATTAACATCGCACAGCAACGTGTGCACTCACATTTGGCTTAAAGGATGCAGCTTTCATAGTCGCTATGTTCAGCACCTAAGAAGCTTCTGCCGACGAGGAGTGCATGCGACGTTGCTGCTCGGCGTGGTCAGGAATGACAGCATCAACCAGCTATTCATCGCATTGTGGAGAGCTTGCAGCGCTCTGGCCCGGACGCGAGGCGCAGGTGAGACGGCTTCTTGCTCCCAGAGCTCGGCGACCACGTCGCCCAAGCCCCGGCACCATGCTGCTCCTTGACGTGTCCACCCCAATTGCCATCCGCCCCTGCTGCGTTCAGATTGCCACACTCCATTCATGGCTCTCAGGGCGAGGCGGCTCCCACATTATTGTACACGGCCCGCCCGGGACGGGGAAGACCTCGGTCGTGAGGTGCGAGCGTGGTCCCCAGGACTGCCCCCCGGAACTCCTTACCAACTACCGTAGCCAGGCGCCAATCCACCTGTGATCAGACGAGCAAAATGTACCCACGCCAGTAACAGGAGGTCATCGAGGCTGACTCCTCCCCACGCGGGCTAGCTGACTGCATGGCCACACAAGGGGAAAGCAGCATGGTGGTTGCGTTCCTGCCCCGCATGCAGGTCATGTCTGGAGGCCTGGGGCCGCCGGTACGCATACGCCACGCTGCCGCAGGTGCGCTGGGGTGGTCCATGGGTTGGCCCAGAGCACGGTTCGGTATGGTATGGGGTTCAGCTAATCAGCAACATTGCCTCAGGTGCGTTTGCCCGTTGCGGCAATGGATGACGGCCACGCGTACCTGTGCAGTTCTGCTGTGGCTTCTCGAAATCAAACAGGAAAGCGAAGCAAGGCCGTTGTGCCAGCAGGGCGTGCACGCAGCTGTAGGGCCGGAACAGCCGTGGTGGCCCGCCGCCTTCCTCTGGTCTCCCCTGTGCGTGAGGGGCAGCACCCTGTTGGTGGCCCCCAAATCGTGCCCGCTCCCCTCCCCACCCAAATTTGCACATTTCATACGGTACTCCCAGCACCCAACTCTCCAAGCATGCTATTTACCCCCAGGAATACAAGCTGCGCCAGCTGTTCGCGGGTCTGCTGTCCCAGCTGTGGGCCGACCGCGGCCACAAGCGCAAGCGGGCGGGCGGCTTCGGGCCGGTGGCGGGGGCTGACAGCTGGAACGAGTTCGCGGAGCAGGCGGCGGGTGGGTGACTGCGCACGACGCATATGATGCTGGGTGTGGACAGGTGTTGTATGCTGCACTGTCCCCATGGCGGGTGGGTGGCTAGGCATGGGCTCGTGCTGCATAAGGCATCAGGATTGCTGGCGGGTCAGGCGGCTGGTGGGCGGCGGGACGTGTTACAAGAAACGCATGGAACGCATGGCGTACACACCGGAAGCGGTTGCTGGCGACCAACCGGCGCACCAGCTGATGTCCGCTGCACAACCTCCACCACAAGCTCTACCGCCCACCCGCGCGCTCCACGCCCTGCCTCCCGCCCTGCCTTTCCCATCCCCGCCCCGCAGCCGCCTGCCCTCCTGGCTCGCCGCAGTGCAGTGTGCTGGTGCTGGACGGCATGCAGTGGCACGCGCACGCCAACGTGCTGCCGCAGCTGTTGGCTGCAATCCGGGTGCGATGGGGCGCGTATCATGCATGCTTCCCGACAATAATGTCTTGACATGCATATGTGATGGTGGCAGCAGAGACACAATAACGTGCTGCTGTAGCCGCTGGCTGCGATCGGTGTACGGCTGGGGTGCTTGTGGACGGCAGGGTGGTGCGCGGATTGTGGGGCCAAAGAATTTAAAGGCAGCACGACGCGCCACACTGGTGCGCCCTACCCGTTTGATACTTGCGCGCTGTGCAGTTTGTTGCAACAGGACCCCTCCTGCTTCCCTCCCGCTGGCACTTTGTTTCTTCCATCCCGCTGTGGCACCGTGTGGCACCTGTGCCGCTGATGCAACAAAAACTCCCCTGCTTACCCTCCCTCTGACACTTGGTTTCTTCTTTCCCGCAGTGGCACCGCGCCAGCCTCGTGGTGGTGGCCATAACCTCCACACCTCCCCAGGTGGGATGGCACGTAGCAGCAAGCCAATTGCATGTTGCGTACAGCTGCAACCCCGCAGCCCAACAGGGCACCCCCTGTTACGTCGTCCCCTTTGATGTACACGTGCCATAGCACCGCGCCAATCCGTTCGCGTTGCAGCATAGCGTGCTCCTTGCAGCTGCCGCTACCACCACCATTCGCCGCGCCGCGTTACCGTCCCAACGTTCGCATATTCGACGCAGCCGTACGACCCCACCACGACAACAGCGCCACTATCCCCGCTAACAGTGTCCCGGTTGGCCTTGACTAATCGTATGCAGGACCTGCGATTTGGCGCCGCCAGCGGGCTGCCGCTGCCGCTCATGCGCAGTGTGGCGTTCCCTGCCTACAGCCGTGATCAGCTGGTGGAGGCCCTGGCAGTGGTGGGTTAACACAATGGTTGGTGTTGTGTCCGGGGTAGTCGTGGGTCTGCGCATGGGCTGTTTCAACATCCCCAACACACCAGCTGTCGGAAGCGTTTGCGGTGGTGGGTTAAGATTGATTCTCGTGCGTTTTGATGGGTCCAAGGTTGATGCGGGAGTGCCCTGCCGGTCATGGTGGTCGGGGCCGCATGGGAGGCGCTGGCGTTCATCCGCCGTGCTACCAGATTTCTTCCGGGCCATGTTGCTTGTTCCTGTGCATTACGTAACTCATGCTTGCGCCGATCGCCCCTCATCTTCCACACCAACGCAACGCAGAACGTCCCAACCGCTTGCGGCGCCGCCGCCGCAGCGGCTGCCTCCACCGACGGCGCACACGTGCCGTCGCCCGCCCTGTCCTCCTGCCACGTGGCGCCCTCCCCGGAGCTGTACCGCGAGTTCCTCAACTCGACGGTGGTGGGCCCCTTCTGCCAACACACCAGGAGGTGAGTGCTGCCAATAAATAACGTACCACGTGCCATGTGGGTGCAGGACAACGCACCCCAAAACCTGCACAGCCACCCCTACATCAGAACTTGAAAAGCACTGCCGTCTTTTGAATTCTCGGAACTTCCTCGTACATGGGTAGGTAGCTGCATCATGCATCGGCTGGAAGGCCCTTCCGTCCCCAACACTTCCAGTGTGCTGGCACAGGAAGTGCAGAAGGGTCCAGGTAGCAAGGGTGCAGGCAGGGACACAAGCAAGGCCCCACGTGAGCAGCATGTATGCATGCCCTGTTGCCCCTGCCTTTCCGTACGTCCTACCGTGAGGCCCTTAGTCGACCGCAAGTTCACCTGCCCTTGTACCTGTGGCTTTCCTCGCAGTGCGGCGGACCTTGCGGCGGTTGCTGGCTGGCTGTGGCCGCTGTACAGTCAGCCCCTGGAGGAGGGACAGGTCAGGCCGAAAGCGTGGGGCTGGGGTGAAATGAAGCAACACGGCTAGTTGGGGACCGTCCTCCATGGCAGCTGCCCGCTGTTGAGGTTTGGATAGTATGGCAGGTTTGTGCGGGTTGCGGCATCGCTCAATGTGCGTTGCCGGCATGAGCGCTGCTGCAACGTGTGGAACAGTGTACGGCATGCATGAGCCAGTGGCTCAACAAGGGCGAAAGCCGCACCAGGAGCCTGACAGGCAGTCCCTTCTACCCCTCGTGCATTCACTTCACCGCACAGGTTCGGCCAGACGCACCGGTGGAGACCCAGGTACGGCAGCTGGACGGCCTGCTGCGCAACCGCCACAACGGTCCCGTACGGCGGCTGCTGGAGGTGTACCGCCCCGGGCTGCGCGCGCCGCCACCCGGTGCGCTGCCGCAGCTGCAGACCCATGGGTCGGCCGCCGGGGTGGCGGCTGCAGCGACGGCGGGTGGCCAGGGGGCCGGTGTGGAGGCGGAGGCGTACGACAGCGGCCGGGCGCTGACTGCCAACCTGGGCAAGGCGGCGAAGCTGCTGCTGCTGGCAGGTGCGGGGGCGAGGGAGGTGGGGGTGGGGCGTGAAGGGAGTCGGGTGCACGGGGTGTGGGGTGTAGTGGGCACCAGTCCCCTAGCGAAGGCGGCAGAGCTGCTGCTGCTGGCAGGTGGGCGGAAAGAAGGGGAAATAGCTGGTTCGTGAGTTACCAAGCACCAAGCCGCGCCAAGCACATTGTAGTCGGCCTGCGCTCATGGCACCACAGTTCAGCATGTTCCTTTTCCCATTGCATCCGGTTTACAGCTGGCGGGTCCTTATGGCAAGGCTTTAGTTGCTGCTTACAACAAACGCCTTCCTCCTCCCAAACTCCAAGCCTTCATGGCCAGCCGCAACAAGCCCGGCCTTCTTCCTCTCAGTCCTTGCCGAGGCTTTCTTCACTGCTACCGCCCGTCCCAAGTATCCATCCGCCCGCCCCCTCGCTTTGCGGTTACCCCCCTCTCCCCCCAGCCTTCGTGGCCAGCCGCAACAAGCCCACGCTGGACAAGGAGCTGTTTGAGTTCAGGCAGCAGCAGGGCGGCAGACGCAGGGGGCGCGGGACCAACCGCGCGGAGACGCAGGCGCAGCAGGCGGACAGACAGGTGCGGTCCTTGCAGCCAAGTGTTGATGGTTATTACCATTACAGACTGTTGGGACAAGTTGGCCACCTGTGCCCTGGTGCAAGTGGGTGCGCAGTTCCCAAAGGAGGGATGCGGTAGAGAGAGCCAGTCGGTGTTGCGCAGCTGCAGCAAGTGTCCAGGGGCCAGTGGCGCCAGGGTGAGGCCTGTGATCACGTGGGACGTGGGCACGATAAGGGGTGCTGATATGTATTGCACTCCAAGGCCCCTGACGCATTGGGAGCTCCTGACCTGCTGCCCTTGCCTCTCGTTTCAATATACTCCGCCACTGCCTGCCCTCCGTTGCTACCCCAGGCGGAGGCGGCACGTGAGGCGCGGCTCCGTGGCCCGCACCCCTTCCCCCTCACCCGCCTCATCTCCATTTTCCACCGCCTGTGGGCCTCCGCCGCGCCCCTGGAGTCCGACGCAGCCATGTACGGCGGGAAGGGGCTGTCGTACGCGGCGGGCGGTACGGTGTACGGCGAGGAGCGGGACGTGCTGGACGTGGACCTCGTGACAGGCTTCGCGGGCGGCAGGACGGGAGTGGAGGTGGGCGCGGGAGTTGGTGGCGTGGTTGCTATTGCTTAGGCCGATTCCAGTGGGGTCGTTGCTTTTGCGTGGGCCGATGCCAATGCGGTCGTTGCTATTGCGTAGGCCGATTCCAGTGGTGTCGTTGCTATTGTGTAGGCCGAGCGCAGGTGCCTTTACATAACTTCTGTGCTATGCGCTGACGTGTGTATGTATTTTGCCAAGCTAAGGACAACAGCCGAATGGGTCTGGGACAAAACTTGGGCGGAACTGGGTCTTGGGCGTGTGTATGTGTACAGAGGGGGGAGCGTGGAGCGGATGCAGGGGGAGAGGGGCTGTGAGTTGTGGCTTGCTCAGCTCCTGAGGTGGCGCCTCGGGTGCAATGCGGCTGAACGGCTACCTCCGTTGGTGATACCGGTTCAGCGTTCCGAGCGTGATAGCTGTCTGCAATCTCACTTGAGCGCCACCGCTGTCGTGTCTACCCCTGCGGACCCCTGCAACATTTGTCGTGTCGACCGGTACCCCTGCACCACCTCTGCCGTGCCTTTTCCTGCATCACCTCTGCCGTGTTTTTCCCTTACCCCCGAAGGCTGTGTGGAGCCAGAGCGGTGCGGTGCTGAGCGCCGTGACGGGGCTGGAAGCCATGGGGCTGCTCACCAAGGTGGGTACCGTGGGAGGCCCAGGGGGCTTATTGCACATGGAGGTACAAACGCATGTAAGGGTGACGGGGCTGAGGCCATGGCGCTGAAGGGCTGCTCACCAAGGTGAGAGGCACAATCAAGCTAATACACGTGTCCATCTGCGTGCCGGTGTCCACCTGAGTGCCGGCACCTGTCCACCTGCACGTAGTCTTGGGGTTGGAGGTGCGCGCCCAGGTGGGATAAGAGTGGGGTACAGGGAGCCTACACTGCAGACATGGGAGCCAATACACACGTCAGGCACACGGGCGCCTCCAGCACGGCCTGGCGAGCGAGCAGGCCAAAAGCCATGGGGCCGTGGACCATGCAGCTCAGGTGCAATGAACAGTGAGCAGGCACACAGTGAGCAGGCTCACAGCCAACGCACGTCAGCTGCACACAACGTAGCGCTAGAGCAAGTGCTTGGCCCACACACCTTGACCGCCCGACATGAGCGCCAGTCCTACCACACGGTATCCATGATGAACATGGAGTCACAGTTGATAACAGGTGCTTGATCCTTTTCCCATGACAACAGCACGGCGACCGCGACGACCCCCTAGACCAGCCCCGCTTCCTGTGCGCCCTGGACGAGCCGCTGGCGCAGCGCCTCGCAGCCGACGTGCGCATCCAGCTCAACAACTACCTCATGTACGACAAGTGAACAGTGTACGGCACGTACGGCAGGTGCCGAGGGCGACCGTGGGACAAGAGGGCCGGGTGCGTGGAGGCCAGTGCAGCTGCTGACGGACGAAGGGTGTCTGATAACAGGTGACAGAGCGGCCGGTGGGATGCCAGGGCTGCAGTGTACGGTAGCTGCTGGGTAGGCAACGCGGCATCAAGTGGTGTGCAGCGGAGCTCCCCTTGTGGAACGGGTGCTGACAGCGAGTGAGTTCCATGACACCCGCAGGCTGGTACGGATGCGTAAGGGATGCATGCATCATGCGGAGGTTGCGGAGGGTGGGGCATGTGACACGTGGCACGCAACGCTGGCAGAGTGTGGCGCACTATGCGGAGCGGGCGGTCAGGAGAGGCCCACACACAGGATGCAACGAACGCGAACCGCATCCAGGTGCAGGTGGTGGCGCTGGTGTGGTGTGGGGCATAGGCGGTGGTCAGCCTGCTGGGCGCTGCACACAGGACCTGACAAAGGGACCAGACGGACATGACAAAGGCGCAAAGGCCGTAGTGCATCACAGGACCACAGTCCTGCAGAAACGCGCACGAGTGCACAGCCAGGGCCACTCGGCACAGCTCCATGTGCTTTCTGCCTCAGCCATTATCAACACATCCATCGCACGCTCTGTTTTGGGGCACCAAGGGGATCCTGGGCGAGACAGGCGGTTGGGCATTGCAAGCACAGTTGCAAGCACAGCGACAGGGGTTTCTGGTAGGGGTAGGAGCCTTTCACAGAGCTTGGCAGTTGGCACGTTGACAAGTACGTAGCACTGTACTTCGCTTGCGAAAGGCTACCGCCTTGGCAGTGCCAGGTGCGAGCCGAGGACGTCTCGGTAATGCTCACTGCAACCCGCGCCCTTCCAACGGCAGAGGCCGCGGGTCCGCGGGCTGTGAAGCTCGCTACCATGTCCATCGAAAGGGCGTGTCAAAGCCAATTACCCCAGAGGCTTGGTCTTCATCTTGGAGTCTGTATCTATTGATCATATGCACGCAGGTGCTCTCGTCACCTGTTCGCCACGAGGATGCACGAGGTCTCGAGGAGGTAGGGTGCAGTACCCGTACTCTCTCGAGGTCAGGTAGGAGCAACCACTGCGTTACCGCAATAATTGCAGATGTTCCATCAATGTTTAGGTATTCATTTGAAGTTGATAAGCTACAGAAACGATTATGACGTCGACGTTTCCTCACGACTAAGGACCCTTCTCCCCTTCGTCCTCCTTTGCACGCGAATATCAACAAGCTAAAGAAATGCCGCTTACGCGAGTAGCCAAGGACCCTTGGAGTGAGTCCCACACCGTCCCCAGCTTTCTACCTCCGCCAGTATCGGTCAGGAGCGAGCATGTTCCGCTAACAGCTGAACGGGCAGAGGTACGCTCAATTGTTGCTTGTGTGGTGTCTGGAATGCCGCGTCCGGAAGAAACTCAGGGCCTGCTTATTACCGTTGCTGCCGTGCGTCGTTGAGTCTTTGCAAACGCCTTGAAGCTGTATATTCGTTTCCAAATATGTGCCTCAATCATGACGCCGGCGTTAGGGTTCCGACATTTCTACTGGGCAACATCGCGCCCGCAGGCCGTTGTGAAGAGCCACATCGAGCGTGCCGCCATCGCTTCAGCGCCCAGCGTGGAACTGGGAGATAATGACGTTGCCGCATTGCTCGAGGGCTGCGCTGAGCAATTGCTCGAGGGCGCAGGAAGCAGAACCAGCCGACGGAGCTCCTACGAGCACCATGGCCCCGCTCCCACCAGTCCCGGCAACCTCATAAAGCGCGCCGTTGCTGCGGCAACCTCAAAATGGAACAGCTTGATGCAAAAGCAGCAGCCACATCAGCTGCATATACGCACCACAGAAGCTGGTTCGCCGGTCCACGGCGGTAGTCCACGGCGTTCAGGCTGGGCGGGACACGACAGTGTAGAGCCCGCTGGGCTGCACAGCAACCTAGGTGAGCTAATGGACTCTCTTCTCCACATTCTTATCCTGCATGATCAGGGACAGAGTGGAGCAGCTTCTCATTTGGTTCTCAACACTGATCTAGCGTGTCCCCAACACCACCGACCCACCTGCACCGTCCAATGCTCGCCAGGCTCAGCGCGCTGCAGGACAAGTCCCACCACCGCCTTCTGACCTCTCCTCTTCAACTTCTCCTTACCAAACACGTCACCCGCAGGTGCCGCAGACGGCATTTCACCCGCCAACGAGGTGAAAGACGCCGGCCCCAGGCCGCCTGCCCAGCTGCGCCCATCCAATGCGGCGAACCGCCGCATGTCATGCCCCGAAATCGTGCTGCAAATGCACAACGGTAACAACCAACACGACGACGCGCTGGACCCCCTCGCCAGCCACGCACGGTGGGCGGACAACCGCCAACCGCCAACGGGCCTGCTGTACTGCGCGGCAACGGTTTTGAAGGCGCGCGGGGCGCCCAACTCGCCCAACTCGAGGTGGCAGGTAGGAGGGCTGCGGATTGCGGCTGTGTGGGAGTCCACAAGGGCTGCCAAAAATCACGGCCAGCGCAATTGGAGGACGACGAGTGTGCAGACCTGCACAGGTTCGGGAAGGAAACACATGATGCACGCACTGCGAGTTCCAGGGGCCAAGGGTTTTAACGCCCCTTTGCATGCCCAGCGTGTGCTTCCAGAACTTGCCGGTACATACCAGCTCCGCAGCTTCTGGACTTTCAGCCCGTTGGCCCGTTGACACCACCTCCCTTCCACAATCTCCCTACACACTCCCTTCACAGTCTGATGCTGTGATGGGCTTACTGGAGTCGCAGCTGCCCCCCGGATGGGACCTGGATCAGTACGCGGCGTGCGGCACCGGGGCCCTGCGCCACCGCCTTGCAGCGCTCGTCTCGTCCAACGGCCCCCCGGAAGCCATTCGCAGCCTCGCCGCCGTCATCATCCAGTCGTACTGCCGGGGGTGGCAGGCGCGGAAGTATGTCGCCCGCCTCCGGGAGGAGCGCCGCCGTACGGCACTGGAGGCGGCGGAGCTGGAGGCGGTACGCGCGGCGGCGGAGGCCATCGCGCGCGAGAAGGCGGACGTACGGCGGCAGCTGCGCGCGGCTGCCCGCGATTGCCTGCTGGCAGTCCAGGCGCAGCAGGACTACGAGCGTACGCGAGCGCGGCTGGCGGCGGGGCGGGGGCAGGCGCCTGGGGTGGCGACTGCACCGCCGCCGCCTCCGACCATTCCTGCTGCACTGTGGGCTAGGTCCGCTGACCTGGGCATGGACCCGATCCAGGTGCTTCTGGATGGTGGTATGTTGAGCCGGCAGATCGAGGACGTCATTACGTCGTCGCGGCTGGCTGGCGCGCTGCCAAAGCGCGCGGCGGCGGCAGTGGCGGCGGCGGCAGCGCGGATGTGCGGCGGCGCCGCCACCGATGGCGGCAGTGACGCTACACCCGGAAGCCCCATGCGGCTGGGCGCACCAGCCTGGGCCGTGGGCGGGGGCGTGCAGTCCACCAGCGATGACGGCGCGACACCCACCAACCGCCGGGTCCGTGGGCTGTCCTTCACGTCGTCCTCGCATGCAGCTACCGGCAGCTACCACGCGAGCGCGTCGGACCCGCTGCTCGATACGCCCTCCAGCCACGGCCGCGACTCGGACAGCTCATCGGTGGAGCACACCATGTCTTCCAGCGCCATCGCCGCAGCAGCAGCAGCGGCGCTCGGCCTCCCGCCACGCAGCTCCCTGCCTGGCCGCACCACCCCCGTACACCGGTACGGCAGCACCACCGCGAGCCCCGGTACGGCACCCAGCACGGCAGATCTCGTGGAGCAGATGCTGGCGCAGCAGCGGGCGCAGCAGGCCCCGCTGCCTTTCACGAGCGCTTCGGGTGCGGTGCCCCAAGGCGGCGGGCCCATGGGTCAGTCCTCGTCATTCGTCCTGCGGAAGGGCTACAGCGGCGGCAGCGCGACCCGTGGGTCGGTGGGCCAGGGCAACTCCAGCGCTACGCTTCAGCCCACGCCTATGCACGTGACTAGCTGCAGCGGCGCAGCACCGGTGCAGCATGGCAACTTGGCTGGGCTTTCCAGGCCAAGCCCCCAGGGCCCCGCTGCGGCGGCGACCGTGAGGGAAGCCCTGACGGCGTCCGGCGGCGCCGCAGCGCCGTCGTTTGCACGGTACGCCCTGACGCCGCAGTCCATGGCTGCACCGCCGGCGCTTCCCGCCATGGCCGGCGGCGCCGGCAGCCGCGCCTCCCACAGCGGCGCCGGCTGGGCCCAGGCCGGCGCACGCCGCTCCCGCCGCATGTCGGACGTGGCAGGGCTCAGCATCGGCCCTGGCGGCATGGTGCTGGGCAGCGGCAGCGGTGGCGGCGGCGGCGTGCCGCCCGCCGGCGAGCGTTCGGTGCCCGGTCTGCAGCACACGTCATCGGCGACGGCGCTAACAGGCAACCCGCCGCCGCATCCGGTGCGTGCCCGCAGCAGCGCTGCACTGCTCAACCCTGCGGCGGCGCCGTCAGACGTACAGTCAGCGCCGGTCAGCGCTGAGGCCGCCGCCGCGCTGCTTCCCCCCGTCAACCTGGCGCCCATTCGTACGAGCCTGCCGTCGGTGCCGTCAGCGAGCAGCTTGAGCGGCGGAGGCGGAGGCGGAGGCGGAGGCAGCCTGCCGTCGGCGGCGGCGCACGTGGCGTCGCATGTACTGGATGGCCTGGGTCAGCTGCCCTCGGCAGACAGTTCACCCATGGCAGCCCCGCGTCTCGCTCACCAGGTGAGAAAGGCTGGGCTCTGCCCAATAGGCGTCTCTTTCTTGCGAAGCAAGGCAAAGCGAGAGAAAGTCGGGTCGGATTCTGCACACTAGGAACCAAGACCCAGACCGTTGCGGCTTTTGGAATCAGCTTGGCAAAACTCTAGGAACTAGGAATAGGGCAGCCTTCTTGCGTGCGGTGAGGGCGTGGAGGCAGATGCTGACACAGCCCTTGCTACCGTGCCAACCGCTGTTGCGTAAGGACTCCCATCCTGACCCTCTGCCCTCCGCAACCCCACTACCCCAATGCTGCGCCGCAGGTTTCCCTAGGCGGCTCCGCCACCGACAACGGCGGCGGCATCCCAAAGCTGCACCGCCGCCACAGCTACATGGACTGGCACGGCAGCACCTCTGGCCTGCCGCCAGCCCACCCCTCAACACCACCCCAGCTCCACTCGGAGCTGCCCCCGCTGCACCACTCCCAGCACGGGGGAGCACCTCTGCTCACTGCTCAGTCTAGCGGCAGTCTGAACGGCGCCGTCGGCTCGTCTTCGCGCAACGGCCGGACGCAGCAAGGCGCCCTCACCCCCAGCCCCCGCAACTCCACACGCGGCCCCGGCAGCAACACGTCACAAGGCCATCAGTTCGTGCTCTCTGGTCACGCCCCTGCTGCTGCTGCCGGCACCCGGAGCACCAGCGTCTCCAGCTCCGGAGCCGCCCCGTCCCAGCCCGGAACGCCCAGCTCCGGAACCGACACCGACGCCCTCGCCACCCACACCCACAGCAGCCGCGCCCGGCGCAGCAGCATCCTCGCCCCCACCGCCCCCATGTCGGTCATCAGCCTTGGCGGCCCCTCCTCCTTTCCCACGGCCAACCTCCCCTCCTTCCCGCAACCCAGCAGCTCCGGGTCCTCCCACCCTCCGGGCCTCCCGTCCGGCCCGAACTCCGCCACCGCCGCCGCCGCCCGCCGCGCCGCCGCCGCCAGCCCTGCGCCGTCCACCCCGCAGCTGACGCTGCCCACCAATGCGCCGTCGCAGCTGCAGCTGTCTCCATCCAGTGGCAGCGGTAGCGGCACCTGGTTCGGTGAGGTGTCACCGGCAGGCAGCAGCGGCCCGACGGCGGCGGCGGCGGCGGCGGGTGGTGCTACTCAAGGCAGATGGACGGCGCTGCAGGTGCCGGCGCCTCCGTCGGGCGCACGTCACTCGTCGCTGGCGCATCTGACGGCGGGCCGTGGGCTGGCGTGGTAAGGACATGGGTGCGGGTATGGATGGGAGAGGAGCGAGTCAGGTGTGGGTGGGGCGTAGACGCGCGTCGGTGCGTGTGGAGGATTTGCTGACGGCAAGTTGGGGTGCTGGGATGAACTGGGAGAGGGGGAATGGCGTGGAGAACGTAGGATGGTTTGGATGGCCTTGGGGGCTTGGGTTTGCCGGAGTGTCTGCGTGATACGGATCGTGGATCGTAGCAGTGAGTGCGCAAAGTACGGTACACGTTATGCGCCGAGTGAGGCGCGTCGTGGGCAGGGTGACGTAAGGGCTAAGCTGCCCCGCACGTCACAGCCACTGTCGTGTCAGTGGCGCAGAGTTGTTGACTGCAGGGGTTTACACGCTGCTGGGCCGCTGTATCATACGACTCTTTGGAGTGTTACTCGACGCTCATCACGTGCCGAAAAGTGCGACCCTTGAGTGTTTGCTCGCGTGGGCGGGTGGGCATGCCTTGACTTCATTTATGCTTCATTCTTGCAGCCAGTGTCCAGGGGAGCCCCTGCAACATTGCAGGCGTTCAATCCCAAGATCGGCTTTGTCCGCGCGCGCAACTGTTACGTTGTTTGCCTGTGCTGGTCCCTCGCTCGCCCCCGTGGCTCCCGTAAGCGCATTGCGTTTTGCTTTCTCGTTCCATAGGCGTGCCTGTTTTATGTTCTGGTCGATTGCTTAGCCACTCCACTGCGTGAGCACGGTTTCTGCTGCAACGGCATGCGTGCAACCGGCGCGCACGCCGCACCTTCACTCGCAAGCCCACATGTCCCACGGGTCGGTCGTGTGTGCACAATGCCTACCTGGGTCCACCCTGTGACCTCATGTCTGTGGTGTCCGTGGCAACCAGTTGGCAGGTGCGACCTTGCTTGGCACAGCCGCCGAAGAGGCGGATGTTACGCCCATGAGGCCATTACCACAATTAAGGGACATCCCGTAAACCAATGCGGTGTGCGCACTCCTGCTTCATATGTGCCGTCCAAGTGCTGTGTGTCCTTCAGTACTGGAACTTAGAGAGTTGGGCTGTTGGGTGCCGGTATAAGTTGAGGTTGAAGCTTGAAGGTGACATTGAAGGAGATAAACGGCTTGCTGGTTCATGCTGCCCGCTTGACCTAGGCCACGTTCGCCCTGTTTTCGCTCATGATTGTGCCTGGTGGGTGCTTGCGCCAAGGCAGCTCCATATCCCCTGTCCATATCCATTTGATCTGTAACGCTGCTCACTTTGCTGTGAAGGGCGGCCCGCAATTTCCGTTGCACCAGCTTACAACAGGGAGCATGCCGCACTTTTGTGGTCTCCATGCCGTACATGCAAAACGTATGCACCTCCCTGGACAACGCCACCGACAAAACGGCCCGCATACTATCACATTAAACGGGCACACAAAACGGGCACCATAACAGTGCCGTTATGGCTTATGGGCACACTTGCGGTGCACCTTGCATGCATGGTAGCGGTACACTACCATGTCAAGGCAGGAGTCACCCTGAGTCACCTGACAGACAGATAGGACCAGGGGAGATCTCCCCTGGATAGGACCGACGTGGCCAGCCACCACCTTCACACACGTACAGCAACAAGTTGCTGCGGGTCCACAGCCCATGCCGTACTGCAGTACTAGCATGAGCATGCATGCACCTGAGCGAACACCTAGCAACCCGTTGATACATGCTTGTTGAGCCTCGCACAGCCGCCCACCACACGCAGCACCTGACTTCTTGCTGCAAGTGGTGAACGTCAGTCGACAGCTTGCCACAAACACAGCCCTCTTGTACCGGAAGCTGTAATGGCAACCGAGGCATTTTGCTGCAACCGCAAGACCAAGGCAATCAATGCCAAACACGCTCACCGACGAAATAACAGCTCAAACAAGCAAAGCACCTCGGCTCCAACAAAGCTGCAAAACGCTGTCTAAACACATCATTTGTGTTGCGCGGGAACAAGAATGAGGACGCCAACCGGACACCGACAGCGCACCGAGGTACTGGCGGCCTCTGCGCAGGGTCTTTGCAGCGCATCAGTCGGTTGCGTACGTATGCTTGGACAACGGCGGTCATGCCATGACGGTGAGGACGCACGCCAACGGCCCACACGTGTTGCAACATTCGCAATCGGCTCCTCCGCCAGGTACTCCCACTAACGCGGCGACACGAAGCCACAGCGTGGAGGCTGTATGCCCATGTCCCGTACACTGCAACGGAACTCAAGCCTGCCTTGTGGCCAAGACCTCTCCGTAGAACAAAACACACACCGATACAAGAGGGGTAACTTAACCTGCCGATTCAAGCACCACCGCCCACACCACCACCACCACCACCATCACCACCACCACCCACCATCACGTCCCCGCCGCCGTGGCCGCCGGCCGGCTTCTCCCCTCCCTCCTCCTGGCCGACCCTGGCTGCCCCTCCTCCCCGCCCACGCCCCTGCCCCCGGCGCCCAGCCCTGCCCCACCCTCTCGACGCCCCTCCCCAAGGGGGATCACACCAACACCCAGTGGCAGCACACGCCGTTGCTGCTGCTGTTGCTGCTGCTGCTGCCTTACGGCCCCGCCCCTGCCCCGCTCCCCATCCTCCGACCCAGCGGGCACAGCCGACCGCGGCTCCGCCGGCCTCTGCTGCGCCTGCTGCGCGCCCGCCCGCGCCCCCGCCTCCTGCACTGCCGCCTCCAGCTGCTGCACCTGCACCGAGCCGTCACGGCTGTTACCCACCCCAGACTGGGAGCCCCAGGGCGCAGAGCCGCCGCCGCCGCCGCCGGCACCGATGCCACCCCCGCCCCCAGCCCCACCCCCAGTTGCGCGACTGGCGGGTGAGCCCTGCCGCTGCTGCTCCTCCTCCGTCACCGTGGATTGGTCGCTGGCCGCCTGCTGCTGCCGGTGCTGCTCCTGCTGCACCTGCACCTGCTGCTGTTGCTGCTCCTCCACTTCCGCCACGGCAGCCAGCGACGCGAGGGGGTCGGCGCCAGCGCTGGCCCCTGGCTTAGCCGCTTGGCCTGCAGCGCGGTGGGCCCCGTTCGACGCAGCTGCAAGGCCCTCCGCAGCAGCTGCCACCCTCTGTGCCTCATCCTCCTCGTCTTGCTGCTGTTGTTGCTGCTGCTGCTGCTGCTGCTGCTGCAGCTCCTCCGCCTCCACGGCCGCCACAGCCTGGGCAATGACGTCCAGGCCGCACAGCCCGGCCAAGGCGTCGCCCTCGCGCTTGTCGGCCCTGCGACACAAAACGCCATATGCCGAAGTTTCACAAGCTAGCGGGACAAGCAGGCACTCTGTTAAAAATGTTGGCACCATAGGGAGGCGTCAGCGAGGCATTAGGGAGGCATTAGGGCGATGAGGCATTAGGCAACAGGCAAGTGACCGAGACAATACTGCCTGTATGGGACACACGGCAATGCGCTGAACGGACCGTACAAACAATGCCACCAGCCATGCGTGTACGCGAATTGAGCCAGCTCGAAAGCTCGCACGGTCCAGCTGCCCTCACCTTCCGTCCCAGTCCTCCTCCATCGCCTCTCCCTCATCGTACTCCTCATCACTGTGCCCCCCGCCGCCGCCCTCAGCCCCAGCCGCCACCGCAGCAGCAGCAGCAGCAACAGCCCTGGCGGGCACCCGCCGAGCCGGCAGCCCGCCGTAACCACGCTCACCGGGCATCGGGAAATTCACCTGCAGTCAGTGAAAAACAGGCAGATCGTTGATTACTGAGAAGCCGCAAGCACTCTATCGCGTCGTATGTAACGCAATGCTGGCCGCCCGCTGCAGCCCCTCTCCCCAAGTGCCGATGTTGGGAAGTCCATCCGCGTTGCGCTAACGAGAGCACACCAGCGCGGCAGCCGTTATGCACCCAAAGCAAGGCCCCTCGGCCACCACGCAACCCGTACAACCCCCAAACTCTCCAGCCTGGACAACTCGGTAACATGACCGTCGTGCCCATGGTCGACCGCACACCCGAGCCAATCCCGCCACGTGCGCCAATTCCCTACCCCTGCCCCGCAGGCCGACTGTTTCCGATTCCCCTTTGCCGCTTTGCGTTTACCCCCGCCCCGCCTCACGTGCGCGCTGGTTCCCCTCAGGCTGCGTGCCGCGTCGTCGTAGGCACGTGCCGCCTCCTCCGCCGTGTCGAACGTGCCAAGCCACACGCGGCCGCCCTGCGCGCAGCAGCAACACGCACACCCTTTCACCGTCATGCACTATACGAAAGCAGCACAGCTCAGCTGTTTCACAAGGCAGCAGCAGCACCTCTCAACACCACGGATCAGCGGCAAGAAGGGGACGCGCGGAGCGCGGCCACACTAAGCAGGTGCCTTCCAAGCGTTACCGACACACAGATCCGCTCGGACCGAACCCAGCCTGCTGCAGCAGCCATGTGTCTGTGCGCCCGGGTGCGGAATCCCCGGCCTCCGCGCAACGCTGGGTTACACAAGTATGAGGCCCCTAACTCGCCCTACCCTGCTACCACCAACGCATTTTGCCCACCATGGCCGGGTCCCGGACTTCCGACCATTCACCGTACCCACTACCCACCTTCGGTCCTAGCACCCTTATTTGCAAACTACACTTGCTACGGGTAGCCCGCCCTTTACAGGGACAAACAAGCAAACTCTTTGCACCAAAAATCGTAGGATTATCCGTTTACAGTCAACAAAATGTCGTTGTGTAGACCTTCAAGTCTACTTTGCGTTGGTGCAAAAGTGCAGCGCAATGCCAGGTCTAGCGTTGGAGCTATAGCGTCTACTGCATGGGGGGTGCCAACCGAGCTTTTCGGACGAAATGTCCCTAATGAGGGACAACCCATAATCTGCCGCAACTGAGAGCGGTTGGCTGCCTAACTTTGAAAACTTCATATATACGATGCCTATACTTGCCTTATGCAGCTACTGCACCCGTGCCGTTCCCCGTGGCAGCCTCCAGTGGCCAACATGTCGACATGCCTGGACATGCCAAACATCACCAGACCAACACCTGCAAATCGCACAAACCAGCGCCGAGACCCCAACATCTATGCATCGACATCGCTTGCGTCGCTGCCTGATGCCTCCCGCGCGTGCTTTCCCCTTACCTTCCCCCCTGGGCGCCACCCCTGGGACCAACTGGTGCCTGCATCTACCCCCGTCTCATCCCCATTGAGAATGCGGTCCGGCCCAATCCCCAGCTCTTCGATGAACTGCTTCAGCTCATCGAAGGACGGGTTGCTTCGGTAAAAGCCGGCTATAATTCGCGGCATCCCGCAGGTTCGGGCCCTCCTCCCTTATGTGTTTGACGATAGCCTCCTTCCTATCTGTCCTCTCCTTTCTATTGGGCAGAAAGGGCAGTTTGGCTTTAATCTGCAGTGACGCGGGCGCGAGCGCGCGCTCTGGCGGGACTGCGGGCAGGGTCGCTGTTTCCGAGGGCCACGCAAACTAGGATGTTAAGGCCGCTGATAGGCACGCGACTGCAGGAACATGTGCTATATACATAGAATGTCTGGACTTAGCAGGGCCAGCGCCAATGGTGCTGTCTACAGGTTGTTCTAGGCTCAAAAGGCGTACTAGCGGGAGCGCGGTCAGTGGTCTGTATGCCTGGCCGGCACTCAGCATGCAGCTTGACAAGCTCGCAGCCCTGCTCCGAAACCTTTTCGATGTACTCTACCTCTGGTATAAATCCCGCTATTTTAATCGATGCACAGAATAAAAGAAAAGCCCTTGTCCCGATATAGGGACTGTCCCGCTAAAGGGCGGGCTACCCGTACCCCGCAACAGCGTCGCTACCCACCTTGACGGGGTCCCGAATCTCCGCCGCATACTTGCCCCACGGCCTTTGCCGCACGCCGCGGTACCGCACTGCGCCCCGGCCCAGCGGCTTCGTGCCCCCTTTGCCACGCCCCGCACCCCCACTCGGCGGGCTGGCCTGCCCCTCTGCATCCTCCTGCTGTTCGCCCCGCGGCGGCGTCACCGCCCCCGGCGGAAGCGGTACGGCAAGCGGCCCCCGGGCGCCCCCGGCGGCGGCAATGGCGGCTGTCGCCGCCGCCAGCGCGGCGGCCGCCGCCGCGTTGCCCCCGGCGGCGGCGATCCTGCCTGCCTGCAGCTGCTGCTGCTGTGACAGGATGCCGGTAGGGGCACCCGCCGCACCCCCGTCCTGCTGCTGCATCAGCGCCTTTTTCTCTGCTGCCATCCCGTGGCCCTGCCCCTGCCCCTGCGCCATCAGCAGCTGGTGCATCTGCCGCAGGACGTTCAGCTTACTGGACGGCGCACCCTCCACGCCGGGCCGGTCCTGAGACACCCCGCCCTCCCCATCCGCGTTATTCTCCAGGTGCAGCGCGCCGCCCAGCCGGCTCCGTCCCACACCACCACCGCCTCCACCGCCCCGCTCCGCCTTATGCCCTTGGCCGGGGCTGGAAGGTAGCGTCAGGTCAAGCGGCGACATCTCCCTGCCTGCCAGCCCCTGCCCCTTGGCGCCCTGCTTCTGCAGCGTGCCCAAGCCCCCAAGCGGCAACACCCGTGCATCCATGTCCTCCTCCCTGCCCCTCTTGCGCCCCCCGTCACCTCCCGCAGCCCCCTCCCTGTCCTCCATCCTATGCTGCTGCTGCTGCTGCAGCCGATACACCAACTCCTCAAGGTCCTGACCACCTGCACCCGCCAGCCGTCGCAGCACCCTCACGTCACCACCCGCCCTGCGCTGCTCGTCTCCGCCGTCAATGTACGGATCTGGGTCATGGGGGTCAGCCCCGCGGCCCCCTGCGCCCTGCTGCCGCTGCTGCCCGGGCCCTCCCCTCCGCTGGGCGCCAGGCACCTCGCTACCGTCTGCAGAGTGCCGAGGCAAGCCCCCCGGCCTGCCCCCGCCCCCGCCCCCGGGGCCGACCCACGGGTCCGAGTCTGCCGAATTCCGTTCGAACCTTCCTTGCTGCCGGCCGTGCTCCTGCTGCTCCTGCCGCTGCTGCTCCCGGTCCCGCCGCTGCCGCATCAGGGCCTCTGCCAGCTCCTGAGCCGTTACCCTGGCGGGCTGGCCGCCCTCTCCCCCATCCACACTGTCTCTGCGCTGCTCCCGCCCCGCGGCGCCCGCACCGTTGGCCCCCCTCGCACCGGGGCCCCCTGCGCCATGCGCTTGCCCTGCGACCACCACCTGCGACCGCCCGTCAAGCGGAAGCAGCTTCACGGGCCGACCGGCCTGCCCGCCGCCCCCGGCCCCGGCCCCGCCTACCAGCGTCGCCATGGCACCTGCATCCTGCAGCCGAACCAGCTGCACTGGTGTGCCATCGGGCCTGTGGGTTAACACCACCTGGCCGTGGCCGTGTCCACCGGCGGCCTGCAGCTGCTGCAGCAGCAGCCGCTGCGCAGCACTGTGTCGCTGCTGCTGCTGCTGGGCCTGGGAACCGCCCCCACCGCCGCGCTCCTCCTCCTCCTCCCGGTGTAGCTGCTCATGCTCCTCCCGCTCCCTCTCCCGCTGCTCCCGCTCCCTCTGCTGCTGCTGCTCGCGCTGCTTCAGCGCCAGCTTGCGCTCATTCATGGCCGCCACACACGCGCCCACGTCTACCACCTGGCTCTGCCCCAGGGGCTCGCCGTTGATCACGTCAATGGGCGTGATGGCGAAGCCGAGGGTGGTGGTGGGCAGCTGCTCGTGCGGCTCCAACGGCAGCTGGATCGTTAATACACCGTCCCGGATGTGCGCGCTGATGCTGCCAGCCTGGGGTGGCGGCGGGACTGGCGCGGGCGCAGGGCCGGGTCTGGGCTTGGAGGAGGGGCAGGGCCTGGGTGGCGGGCCCCTTGCGGCCATGCTGCGTGGAGACCGGGACCCTGGGTGGGATGAGGGGGAGGGCCCCCCTGGGGTCGGCCCCCTGGCCGTTGTGAGGGCGGTGGGGAGGTGTGGGAGGAGAGGTGGGTGTGGGCATGGGCGTTGCCGTTTGGGGTCAGGTGGAGGGGTGCAGATGCGTTGTGGGGGCGGGGGCTGCGGTTGGTGGGCTCGTCGAGGATGCTGCCTTGGTTCCGGGGAGGGCGGCTGTGAGAGGGGTGGGAAGGGGTGGGGCCGTTGGCGGCTAGGCTGATGGTGGGGAGGCCGGGGATGTGTGCGGGACCAGCCTGCGGCTGCCTTTGCTGTTGCAGCTGGTGCTGTTGGTGGTGTTGGTGCTTGGGCTCCGCGCGTCCTAGCTGGGGCCCCTGCTGCTGCTGCTGCTGCTGTTGCTGCTGCTGTCGGTACTGCTGCGGCTCGGCTGCTGCTGCAGAGGCCTCTCCTGCGAAGGGAGAGAAGGGAGGTTGAGGGAAGGAAGGGGCGTGGTGTGGGTATGTCGTGCCGGCCGCAACTAGGTTTTTTGGTACACCCATACAGACTCCTTGACGGCGTCCAGCCCCGTAATAGATTTGTGTCTGGCTCCTCCAAGTTTTTCCGGGAGCCTTCTTAGCAGGTCATGGCGCGCGAATGTCGCGGCGTGCCATATTGCGGCGGCGGCTTACGTACTTTGCTGCGCTAGCATCTGGTTGTACAATTGCCACGGAACTGCCGGCCGCATGTTTCCCGACGCAGCGCCCTGCTGCAGCGCAAGCTGTAGAGCCATGAGGGGCGTTGTTGCCATTGCGGTATGCGAGCCTCACGCGAGGCTCACGGAGTGCTGGGTCCCGAGTCTGCGCAACAGCCAATACGAGGCAAACGCGTGTGACACGACATTCTAAGGTGTGGTAAGGTGCTATTTTACCATATGAAGATGACAAGGGTGCAGGAGGCGCCGTGGAATATTGTCCATTGTTTACCGCATTCGGCCGGGTGCAAGGTTTGCAGCTAGGCCTCACCACACAATGTGACCATCAGGACAATTTTCAGACATGTCTTGCTAGCTGCATCAGGGCTCGCCAGGAATTTTTGTCGAGAGCTCGAGTGTCGTGTGCAAAAGGCTAGTGATCAATGGTTTGCGGAAACTTGTCCGTGCAGGAGAGAGGATGCGAACTAGTATTGGTCATTGCAGCCTACGCTGTATGCATGCGCGGGATTCTGCACCGAAGCCCCGATGTCAGACAGACCTTGCTCCTTGTCCGAGGCGGCGATAAGTCACGGTGATACGTGGTTGTGCTTCAGCGCGAAGGATGAAGGTCGGCTGACTCAAGCTGTCAACCGCTGGGACAGGTAGCCTCCTGGAGAAAGTCGAAAGTAGCCGAAATAGAATCTGAAGAAGCTCTCCGTTGGGCATTGCATGCGCTGACCGTCTGTTCGCGTAGTTCTGTCAATATCTTGGTGTGTAACAGCTAACCTCAGCAAATCCCGTGTGGTGAACAAGAGGCTGCTCGCAGGGTTGCATCTGGCTGGGCTGCGATGTAAACCGGTCCTGTGTGCCCACACGGAGATAATATCAGCACAGCAGCTTTGTTATCATATCCTGGTAGTGCCTGCAAGCACTTGCGCGTATGCCGCCAAAGGCCAAACTCCGCCAAGCTCCCGGGAGAGCGGCGCGCCCGTATGGGGTACGGTGCTTTTCCTGAACCTCAGACTCTCTCTGGACCACACCAAAGGACAGCCTCTGATCCATCTATCATAACATAAAATTCTCTGTTCTGACGAGCGTGCCTGATTATTAACACGACGCCTGTCCCTATGTTCATGTGCCGACGTGTCCGCGACGAGAAAGTGGACCGCATGCGTCGATCGACACGCATCTAGGTCCAAGCTTGGATAAGGTTTTGGAAGATATGTCAAACTTACGCTGGGCTGGTGCGCAGCCTGTTTTCCCGTGGTCCGCCCGCCATCGAGCGTTGGCGCTTCCGTGGGCCCAGGCGCGCAAATTGACGCGAGCCTTAACACCAGGGTCATACATCATGAAATACTTGTCATCAAAGGATATATTTATCCATCTCGTTGCATCAAAGACAGGGTCCGAATGGAGCCTACTGAAACTCGCCGTTTCGCGGGCGGCGCGGCGCCGACTCCGCAGGGGTTTGTTACTTTTCTAATTCTAGAAAATGGAGGCAGTCTGGTAATGCTACCAACATCGTACAGGAAAGTAAATTATCTACAGATGACAAATCAGATTGGCGTGAGTAGTACTCGATGCCGTTAGCGTTTCCGCTACGGTTGGAAGGTGGCGCCCCCTTGTGAACGAACATAGGAGGCGGCATTGCGCGCCTCTCGCATGCGCGCGTAACCTGCCTTGCCAAGTGTACTTCAAGATCACGAGTATATATGCACTTTGCACAGTGCGGAAAGCATGCAGTACGTATCTTCAGCACAGGGAAGCGCTCACCTGCTCCCCCCGTGTCGTACGAATGCGCCAAGCAGTGGTCCGTCTGGTCAGTACGGAGCTAATCATCAATCATGCACGCTTCAGCTCTCCCGACAACGCCAACGCCGACTGCGCACCTCTCATCCAAGCAGCGCGAATAAAATGCCCTACTCCCCACCACACACTCGAACCACCAACGGCCCATGCGGCTGCCTGGCCACACGCGGCCACACACCTCTCTCTCCCTCTGCCCTCCCGACACAATAACGAGCTCGGTCTCATCCCCCCCGCCTCGCCTCCCTCCTATCCCCTCAGCGCGCATGCATGTGCTCATGAGCCTCCTCCATCCCGTCTCGCACCAACACCTGCCTCCCACGCCTCCCTGCACCACGTTCCCGCTACTCCTCGCGCGGCCGTACGGAGGGCGGCAGCCGCGCCTCCCCGCCCCCCGACGGCTGCCGCCGATGCCCCAGTTGCACCAGGGAGCTCAGGTGCTCCTCCAAGTACGCTTGCACCCGCCCGGAGGGGGTGCGCCGGTGCGCCGCCGCCCCCACCCCTCCAGCACCCATTGCACCCACAGGCGCGCCACCGACACTGCCACCACCGCTGCACAACGCAGCTGCGCCGCCGCTTGAGTGCGAGTGCCCAGATGTGTGACCATCGGCCACCGCTGAGGCGCAGGCCGCCGCAGGCGCCGGGGCAGCAGCGGCAAGAGCAGGCGTCTCCACCACAGCCCGCACGCCATCCACCGACGGCGGATGCCCCGCTGCCGTTCGCTGTGGCCGCTCCACTGCCGTCGCTTGTCCCTTGCCACCCCCGTCCGCTCCCCAATCCCCCTCTCCCTCCCCAGCCGAGGGGTCCCCATCATCAGCGCTGCCTGGGCCGCCGAGAGCAGCCAGGCCAAAGTGCGGCAGGGGCTGCCCTGCATGCGGTTCCCGCCCGGCGCATGGCTCCTGCGCCGCACCTGCTACCCCATCAGCGCAACAGCAGCTAGGCTGGGCCGGCAGCGGAGGGTGAGACTGTGATCCGGGCGGCCACCCTGCGGAGTGTGTTGACGGTGCAGGGGCCTCGGACCGGGGCCGCCGCTCGCTCCCACACCGCCAGTGCTGCTGAGGGGCTGCCCCTGCTGCTCCACTTGCTCCCAGCACACCCGCCGCTGCACAGCTGCCCGTGCTGCTAGCCCTGCCCCTGTCTCTGCCTCTTCTGCCCCCGTTCCACGCCCCACATGACCCCCTGAGCCGCCATCACATCCACCCCTCCTCCGCCCCTCGCCCTCTACCACGCCCCGCCCCTCCTCCTGTAACACCCCTTCCCCATGCCCTCCTGCCTGTTCCTCCCTTTCCTGCTCCTCCACTTCCACCGGCTCCAACGGCCCGCCCTCCGGCGCCTGGTGGCTTAGCCGGCACACGTAGTGCAGCCCCCGCCACACCACCCGGTCGCCCCGCCGGTAGCAGTACCCCGCCTCGTACTCGGGCGGCTCCAACTGCTCGTCCAGGTCACTGTCGTACTCACAACCACCATAACTCCCGTTCCCGCCGCCGTGCGACATCACATTCCCAGCTGGTGCTCCGCCCGATGGGTTGCTGCTGTGGACCCACGTGCGCAGCTCAGTGCCCTGCTGCTCCTGCTCCCGTTCCTGTTCCTGCTGCTGCGGGTGCAGGCCGTATCGGACGGCACCAGCAGACACCGCGGCCTGTTGCTGTTGCTGTTGCTGTTGCTGTTGCTGCTGCTGGTGCGGTGCGTGCAGTCGGCCCAGGGCTGGGAACCAGCCACCGTGCTCAGGTGGGCAGGCAGGGACGCCGGTACCGCCAGCTGGGAGGCTCTGCACCCGGAGTGGCAGCTCTGGCTGGCGTTCTCCTTGCTGCTGCTGCTCCTGTCGCTCGTCCCGGAGAGGCAAACTGGTGGCTGCCGGCTCCTGGTCCGGCCCTACAGAAGGCAAGCACCGAGCGAGGGCAAGCTTGCATGGATGGGCTTCTGTGCTGGACGGCAAGCGTTAGGGCCCGGGCGCTACACTCGCGCACTAAAGCAATTGTAGCACGTTCCCATACCTTCAGAGCTACGGTACCCCATGCCATGTTGATTTGGACAGACCGGTACGTGGGACAAAACTCATGTCCAAAACTTGTCTCTTGTCAGACTACGGGTACGCCATACTCCGCGAAATCGTGGCAACATTTGCCAGGCTGCGAACCAACGCTCTCCTCCCCTTTCTCCCCTTTCCGTCGTCCTCCGCCGAATTCCCCCCGCACCCTCCCCAACGGCGGCCCATGCCTTCTGCCTCCTGCCCAGTGCGCCCCCCCACCTGGCAGCCCCGGGAGCTCAAGGCCGATGGTGGGCGCGCCCCCCATGTTGCACAGACGGTTGGTCAGGAAGATGCGGTCGCTCGGCGCCTGGACCGCCCTGTACGGCAGGCAACCGGCGTGTCGTACAAGTAAGAGGCATGGATGCATGTAACCCTGTGGCAATGGCGTCTGCACGGCAAGCTGCGCTCAGCGCCGTGAATTTGGCAGCCGCCCCAAGACTCTGGCTCTGCATGCGGATGCACTACCAAATGCAGCATCGCTCTGTCAGCATACGTACTGTGCGCCTCCCCGGACGCACAGGCCGGTAGGCGAGCCACTGAGAACCTAGCCCCCACCACACATCACGCTCCGTGCCAGCTGGCTGCCCGTGCCATCGCTGTTGCTGCACCCGATGCGACCGACTGTGCCGCTGTACGCCCTTGACCAGCACTGCCAACACCACGCACCAGCAGCTGCAGCAGAAGTAGCGGTATGGCGGGTTGTCCTCGGGGCCCCGCAGGTACTCCAGCGTCCGCGTCATGATGCAGGGATCACCCACAGACCTTTGGGTAGGGGGGAAATGTCATGTACGCGGTAGGCGCGAGGAGTGCATGCAGGGCCGAGCACTGAATCAGATGTAGGCTGGCAGGTGGGCGCCGTAGATGCTAGACAGTGAATGGGTACTGTGGGGATGAGGGGTGTACGTGTTGTGCTAGCAAGCCCAGAATATGGCACTCCCGTTCTCCAGGTGGCGGCAGCACGAAGGGCTTAGTAAACGTCACAGCACGCCCGAGAACGCAGCGCTAGCCTGGCACTCTCGCGCCGTTATTATGCCTTGCCGCATGCGGCTTTGTGAGCACATGCAGTTCTCATTGTGTCGGAAGGTTACTATCAAGCCACAAACTCACTCCTCCAAAGTGAACGCATCCTCTCGGAAGGCAACTCTATAGCGCTGTGCCGGCGGGTGTTCACGATAGAAGACAAATACTTGGCCATCTATATGATCGTAACATCGGTTGTTGGGCGGCAAGGCGCAGTTGCATGAGGTGCAGTAAACACCGTTCGCCTCGTTGCTGGGAGTCGCCCCCATTACTGAGACATAATAATGATATTCAGAGGCCAGAATAAGGATCGTGAATGCGCCGAGTCAATTCTCGCCAAAGAGCCCGTCCCAGTCTGTTTGTTCCGGCTCTTCCGGGCTGTGTAGGCGGTCTAATGCGTTGCGATCATGCACTGCTACGGTGTAATGTGGAGCATGTGCGGCAAAGTTTGTGGGGATGCGTCCTGTAGAGTCGAACGCAAAGATGACACAGTGGCACGTGTCCAAGGACATGCCAGCTAGGCATGGCCCGCCTGGGCATCAGGCCCGCCCCAGCCCCTGTCCTGGGAGGCAGGGGAATGCACGGCAACATGTGGTGAAGCTTTGGGAATGCCTTGCTGGGGTGATGGGCGGCTGGTGTCTGCTTGTCCCCATCCCGCCCCATCCCAGCCCTCAGCAGGCGCAACCAGGCAGTCATGCACAGGTGATGCGAATCAGATGATGCAAATACCGTAAGTGTTGTGGCCCAGAATCCACCAACCATACCGTTAGCCAGGTAAGGAGCCAAGTGCCAATACGTGACGCCGACGATGTCCTTGCCTGTAACCAGCACCAGGGGACCAGGCTGGAATTGATCAGGTTTCCCTTCATGTTTCCGCTCCGTCCTCCCAATGAGCATGAATTCAGCCGTGAGGTGACCGTGCTCACACCATGGCGCTCAGTGTTGTTGGGACCCTTGGGAGTGTAAGGTTGCCTTCGGTATGCAACGGCGTGCAACAGCGGGCTGGTACAGGGTTGGTCCTGGGCTGGTCGCGAGGTGCGGCCAGGCTGGTGGTGGAGTACGTGAGTGTGTAAGGGAGCCAGCGGTAGGTTGGTGCACGCATGTTGGGCCTTAGTGCTATAGATGCGGTGTGGAGGTTCTGGGTGGCGAGTCCTGTCTCTCCCCTGCACGCCAAACTTCTTGCCGCTCGTGCCACCCCCGACACGTGTCGTCCTGGTTTATTTGTCATGCCCATGGCCCGCGCATGGAGCCGTTCCCTAAAACGCGAAGCAAGGCATCGCAGGACATCAATTTCTTATAGACGCATGTGATATACGTAACGCCCCAGCCTTGCTTCTTACCGCGCGACTACGAAGTATATGACGAATAAGGGGTTGTAAAGTACAAGCAGCTATGGAGCTCGTGCTGTATTTCCTAACATTCATGCGATAGCAAGGAGCATGCTTCATGTAATCAGGGAAAGCGCGGCGTCATGCCGCATGTTTTGCCCGGCGACTGGGCTCAGCATAGACCATTAGCGAAGCCGACGCTCTGGTGCATTGGCGTATAGCTAGTATATCAGCAGCGCAAGGATGCACGCCACATCCCAGGGCCTATCTCACGGGGCCACGCCCGTTGTTGGCCATCGACCGCCGCGGGCCTCTTTGGGAGCAGACCGACAAGGAAGCGACAGTTGGGCAGAGCCATTACCATGGGTGAGCAGAGCGATACATAGTATCTCATGCGCCGCGGACGAAACCGGCAGTCGGTCTAGGAGCTGAGCGGGGGGTCATTGACAGGGGTGTGGGCCAGCCATGGACGTGCGCAGCTGCGCAGCCCTAGGGGCTTGTCTGTGACCATCAGATAACTCCTCCCGCATTTCCAGACGTGCTGCTTACCTTCCTTGCATACGACGCTTGCTGCTTTCCAAGCCGGAGCTGGCCTGGCAGCTTCACCGTGTTGCCTTCGCACCCAGCCATCATCCAACTTAACCCACTTGTCCCCGAGGCCAGGCTGTCAGACCCGCCTGGCACAGTGTCCGACCCTTTCCCGCAGCTTCCCCCGCACCTCCCCACCTCACTGCCCCGCATGCCATTTCCCTGTCCCCCGCCTTGCCGTCCTCCCCACTCGCGTTCTCGCGTCTTCCGTGTATCCCCACATCACGCACCCGCAGTCCACGGAGGCCCTCCGCGCTTTCCGTGAGCGCATGAAGCCCTGCCGCTTTGAGCTACTGGAGCCAGGGGACTCCCCTGCATCGGCACGCCTTGGCGCAGGTAGTTCTGGTACACAACGGCGCAGCATTGTTGCCAAGGGGACGGGTACAACTGCAGAGCAGCGGGGAAGGGGGTATGTGTGGAGCGTGAGGCACTCATAAGTTGTGTTGGGGATTGGGGCAACGCTGATACTTGCATGTGAAGGGGGAGTGTGTTGGCGGGGGCCACAGTGCGGCTTCAACAGTTTAAGCGATGTCGCTTTGGGATGCGGCGGGAGCCGGGGGTCTCCCATTCATCGGCACTCCTGAGCGCGGGTAGGTTTCTTGCCCAACGCCGGGGCCAAAAGCGTGGCACTCGGCAGGGTTCTAGCATGCATGTCAGGTCCATGCCGCCTGAAGCTGCTGCTGCAACGACGAACTCCCCTGCACACTCAACGCGTCTAAAGCAAAGCCGTGCCGTTATTGAGCGGAACTTGGTCCCCTGCACACGCACGGCTGGGCATGGACGGCGTTGTGCCGCTGAGACCGAAGGGCCTACTCCTAGGTCCAGGATCAGGAGACCATCCTGGTTGTGGGCTTTGGGACGCTGAGCTCTGTTCGGAGGGGCCCAGCTTGCCGCTTTGGGCGTTGCACAGCGCACCCGACCAGTTGGGTGGCATACTAGGGCATGAGGGCATGAGGGTATGAGGGCAGGACAGAGGCGAGGAGTAGCAGGCCGCCAGCGGACCGTGCAGTACAGTGCAGTGCAGCGCTGTGTATGCGTGTGGCCCGGTGCCTGGGGGGAACAGGTTGGTGTTGATCAATGCCGCAGGCGACCGCGCGGCCCAGCGACGTCCACGGCAGATCGGGCAGGGGGCGGGTCGGGTTCGGGGTTCGGGGTTCGTTCGGGGTTCGGGGTTCGGGGTCGGGGGTCAGGGTCGGGGGTCGGGGGTCGGGGGTCGGGGGTCGGGGGTCGGGGGTCGGGGTCAGGGGTCGGGGGGTCGGGGTCGGGGGCCGGTACGCAGCACGCTTGGCGGTGCTGAGGGCGACAAGTGGCGCTGGGCCACTTGCAACCGCTGGTCCCTCTCGACAGTGTAATGTAAAGCAGCCGTCTTGCCGAAGAGATGAAGTGCCTGCACAAACAGCTCTGCCCTTCCGCTCCCTGCCCGCAGTGTTCTCGCTGCCCCAGGACCTGTGGCCGGTGCTGCCCCCCGGCGCGCTGTTCTGCCTGGAGGCGGGGGACCCCCGCACCACCCTGCGCTACATGCAGAACACGCAGTTCCCTGACATTGCGGTGCGTGGGGGCTGGGCTGGGGAGCACGCAGAGTAGGCCAGCATAGCGCCTATCTCTATTCTTGGTAGGCGCCCTCACGCCTTGAGGCATGGTTCTCATGCACCTGCACCCCACCTTGCTACACACTCGTGCACTGCCCGCAGGTCCGTGTGGCGACGTACTTCGGGAAGTACTCCTCACAGGTGGGGGTGGGGCCAGTCGCTGGGGGCCGGGTTGGCCGCCACTGGCACGGATAAAGCACCTTGGGTCCCACGTGCTCATGGGCACGGCAGGCGGGAGGGATGGTGGGCGCAATCGTTGTGGCAATGCAGCACCCGCTTCCCAACACCTACCGCTGTGCTGCGTATGGAACAATCCTTGCCCCAAACTAAGTGTATACTTTCTGGCGACCCCCCGTGCCGGACCGCCAACTCGCGACGCACGGCATGCACATCGCAAATTACCAGACAACGGCCAAACGCCAACCACCAACGCAGGTGGTTGACTACGTTGTGTCCTGGCGCCCACCGCATGACGGCACGTGGACGTCTGGCAGCTGCCCCCCGCCCGTCATGCAGCTGGAGCCGCGCCAGGTGGTGGCGTTCACAACGCGCGGTGAGATGTTTTGCGGTGATAAACTGTTGCACACAAAGTTATCAACGGGTTGAGTGTGAGTGAGCCTGCAGCTTAGCCGTCATGCAGCTAGAGCCGTGTCATGTGATGGCCTTCACAACGCATGGTGGGTTGGTACCGCCTGTTTGCGAGCGCACTCCTGTCATCCGAAGCAAGGCGAATGAGGACAGGGTCCATGGAGGGCTGAAGACGCGTTCTTTGGCCAACTCGGTACCCCGTCGTGGATGCTGGCCGCTATGCAGCTGGAGCGCCACGCAACATGGAATTAGTGTTGGGGCAAGTACCAGGGACAGTCGTATCCCCTCAAGCTAGATCATCCCTGTTCATCTTCGTGCATGCCCTTTTTTGCCCCCGCCCCCGCCCACCAGGCGAGTACCAGTACAGCCGCACCCGCGTTCGCTTCCGCGCGCCCGCCTCCTCCCTCACGCCCCACCTGCAGCCCACGGAGTGGTGCGACGCGCACGGCATCGACCACCCTGACACCAAGGTACGGACGTGTACGGCATCCTGCCCCGTACGGTGCACGACATGGGGGCGCACATGGAGCAGACGTGCAAGCACTGTGGCGCTCGTACGGCACAGAGTGCGGGCGCAACTTATGGCAATATACAGTCCCACAAGTGCATACGGGGCCATAAGCACCAAGGTGTTGCCGTCATTACAGAATCTTTTGGCCTTTGTCCCTCTCAGGCCGCCAACGAGTGTGCTGCGCGCAACTCCGAGAGGGACCGCGAGGCCCACCTGGTTGACCCGCCCAAGCCCAACACGTGGGGGGAGCACGCGCGGAGGCAGCTGGTGGCGGCGCTGAGGGCGGCGGGCGGCGGCGCGTACGTGCACCACGTCATGTACGACCACTCGGGTGGGTGGCGGCGCGGGCGGGCGCGACACCATGGATATGTCTCCATTGGAACGGTGCGCTGGCGTGTTGGATGGTCACTTGAGGTACATGAGAGACGTTGGGCGAGAAACCGCGTAGCAAAAAGCACGAATGTCAAAGGGAAGTATCATCCATCTTCAGACTGGCCGTCATACATCTTTCGCTTGCATGCGGGGCGCGCGGCCGGACGGGGGGCACAAACTCATGTTCGACAAGCCGTGCTGTCGCCTGGGTATGCTCCAAGGTGCGCACCAGAACGTACCTCTTTCAACCCCTCAGGAGACGCCGTCGTGGCCCCAACTGCTTGGCCACCCCTTCCTCTGGTGTATCCCTCGATCCCGCGATCCCCTCTACCCTGCACCCAGGTCTCCGCACCGCCTGCGGCCGCCGTGTCCCCGCCGGCTACTTCTTCACCATCGCCCCCTCCCCTGCCGCCGCCCACGTGCCCTTCCCGCCCGGAGCGCGCGCCGCCAACCCCCCCGCGCACGCCAAGTGCCGCTCCTCATCAACCGGACACGTGCCCACCCGCGCCAACACCACCGGCGGCAGCCCCGCGCCCTCCTCCTCCCTCCGTCCAGCTTCCCCCGGTCCCTCCTCCCTCCGTCCGCCCTCACCCGCCCGCCGGCCCGCCTCCCCGGGCCCCTCCACCCTCCGACCCGCATCCCCCGGCCCATCCGCCTTCCGCCCGGCCTCCTCAGCTAAGCACATCCACCTGCAGCCGCACTTGAGGTCAAGCAGCAGCCTAGGCTTGGTCGCTCGGCCCAGTACGGCACCCCCTGGGGGCAGGCCGGTGTCGGCGCTTGCAGGCGTGGGGTCCGTGACCCATGGGTCGGGGTCTCCCCTGCTCGCCCAGCACAGCCGCGCGCCCGCGACAGGGGAGTCCCTGCTGGCTCCAAAGTCCCGCTGGCGCACCTACGGGGTGCCATTCTCGCACCCCTTACACCGGGTGGGTACCGATGCTGGACAGCCAGCAGCTTGCATACACATCCTTTTGGCGCATTCTTCTGCATGTGCATTTCCCCTCGCAACCCATATGCCGGTACATTGGTCCCCACGGGTTTGGGACGGGTGCAGGTGGTTGGACGTACGGGCTTGAACGCAAATCCTTGCTCGCTGTGGGCATGGTGCAACAAGATCGGCTCGTGCGTGTAGACTGGCTCCTGGGCGCTGATTGCACGGAAATGCGGTACGGCATCATGTACGGCGTGGCGCAGTGTCTGCCAAATGGCTTACACTGATGGGTGCATACATGATGCATGATGCAGATACGCGCTGCGGACCTGGCGTCAGCTATGGCCGCGGAGGCGGGGCCCGGCTGCCCGCCCCCCACGGACTCGGCGGCCGTCATTCAGGTGGGCGGCGCTAATAATAATGAATCATGGATAATGAATAATGAATGATGAATACAAAATAAATGGTGAAGACATGAATGATGATAATAATTCCGGATGGGTGTGCTCGGGACCAGTAAGGACCGTGTGGCCACACCACCTGGAATGTAACACAAAATGCCAAAACGGCGCTGAACGCAACAACTTTTCGAAAGCTCACCATCCCCTGAAGACACGGGCTCTATGCCCGTATTGTGCAACTGTCACTCCGTCACAACTGCAACGCAAAGCATGCCTTGTGGTGCGGCAGAGCTGCTGCTGTCGCGCCCCCTCTCGCCCAAGCCGCGGGCAATGCACGCCAGCACGAGCACCCACTTAACCCACACCCAAAGCTAATACACACGGTTCACCTCCCGCAGGCGGGCGAGGACGAGCTGCTGCTGTCGCGACCCTTCACGCCCAAGCCGCTGGTGCTGGAGCGATGGGACGACGTCCCTCGGCTGTACGCGGAGCACATGAGTACGGCAATGTCGCTCATGGCAACCGTCAACGAACAAGGTGCACAGCGGGGGGCCTTGTACTACCCGACATGCATGAACGGAGTGCTTGCATGGCATGCGTAGCAAGGGACGCTGTTGCACGCCATAAGTTCACAGGTGCACAACGGCCTGTGTGCCTCGCCCCCTTTCCCGTTTCTACCCGATGCCACCCCCGGCCTCGTCGATTTGTGGACTTCGTCTGTCGGCCTACCGCCTGACCCCCCGGCCCCCCCGCTGTTAAGAGTTTGCCTCTGTTCTCAATCCTCCCGGCGTCTAATCTGCTCTAGCCCCACACCACTTGCACCCCCAACCCATTCACCCTGCCACCCAATCCCCCTGCACGTACCTCGGCCCCGCCCTACCCGCAGACGCCTTGCCCGTTCGCCTTCTCGCCCTCCTCTCCTCACCGTCCCCTTCTCACCCTTCCCGCCCGCAGACATGAACACGGGCAGTGCTGCGCTGCACACGCTGCACTACCATCTGCAGCACGCAGCCACCCTGGAGTACGACAGGCAAGTACGACACAGCCACGGGGGGATCCACGTGGCACCGCCGCTCGTGGTACACGTGTGTAGCATGCCGCATGTGGCGGCCTTGTGGCGTTACAGGCGTAGCGGTCCCTGCTCGCCTCCGGTTGCGACTAATGCATGGGAAAAGCGCTGCACACTTGGGCGCAGCTTCTGGCCGTCTGCTCACCTGGTGTGCTTTAAACACACCTTTATATACACACCCGCGTGCAGGCTGGACGCCAAGCTGCTGCTGCTGCCCACCATGGCACGCCTGGGCAGGCGGAGCGCCGAGATAGACGCGTGGCTGCAGGTGGGTGGGCGAGTTCGGCGAGCAAGCCGCATGGCCGGAGCAGCATACTGGTAGTGTGGTAGTACACCACCAACGCTGCTTTGCAGTAGCGAGGCTGTGAAGCAGGTGCACAAACTAGGTGATTCGTTCCTGGTGCTGGCCGTTATTGCACGGCGAGCGCTGAGAATCATGTGACGCAGCCAAAGCAGCACAGTTCGTTTGGGTCATTTGAGATGGAGGGCTGCAACTTTACCCTAGCCCAACAGCCATGCAAAGCCGCGCCTTGCCCCTCGATGGATCACCCCCGCGGATCGGGTTTCTGACTGTGCTCCTTTTCGGCAGCGCCCCAAGCGGGAAGTCCCGACGTCCCCTTTCCCGTTAACGTAAGTGGCTTAACGCCAACCAACCGCCCCCAGGTCACCGTGGCGCACGCATCTTACCTGTACGACACGCTGCAGATCACAGACGCCAACCGCTGGCCTTTGGAGCCGCAGCACGCCAACCACCTCCCCAACCACCACCCCCCGCGCCCCGCCTCCGTCACACCCCGCACCGCAGCCGCAGCCGGCGGCGCTACCTCCCCAACTGCCTCCGCCTCCACCTCAGCCCTCAACACCTGGTCATCCCCTTCCCCAGATCCGCTCGCACCTCCTTCCCACGGCAGTGCCTTCCCTGACCCCCTAGCGCCGCCGCCAGCCGCGTCGGGGTCACCGACCCATGGGTCAGCCGCCAGCGCCGGACGCAGCCCCGCCACCGACCACGTGTCTGAGCCCACAGGTCGGTCGACACCCGGACCCGCGGGTCGGTCGACCCCGGGACCCACGGGTCGGCTGACGCCCGGACCCATGGGTCTGCGGCCGCGGCTGGGCCCTGTTACGTTTGTGGCGGTTGACGCGTGGGCTGCCGTACTGCGCATCATGGACGCCTGCCGCCATGCCGACCTGTACGAGCAGTGGGTACGGCTCAGGTGAGCACAGCCGGCGTCACAACGGTGGCGGTGACCGTACGGTGGCGGTGGCCGTACTGAGCTTCCTTGACAACGGCAATGCTGGGCTTGTCATGAAGCTTAGTATAACCGCAACACATACTGACTGTTTTTAAACACCCACACATGCGTCTCACCGACTGCTCCCACAGTTGTTGTTCCACACACTTATACCATAATGTGGACAATAGGTGCAATCGTAAGCTTCCAATACCGGTCACATCGCAGGCCCCTCATGAACGGCGCCACGGACGGCCGCCCCGTGTCGCCGTCCGCCGCCTCGCCCTCCCCCGTGCCCCCCGGCTCCACCCCCTCCGCCGCCATGGCTCTGCCATTCGCACACGGCCCTGTCAACGGGGACCTGCTCGAGTACCTGAACGAAGTGCGTTTCTTATGTGGATGCTGTGGGTGAAGATGATGAAGGTCATGGGGATGGCAGAAGGCTTCGGGTGCCATCACTGCCCTGAGAGTCCAGTTCTAATGAGGATTGTGGTAGCAGTGTGCTTGCAACACCGGTACTGCAACGTGGCACATAAAACTTCTCTCCAAGCGCACAGGACACGAAAGAAGTGATGGTCGAGGCCGTCGCCAACCCGTTGAAACACAATTACCAATCGTAACATATGACGCTTATGCAGACATGACCTTGTATATTTTCACCCTTACTGCGCAGGACATGGAGGAAATGATGGCGGAGGACTTTGAGCCCCTGCCGCCGCCCCTGGAGCACTTCCCCCCACCACGTGGCTACCACGGCGACGGCCCGCCGCCGCCATCTGCCGTACAGCCGGCCGGCGGCGGCCGGCGGCCACGTGCTCGGCGACGGCCCAAGGGCGACGAGAGCGCGCTGCCCAAGCACCTGGTGGACACGGACGTGTACAACACCAGCAGCAAAATGTGCCAGGTGTGTGTTTGATTTGCTGCTGTGTGGTCTGGATTCTTGTTTGCGTGTGCGGTGTGTTTGTGCTGTCCAAGACCCTACTGGACAAGGTACGTGCCAGGCGTGTGCGCCAGCGTACAGTTGCTGCCGCTGTTGAGTGTGTACGATTCGACGTACAGGAGCGGTCGTGTGTCTAAAGGCGCCTGCTGCACAAGGACGTTTACGACATGATCCGGCTGGAGAACATTGGTTACGAGCAAGGCACACGGTAAAGGCTCACGTGCCAGCTGGGATCGTGCCAGTTTTACCACCGGTAACCTCAACAACGGTAACCCTGCCATTGTCCTTACACTTGCCATTGCAATTTAACCCATTACCTTGCCATCATCCTTGCCATGACCGTGTCTCCTTCCCCACCGCTATCGCACAACAACCCCCAGGTGACGCCCCGCCTGGCCCACCCCGACGTACACGTGCCTGACGACCCCGGTGCCGTACGCGTGGGGCAGAACGCCGTACAGACCCTGGAGGTACGTACTGAGCATGTACTGTACGGCAAGCCTTCTATCGGACACGCCGAGGTGTCCACATGCCTCCGCTGCTGCCTGCCGCCCCACGTCTTACTCGCCTGTGCAGTATGGGGTACACTAGGTAATTGTCCTCTTGTATTGTAAGGAAGGAAATAGTCAGGGGTCCGACAGCTCCCACACGCCCCTCAACCCACTTCCCCAAGCCCCTTCCAACTACCCACAACACTGAAGTACATAACGCCCTATGACTGATGCCGTACAGGACAAGAGGGCGTACGACAGCTCCCACGCCGCCTCCGTACGGAGGGCCATGCGGCAGGCGCTGGGCATGGAGCCCTCCCACGCGGGGGAGGGCGCGGGGGAGGACGCGGAGACCATGAGCGTGGGTAGCGCAATGACGGGTGCGTCACCCACGTGATCAATTCAATGGTCCATTATTATGCTATGCTATTATTACGGTGCTATGCTATTATGATATCATTATTGCCATACATATGCTATTATTATGCTATACCATGGCGGAGCCGTGAGTGCGGGGAGCGCAGTAGTGGGGGAGGGAAGGCACGGGCCGCCACGTGGCCGTCATGTCCACATCAGGGCATGACCTGATGCCTTTGTCAACCTGATGAGGATGACAACACATGTCTGACCCTTTCCCATTTGCCCCTAGGCATGACCGCCTACACCACGGCCGACACGGGCATGGCCCGCGTTGGCATGCCTCCCGTCTTTAAGTGACGTAGTATGATCTGGACCTTCTGCCTTGTATCCACACCCTCCTCTTAGGCATGACTGGCTACACGGGTCACGGTCAGGTCCTCCCGCTGCCATTACCAACCTCCGATGCGAATAGCAGCGAGCCCCAACAACTGCCCCTCGTGCCCATAGGCATGACCGGCTACACCGCCGCCACGGGCTACACGGCCGCCACGGGCATGACACGTGGCATGTCTCGCAGCGGGTCCATCAGCAGCCGCCGCTCGGGGGTGCACAGCGGCCGGCGGCGCAACGTGGGCGGGGGCGGGGGAGGTCCCTCCCTTGGCGACATCGGAGGCATCGCGTCAGGTGGGTCTGGAAGCTTGGGGCGAGACGGGGAGAACGAAGTGCTGGTAACGAAGTGCTTGGAACTAGTAGCAGTATGTTGGTAGGTGTGTTAGGGGTTGCCGGGTGGGCTCTCAGACAAGGTGAGCCAAGTCGAGGCTTGAAGGAGTGGGGCTAGAGTTCGACAGTGACCAGTGTGGGACTTGGGGAAGCGGTTTGGCGCAGTTGGTTGTGGGTTCGTGGGCTCGTGGGCTGTGGGCGTTCGTATAAATTCTGGGTGTAGCAGGGTGCGGGGAGGGGAGGTACAGCGCATACACCAGAGCAGAGAGGAGTTGAGGTTGAGGTCTTCGGAGGGGAGGTGTAGAACACCCAGTGTGCGCGGGGCTTGGACGACGTGTCCCGTACGGCTCCACCGTAGATGAGATGCAAGGTAGCCGCCTACACACCCTTGACCCTTTCTTAACCACACACACGCTGCCCTCGTCTCTCGTTCCAACCTCAGGCACTGCTGTGCAGACCACCCCTCGGCTGGGGCAGCCCGTGCCAGAGGTGAGGCCGGAGGAGCGACAGGGCACCAGCAGGGTGGGACAGGGGATGTCCCTTGGCACCTCGCGCGTTTGTGGCTCTGCGCCGCCCATTGGAATGGCAAGGGGCACGCCTCCTGTACTGACCCGATGACCGGATTGCCCCACGAGCGTCCTTACTTGCCGCCACTCCACCAGCACGCGACATGGACATGTATCGCCGTGCTCACGTCGTTCCTGGATTTTAGCGGTGCAGGCACCATCAACGTACGGCAGTTAGCCACTTGGGCACCACAAGACTCTGTCCGTGTCGAACTGTGCAACCTTGATCCTTCGGCCCCCGCATGACAGCCGAGGTTACGCTGCACGCAACACCAAGTGCTCTGCTTTGGCTACCGTTTTATCATATAATAACTAATTATTTAAAATAAAACAATGAAATGCCTGGCATGTATTCCTGGGCCCCCAGGACAACGAGGCCACGCTGCGCGCCAAAGCCCGCCAAGCCAAGGTGGCGGCGGACAGCCGCAGGCGGCTCATCAAGGGGCTGGGGGGCAAGTCCAGGGAGGAGGTGAGGGACGGGAATTTAGTCCAAAAGTTGACCACCTGTACACTGCACACAGCATACCGTGCGACGACGGCTTCAACAGTGCGGCGCACAGCAACGCTCTGACCACGCGCTCGTTAGCCTCGTTCCGGAGGCGAGGGCGGCAATGTCTAGGGAGAGCTGTACCAGCGCAACACCATGTCGGGAGTACGAAAGGCATGTTCACAAAAGCAGCGACAGCGAGCTTCGGTTTGCAGTTCGTCATGCCCTTGAACCGTGAGGAGCACAATCCTGTGTGGAATACCAGCACCCGGCCAGGCGGTTGTCGATCGGCGCCCGGGGCCCCCGGCCACCGACCGTCCTACAGGTGCAGCCAAACCGCACGCATTGGCACTTATGGTTTCAGAGTTAAGCGGATGCGGACAGGTGGAAACAGGAAATAGGCGTTTGCAACCTGCCACCATGCACCCCCGGCTCCACATAACCCCCAACAACCGTGCCCTCGCCCTCCCCCGGTATGCCCTCCCCAGGTCTTCGCCGACTCCCGCGCCGCCGCCGCCACCACCGCCACGCTGACCCTGGAGCCCGTCACGTCCAGCGCCGCCCCCGTGCCGCGACCTGATGAGCGGCCCGCCGCCACTGGGGCCGTGTGGAAGCAGCTGCAGGCGGGCAGGGAGGTGAGACACGCCTGCGGGAGCCTACGTTGGCGGTTGCTGGCGAGCTGCAGACGTGGGGAGGCATGGGGAGGGTAGAGTGTGTGTGTCGGGGTGTGCGTATAAGGGCCCCTCGGCGCGATCGGTTGAATACCGGCGCTACCTGTCTTTTATGACGGCACGGAAGGCCCCATAACGCAAGTACAACATCTTTTCCCACCCCTTCCCTCGGAACAAAACGAGGTAAATTGGCGCCCGTATCAACTGTGCGCCCGCACGGTACGGCAGTCACCACAACCCACAATGCGCACCCCACGCGTTCCCCTGTAGGTTGGCGCCCCACCCAGAAGGGAGGAGGTGGACGATGAGGCAGCCTTCAACAGCGACGACGAAGGTGGGGTGGGTGGCAATAGGATGCAGGGCACTGGCGGACTGAGAGCATGTCCCGTGGCGCGCAGAGTACATGCACGTGCGGACGTGCTGCACTTGATGCAAGATTAATATGTACCAGTCTAATACCAAAGCCGATTAATATGTACTGAATGCGTTGCATGCGCGCTGCAGGCCCGCTCAGCGGCGACGACGACCAGGCCCTGGCGGTGTCGCGGCGAAAGGCGGTGCTGGCGGCGGGGGTGGCACGAGACAGGCGCAGGTTCATGCCCAAAGAGGAGGTGAGAAACATGAACATACATTATTTTTAACATTAGTGTGCTATTTGACTTTTGTACTAGCATGAAAGGAGTAAAAGGAGGTTACGACCAAGGCGGGGTGGGGACGCGGAGTCAGGGGATGGGGTGCTCGGCGTGTGAGGCTCACAGCCGCATTCGCGTGTGGTCCCGGTCGCGTTTGTTATCAGCATGTGTGGCCGTTGCGTGGTGGTTGATGTGCCTTGTGATTGCATTCGTGACGTGCATCCCATGGGCAAAAGAGGTGGGGGACCATCCAGCACGCACCGTGTCAGGGAGGATCGCACACCCCCTGCTGCTGCTGCTGCTGCTGCTGCCGGCCTGCCGCTGTGTTACAACCCGGAGGGATAAGCGTGACGCCCTGCACTGCAACGCATGTCGAACACATTGACATTCTTGCTAACACACACTCTCCCGCTGATACACTCTCCCTACTACACAGATCTTCCAGCTGCTGTCGCTGTTCCTAAACCTGGGCCCGCGACCCGAGATGGAGGCAGCGCTGGCGGGGGCGGTCAACGCGCCGGTCAACGCAGCCAGCCTGCAGGTGAGCCAGCAGGGCCACACATGTGTATTAGCTCCGTAGCACACCCTTCAACACAGCCAGCCTGCAGGTGAGCCAAACCTGTGTAGAAGGTCCATGGCACACCGTTGGGTTACCGAATATGGTGATCACATCCTTCACGGTGTTGTATTTAGCCAAACTAATGACCACAACAGGAGGCAAGGGCACGGGGTTGTGTCGCACGGGATTGTGTTGCACGGGATTGCGTGTGAGGGGTGGTGGCGGCACGGGCGCGCAAACGGCGACCAGCGCCAAATATTAATGAGTAAACATAGTTTGGCTTATAGATGAAATCCTGGGCATGCCATAAGTGTTGGCGGCCGGCAGGCAGGGCAGAGGGTGATCGATGGCAAATGCCGCCAACAGGAATTTGGGACAGGATTGTGGCGTGCCGCCAGCTCGGATGGGGGGTTGTCTGCGATGGCCCCTCCTGCCCCTGCTGTCCCCCAGCCCCACGCGCCCCTCCCCGTCCCCGTGGGCCCTTCCCGCCCCCCGCAAGCCACGTCCCCCGCCTAACCCCCAGCCTAACTCCCCGCCTTATCCTCCTGCCCCCCGCAGGCCACCGCCGCCGCCAAGCAGAAGGACCCCGCAGCGCTGGACGCCGCGGCGGAGGCCGTACGGCAACGCGTCAAGGCCGCGGCCTGGCACCTGGGGGTGAGCGGTACGGGCGGGGCCGAGCGGTACGGGTGTGGGTGAGCGTTTCGCGCGGGTCAACCGGCAGGGCGGGGGGCAAGCGGCAGGGGCCGGGGGTAACCGGTTCGGTGGGGATGCCCCGCCAGTGCGGCACACTTGACCATGTGGCTGCTGCGCAGCATGTTGTCGACAGCGCGTGCACGGTACGGTAAGACACATGCGACAGCTGTACTCCCACGCCCGCACGACAATGGCCGTGTACGCACCCCCTTACACACGGTAACCTCCGACGTAGCCCGTGCCAGGTTGTGTCGGTCAGCCAGCGTGCTCTGCGTTAAGCAGCTAGTTGCCCGCCTGCTACGTGCTGTTTCCGTGTTGTGGGCACGTGTTAGCACCTCGGTGTTTATTCCTTTACCTGTTGTGTTCTGGTAACCCCCCGTGCTGCCAGGTGGTGTGGCGGCGCATCAGCACGGCCACCTACGCCGCCTTCGTCTGCCGCGTGCTGGGCTGGCCGCCCGACGCGTCGGCGGGGCTGGAGCGGCACGTGGCGACACGTGTCATCGCCGTGGCGCTGGTGCGGGGGCACGACCCAACCGCCGTGCCGCGGGCGGCGGCGCAGAGGAAGTGAGAGGGGGCGCGGACGGAAGGAGTGAAGGGACATGGGTGGCAAGGATGTGGGGAAGGGAAGGGGTAAGGGGTGGGTCCAGTTGAGGCTGGGTGTGGGCAGCAGTGCAGCGGACGGGTGAGCAGCAGCAGGGGGAGAGGGCTACCGGAGCGAGGAGTTGAGGTCCTGTGGGAGGCGGTGGAGCCTGGATTGAGCTTGGGTCATGGGCGGTGGCGCACAGGGATGGAGTGGACGTGAGCGGCAGGGGAGCTCCGCTGGTGAGCAGGGGGGGATCTCCCCTGGTGAGCAGGGGGGTGGGTGGGCAGAGCATCAGAATGGCGCCAAGAATGTGGGAGTTGGGGTCACGGGCAGGTGCAGGGCCGGGGGTGGAGGTGCATTTCCGAGGGGAGGGTTGCGGGTCACTTTATAGCCTGTGCACGGAAGGCCGTGCAGCATTACAGATTGAGGGGCGGTGAACCGGTGATGTGGGCAATTGAGTGTGCAGTATAGGGCTGCACTGGCAGGGGGGTACCGGTAGTATTTGGAGGGTTAGCGTTAGGTCAAGGACAGGGTGAGCGGAGCATGTAGGGGTGCAGGCAGCAAGGCTGCGGGTTGCTAGGGCAACGGAGGAGTGCGCTTAGGTACGTTAGGTAGTAGGGGTGGGTAAGCAACCAGCGGTTGGATTGTCAAGATTTCCATTGAGAATGGGACTTGGACATTAGGGACAGGCTTCAGGGGCCAGGGGCCGAAGCAGGGAAAGAGGGTTTGAGGTGTGTACGAATGCAGTTGTGGGGTCACGGTAGCGTACCGCAAGGCATTACAGTTACAGCCTGGTGGGAGGGTTTGAGGTGCGTGTGGCCTGGGGCTTCACGGCTATGACTGATTGGAGGTGCAACACTTTAACCCGTCTAGAGCAAAAGTGGTGCAACATGTGCATGGGGCGTGCACGAAGAACATTGTGCTGGGAGGTGGTCACAACGAACTTGGGGGTACGGTAGTCACAAGGACATGGAGCGGCGCTGCACTGTCGCTGCTGGGACGTGTCGCAACGGAAGGACAGTCACACCAAGTAGCCAAGTAACGCTGCAGGACTTGCGAAGGATTTAGAGAGCGTATGTGCCCTGTGGGGTGATGCCGATGGCCGTGGGTTGGCTTGAGTGCGAGCGGTCAGCGCTGTGGGGGTGGCCAGGATGTCTACGTGGTGGGGCCACTGGCGACTGCCATGCCATGCGTGCAGCCGCATGGAGGTAAATGGGGTGAGCGCTTTGTGCTTGTGTAATCACGCCGTGTGCTGCATGTGAACAATGGTTGGATACTGCTGGTGCTGAGGTAGAGAGGCGCGCGCACAGGGGCGTGTCGCATGTTTTTTTTTGCATGTGGTTGACGGGATCTTGCGAGGGGCGATGCATGCCGGTGTGCTGTCGGCCGAACGGGCGCTCTTGTTGCGTGGCTGCCAGGAAGGGTCCAGGGTGCCGGGCCCCCAGCAGCTGGCGTGGGGAGGCGTTCCTCATGTGGCCCAGCGGCCGCTGGATGTGGCATCTGCCCGTGGTTACCCTTCACCCGTGCGCAACTGGAAGGTCTGGTGCCCTGGTCTAACATCGTTGGAAGGTATCAGAACGGCAGAGAGGGAATCGGAGCGACGCCGGCTTTGAGGAACTCTTGGCAAGTCACACATGAGCGCAACACGGTGCACGCGGAGAAACCGTGTAGCCACACGTGCCACTGCGAGCAGGGGGCAGTGCCAGAAACGTGTCGAGCAAGGTGGCCTCCAGGCCTCGGCTGTTGCTGTGTTACCGTGCACTGTAATCACAGTTTCCTGCGGTAACGTGCGTGAAGAGAGCAGGCACGACGCACGAGTATCCGCGTGTCACAGGGTGCTCTTCATGTCCCACCCAGGAAGGCAAGGGCCCGGAAGGGCCGGGGGAGGTCCCATTGGACTGACCCTGGGTCGGCAGCGTACAAGCTGCTGCCCAGGCGCCTTGAGAATTTGCAGCAATTCGCGACATATACGTCAGCACAGCATACTGCAGACCTGCGTGTGAAAAGTGACAGCTTTTCAGAAGCTTTTCTCGGATCCAGCCTGCATCATTCCACCACAGGCATTGACGTTGAGGCGTTAGGGGGTACAGAGCTGCCAGGGTCCACCTCGCGCATATGCATTCGAGCATAAACAACAAGCAGGACTGCATCCCTCGTCCTGGGGTTGGTCTGTGAGACGCGTCCTCGTCAGGGTGTCTTTTTGCTTTCTGTTCCACCGCCTGGCGAGCGCGCGTCAGCATGGGACGGCCATTCTACGAGTACCTTGATGGACGTGTCTATTCCTGCAAGTCATGCCGCTGCAATCTGGCCAAGGCTGACGAGCTCATTTCGAGGGTGGGTCGCAAGTAGGGTTCACGGCCCAATTGCGGCAGGCGTCCTTCATCCCCAAGTCTGTTGGGGCACACCAAAGACTGGCAATTTTCGTCATATGTCGATGGACCCTCCGCAAGCTGTGCTGCTTGTGGCCTCTGGTGCCAGTTCGCCTGCAGGGCAATTGGCAAGGTAGCCAGGGGCCTGCTTGCCTGACGTTGGCTTGGCATTGCACAGCGCATAGCAGATGTTCACTATTGTTACAATGCATGTCACCAATTGCAAGCGCGGAGCACCATCGTGCAGTTCAGCAGCTTGAAGCTCCCAACTACCCGCCGCTGCCCCTGTCAGCATTCGTGTAGGAGGCTTGCAGCGTGCTGCAGCGACCACAGAAGCACCCAAGTTCAACTCATTTCAGGCCCTGACAATTGCAAACTCTGGTGGAGATGGTGTTGTAGGCTGCTTGGCAAAGAAGCTTCCTTGCACCTGGTACCCGGATGTTCTGTTGGCTTCCCGCCCAGTGCCCAACTCCCGGAACTCCTTCCCCGGCCGGCCCCTGCCCCGCAAATTCTGACAGCCCTCATCTAGTTCCTACTCTCAGTGCTCGTCGGAACCGAGCATACACCCTGCTGCCATGCAATATGCTTGGTTCACTTTTACACTTACAAGTACATTGGATACCATGTATTTTAAACAATGTACTGCATTGAATGCCCAACTGCCTGTGCAGCAATTCCACTCCAAGCACGGCCGTGCCTACCTGTTCAATGCCGCCACCAACTACGTGTGCGGTGATCGCGAGGAGAGGCTGATGACCACGGGGCTGCACGTCGTGTGCGACGTGTACTGCTGCAAGGTGCGGCCTCATTCTGTAACGACTGTGTCGGTAACACTGCACTGTTTATTTAATAGTACGGAATATTTTGTGGCATTTGTGTGACGTGTACTGCTGCACGGTGCGGGTATGGTACCCTACGGTAAGCATCCCTTGCATTTACTGCACAACTTTTATCATGCACCACCTGGCATGCACCCTGGTTCCTGTGGTCCCTAGAGGGCCCACGGGGCCGTTTAGAGAGAGTTCTACATGGACGCACTGCCCTGCGCTGCCCTGCGCGATGGGCGTTTGCTCAACACCCTGTGTATTAGGATGCGGTGTTCAACTGTTCATCACCCTGTGTGCTGCTGTACCGCAGTGCTACGGGCCAGTGGGCTGGAAGTACGAGGTGGCGTACGAGAAGTCCCAGAAGTACAAGGAGGGTGGGTTGCTGTACCAATGCCGTACACTGTGGCCTGTACCTAGCATGGCCAGCAGCGTACGGTAGTGATGGGCCTAGAGCTGTCTCGCACGACTTGCAGCTGCCCCCAGCCCCGTGGCGCTCACAGCCGTTTGGGTTGGGTGGGTAGCTACCTCGGCAGCTGCTCACGGTTGGCCAGGAGCCAGCCGCTAACTGCACACCACCTGCCCCGTAGCCTGCGCCCTCCCCTAAGGGAAGGGGAGGGGATGTTCTGCCCCTAGGTCTTAGGTGTACATGGACTGCATGCCTACACCCTGGACCTCCTATGATACCGCTTTCTCCGTGCTGTTCACATGGTAGGCCCCCCACTTTCCACACTTTACCCTGTTTTTCCTGCTCAACGCTTCGCGTCACGCACCCTGCCCCTTGCGCTCTACCGCTCGCGCGTGGCCTTGTTGAGCACACAGGTTACTCTAGTATACCGCCTGACGCCCTGCCCCCCGCCCCTCACCGCGCAGGCAAGGTTATCCTCGAGCGCGCATGCGTCATTGACGTGTCGGAGGACGGCACAGAGGAGGACCCCTGCGAGTCGGACAGCGATGACTACTGAACCGTACGGCACGCTGGGTTGCCGTACAGCCGTACTGCAGCCACGACTGGGGCTTGCCCTTTGCCTCGCTTTAGTGGCCCATGGGTCGTGTGGACATTTGAATCACGGCAAGGCAAGGCAACGCCACAGCGCGTTACGGTGCCCAGCAGAAGGGCTGCTGCGTTGCGGGGCGTCAAGTGGAACACGAGACAGCCCGCGCCCAGCACCCATAACCTGCAGGATGTACCCAAGAGTTGGTGTGGGTGTTGGGCCTCAACCGTTGGGGCGTTGCGTGCTCAAACTTCATTGTGCCGTTGTTTGACTCAGCGGATAGCACCTGCGTTCGTTTTTCTTAACAGCGCCTGGGTTGACGATACTCACGCACTTGTACCAATACCTATGTTGTACCTTTTATTCCTCGTGTACAAGCTACTTCTCGCACAAACACACATGCAGGGCGCTTACTCAATAGGTAGTCATGCCATAGCTCTTGCGATGGCAATTTTTGTGCCAGTTGAGTTGCTGTATCAACAATCATGGACGAATGGCATTCCATGCGTCCTCGAGACGCCAATACCGAGAATATCTGCTTTTCGCTTACATGATCATGACTGCCGTGCCCACCGCCTTGTGCCTTGTGCCTTGAGTTGACGGCGTGCTGTTGAGGCTTCCAGATATTTTACAACACTATGCACGAAGAGTTGTGCAAGCTGGGGGCCCATCCATGTCAAGAGTCTAGACACGCGGCGTTGTGTGCGAGAGGAGGGAGAGCAGGGGCGCGACCAGCAAGCGTGCCACTTGAACGGCACGTGTCTTTCGCGGGTGTGAGGAATGGCACGTGCCTGCGTCTGGTGTGTGGTGGCCTGCTATTGTGTGAAAGTTGTTGGGCGCAGCCCTGGCCTCACTTAGGTGTGTACTTAACACCTAAGTACACTGTGCTGTGTTGACATGCTTCGTGTTGACAGCAGGGAGTTGGTTGGCCAGTGGGTCACGGCTCACCTGCGAGTGCATCTGAGCATGGCCGCCTGAGGTACGTGCGGAGTGTGAGTGGCTGTCTTTGCGCCTTTCGAGTTGCTTGCAAGTCATGCACACATTACACTGTTATCTGGCATGGGGTGGATAAGTGCGTGACGACTGGCGAGAAGTACGACGCATGCCGAAGCCTTCTCTCCACGACTCCCATGGCATTTGATTCTTGTTATATATCCGGCGGCGTTGGCCTTCACCGGCTTCATACCAGTACGCTTGTTCCCGGCGAAGGGTGGTGGCCGGTGTACGGCAAGTGTGTGCCTTATCATGGGTCTCTCATGTCTCCCTTCGGTGGTGAACACCGGGTCCACCTGTCATCAGGGTCTCCGGCTGTCCGCCTGTGCACCCATGACACGTCCAGAGTGCTGTAGCTCATTCATATTCTGATATAAGCGGGCCTGGAAGCATAGCTGGGCGTAGCAAAGCGTGTTGCATGCCCGCAAAACTTACGTACGGGGTGTTTGATGTAATTCTGTGGCGCTTCTGCTGCATGTGAGTCAGGTGGGAGGGTGCCACCGGACTCCAGTGTAGTACTGAATGGCCGTGTCCTTCCAGGTCCTTCGTGCGCCTGACGGCCCCTCATGTCCTGTAACAGTTTATGGACCGCTGCTTACGTTGGGGCGTCTCCGTGGGAGAGGCACTGGGTGACTGTTGACACGTAGCATGCCATGCATGCCCTCAGGTACAGCGTCACATGCGCTCCTGCCGACAACACCGCACCAGAAGGGGCATTGCTGCCGTGCCCACCGATGAGTCCCCTGCCCCCTACTCCATGCCAATCCCGCTCCATTCCCGGCAGTGCCTTCTGGGCTGCAAAGGCAAGCCAAGCAGGCCACCGCCGCAACACCATGCGAACAGCAAGAGCATTCTTTGCCTGGCGCTACCTCATTTTCCTTGCCCCCGCCTCCTGTCATGTGTCAGGCCTACCGGGCAAACGAAGCAGCAATAGGCGTCCGAACGCAGACGGACCGTGCGTACAGTGCTGAGCCCATGTGTTCTTGAATACCCCAAGACACAAGTGCCCCATGCAGCATTCCAGCAACAGGAGGAGCGCAATCAAGGACAAACCTGCTCAGCACAAAGGCAATAAACCTGCAGTGATCTAAGCAGGTCGTTCTGGGCCGCTGCATGTGCTCATGGCCACAGGGTTCCATCCAAGATCGACCGCCGCTCCGACCCATGCCGCCGAGTAACGCCGGAGGCCGGACCTTCCTCCACCCTGCCAAGCGCGCTGACGGCTCCCCACACCATGCTACTTTGTTGCGTATGCAAGGTTCTCATAAACGTTGCTCCCTAACACGCACAAGGCATGTGCCAGGAACTTCAGGCACCGTAACAAGCGTTTCCAGGCATGCGCATGCACGGACGGGGCCGCGTCGACCTGCTGTTGAACAACCTTGGCCGCCGCATCCTCACACGACACCGCCGCCTCCACTGCCGCTGCCTCCACGGCTGCTGCTGCTGCTGCAGTGGCGACTGGAACACTCTTGCTCCTCTACGGTGAGGGCGCATCTCCGGGACCCCAGTTGAAACATTAAGCTCTCAGTTCTTAGCTCGCTCCTCATTTGCTTACACGCATCTCCTGGCGCCGAGCACGCGGCACCGGTCGACAGCTAGCTCACAGCCTGCTTGCAGCTGCCATCGGCAGCCGCCGCCACTGTCGCCCCCGCCGCTGCCCCCGCGAGGAATACCGTGGGCTGACAGCCACCTCACAGCCTGCCGTGGCCGTTGGCAGCCGCCCCCACCAGCTCCTTCTCCTTCTCCGCAACCGCCTCCGCCGCCGCGGGTGCGCCCTCCGCCGCCGCCGGAGCAGCCTCCTCCTCGCCCTCGTGCGCGGAGATGAAGTGCTCAGCCTGGAGGACGAGGGAGAAGGAGGATTCAACCGTTGTTGGAAAAGCATGCGATGCTGGGGCGTTGCGCAATGCGGGTTGCGAGCGCGCAGCAGCGCAAACCAGACCGTCACACCTAAAATGTCCATTCGGCGCACACGTAGATGTGGAACGGCGGCAACACTCCCTAACCCACACATCCAGCGTCTGCCCCACTGGGCACCACACACATGCGTCATGCACACCAGACCCGTACCCTTGGCCTCCTTGGACCCCAGAACCCCATCACCCTCAATCGCTGCCATGCACCCGGAGCCGACCACACCCATACTAGGGTCCCAACTGCCCCCACTGGTACATGCACCACTGCGGAGACCCACAGCACCGACCTCCCGCAACCAGGCCCTCTGCGGGCCCCTTACCCTTTCCCCCACATCAGGTTGGCCGTGCGCGGGCTGCCACCCCAGCCCCAGCCCGCCTCAGAGGCGAGCCACTGCACACAGAGACCTGCAGCAACGACATTTAGCCAACCCCTGCCCCTACGATCTCCGCAGCCACCGAGCCTGGAGGTGCCGCGCCGCTATGACCTTCCTGCTACCACTCAATGGAGACCCTGGCGCCACCATCCATCCCATGGCACTACTACCCCTCCCCGTCGGGCGCCACCATCCATCCCATGGCACTACGACCCCTCCCCGTCGGGCGCCACCATCCATCCCATGGCACTACGACCCCTCCCCGTCGGGCGCCACCATCCATCCCATGGCACTACGACCCCTCCCCGTCGGATAGCCCTCACCTCTTGACACCAGTGCCAACACTCCCGTGCCTGCCCCCACGTGGCCTCGCAACACGTTGACGACATCGCATCGCAATCCTGCTGCCCTACTCCACTCCATTACCTACCGACGCGCACGGCTTACCTCCAGCGCCGCCATGCAGGCGCGGTTCCCGCCGCCGCGATGGGTTCACCGCACACGCTCTGCCGTCGCAGGAAGTCTGCAATCCTTTGCAATCACTCCAGACTCTGTAAGTACTCAATATGTAACACCGCGCCGCTCACCTCCAGGGCGGCCATGCACCCGGTGCCCGCCGCCGTGATGGCCTGGCGCCACTTCTTGTCCTGCACGTCACCGGCAGCAAACACGCCCGGAATGGAGGTGGCGGTGGAGTCGGGCGCCGTCACGACGTAGCCCTCTGCGGGGTGGGCGGGAAAGGCACGACACGTTGCTAAGGGTTTAGGTCAATGGATCAGCGACGCATACGGCGCAGTGCAATTTAGCCCTATGAGGGGTAAGGGTAACACGTGGTGGCCAGCTCGCGGCAACCGCAACTACCTAAAGCTATGGTAGCTGCTTCAGCAATGCATAAGCTGTTCCGCACCCGCGTCCAGCTCCAGCTGTCCGTTCAGGAACTTGGTGGCTGGCTCGTGGCCGATGGCGAAGAACAGCCCCGCCAGGGGCAGGTCCGTCACCTCGCCCGTCTTGACGTTGCGGACCTGGCGGTTGGAGACCGCAAGGGATTCGTTTGTTGGCGGTTAGTCAGTTGGCTCAACACCAGGGTGGGGAAGGTGCTTCAAGGGTGCGGGCGATCAGCGACCCTGTCCTCAAGGGCCCCGGAACCTCGCATCAGCTTCAGCCCTGAGCCCGACATACCGTATGAGCACCTGCCGACCGTCTGTCTCAAACATCGCTATGCCCGTTCCGCCCGAATGTTCCAGTTCATCAATCCCCACGCAGCTCGCCCACGGAGGCGGTGCAAGGGATCCCTGGACAGTGCCAGACAACTCCCCCTCCCGAGCCCCGCCCAGCCCGCCAAGGACCTTAGCATGCACCCCCGCGCGCGGCCCAGTCTCCTCAGGCCCCGTGTGGCCCTCATCGGCCCAGCGGGGCCCCTACTTTCTTTCGGCGCTGCGCTAACCCCACGCTCCGGATAACTCTCCGCATTTGATCACCAATTACCCTTGCTGACCTCCCCACATAACCTCCTCAGCCCCACGCCCGGACCTTGAACCCCAAAGCCCCAAACACCCCACCTTGGCGCAGGCCCCGTGCGTTGCTGTCAGCACCACATGCATACACGGCTTCCCGGTGGGTTTGGCCCCAAAACACATATCAGCATCACCTATCTATGTCTAAAATCGCAGGAAGGCTACACACCTTGGCACCGCCCAGCAGCCCCCGCTCGTTGCCGTACGCCTCCTCCACCACGCTGTCCCACAGCACCTCGATCTTGGGGTGCGCCAGCGCGCGCTTCTGCATGATCTTGCTGGCACGAAACGAGTCGCGCCTGGGGCAGGACCAACGAAGCAAGGTGAAATACGGCTATCTTTGCTCCGGTACAAGCTACATGAAAGGACTAGCGCGGCCTAAGGCGATTAGAGCGGCGTGTACCAGTGGGGCGGCGCGGCCAGTGGGGTTGCGTCCAGTAGCATGTGCTGGGGATACCGGTATGGCGTAGAGATCTAGTGGTGAGGCCAAACCAAGGCTTAGCCTCGCCAAAGGCTCACATGCGATCCAGCGTTGAATGTGAAAGCACCTCCCACTCTGCTTGTCCGATCATGGTACTAGGGGCCTATCCGGAGATCTGCTTGGAGGTGCTAAGTGTAGGTGAGGGTGCGGGATCCTGGCCTGTGTCACGTGGCAGGGGCCAGGGGGCAGGCTGCAGCTCGCACAGGCGGGAGGGGTAAAACAGCCCCACCTGGCTACCCCCGGTCAAGCAGTACAACTGCACAACTGACCTGTGGATGATGTACACTTTGCTGCCGTACTTGGTCAGGAAGGTGGCCTCCTCCATGGCCGAGTCGCCGCCTGCGGTTGGGTGGTTGGTGGTTGATTTCCTATAACGGTGTGTGATGGTGTAACAACAACTGCATGCAGCACAACAAGCACAGGGTAAAGAGTCGGCAACGCCGTGGCCGGGTGCATGAGGGCGACCGCAAGATCGGAGGCTGTGCGCTTCAGCGTGCTGTTGCTGTAGGTGATGTGGAAGTGGCGGGTGACGCCAGGGATTATCAACTCGGGCATTGGCGGGGTGGTTGGGGTGCGGATACTGGGATCCGGTAGAAATGGCACAGACATATGGGCAGGGAGAGTAGTGCAGCGAGCACGAGGGCACGGAGGGAGTTCTTGTCTTCCCCTCCCAGATGCTCCGAACTATGTACACCAAAGCTGGGAGCACGTCTTCGGAAGCTACGCGTGCTTCCCAACTCAGGCCCATGTGATTTAGTGGAGAATCGAAGGAGAACGTGCCATGTGCGTGCATATGGTGGTTTGTGCAAGCCGATTGAATTGGCGTGACGGTGTTGGCTAACAGGTGGCGAGTGCCGCGACACGTGTCCCTTCGTGCTACACGCGTGGCCGCAGCCGGTGCGTCCGACTGCCCGCGGGTACGTGCTATTTCCTAGCGCACCTCCAATGACAGCGATGGGCTTGTTGCGGAAGATGGGCGCCGCGCCATCGCACACAGCGCAGGCGGAAATGCCCTTGTTCCAGAATCCATTCTCCTCGCCGGACCCCTTGAACTCAAGCCGCCTCGCCACTGCCCCAGTCGCGACAATGACTGTGTCTGCAAGCACCTCCTTCTCGTCCGTCTTCACAACAAACGGGCGCTTGGACAAGTCAACCGAGTTCACCGTCTCGCTGAAGATTTGGGTCCCAAAGCGCGCAGACTGGTCGCGAAAGCGGGAAGTGAGCTCAACGCCAAGGATGCCCTCGGGGAAGCCAGGGAAGTTCTGCGGACGCCCGACACAAGCAACGTGGCGTAAGCAGCCTGCTGCCACCAGTCATCGACAGACGGGCGTTCTCCCCTGCCACAACACGTTACCTCAACATCAGTCGTCGTCGTTAGCTGTCCACCAGCAGCAATGCCGTTCGCCATGAACCCCTCGAACACGATGGGTTTCAACTCCGCACGGGCAGTGTAGATGGCCGCTGTGTGGGCCGCAGGCCCGCTGCCAATGATGCAGACCTTTGTCCGCATGTGCTCCACCATTTTGCTGAAACCACGTGTCTGGTTTAGGTGACTGGCTCTCCAAAGGTTAGGAGAAGCAAAGAGAATCGAAGTTAGCGGGTGGTGCGTTTGGCGGGGGAGCTTCGTTGCAAAAGTTACAAATGCGCAAGCCATACCAGCCAAGTAATGTATTTACCTACCTGTCTCCATCGTCGGCGTAATTCCGCGCGCCAGATCATGAAGGCCATTGCGTGTGCGCGGGACAACGTCTTGGCAGATGTAAACAAGCTACCTTACCTATGCTTTATCGTGCATAATACCCCAAAGCACTAACAGTGACGTCACACGAGCGAGGGGGCCCCCCGTGTCTCGTCCCAGGGTGGCTCGTCCCAGCGCCCACCGCCCCACCGCACCGGCCAGCACGAAGTCCAACGTCCTCCCGATTCCCCCAAGCCACCCGATCACCCTACAGGCCATCGATACCGGGTGCCCTCCACTGCTATTGTCCGTCGCCATAACATTCGCCATCGTACCCGTGGCTGACGGCTTCTGGCTGACGGCGTTGTCCGCACTTGCCGTACGTGGGCGACCATGGCATTTGGCATTTAACGGTAGCAAGCACGTGCTCCGTAGGGCGCGTAGAGGCCATAGACTCCCCTGCCAGGCGGCATTAGTGCAGGGATCCAGGCACGTACCTGGACGGGAACTTCCGGGGTAGTACGCGGCGAGTCCTCCGCTCCACTGAGAGTCCCCACCTGTTCCCACTCCCCAGGCGCCTGCCCGCTCGACCCAAACTCCAGCGCAACCTAGCAGCAAACTCCACCCCCAACTACCTGTCTAAGCATACTCAGCCCAACGTTATTGGTGGGCCTCCTGTTGTCATGGAGCAGAGGGTGCCAGGTTGCTCGGAATCCCGGAATCCTGCGCGGGGGGGGTCGGACGCAAATCCCAAGAGTAGGCTTCCGCCTCTGGGGCCAGGATTGGTATCCTGGCTGCTGACCATGGGGTCATGTTCGGTATCCTGGGCTGTGGGGTGTAAGGCCAGGCCCTGCATCCCGGCTGCTGTGCGTGGGGTCAGAGGCATGGAACGAATCCAAGTCCCTGTAACCTTGCCACGAAGAAGAAAAATGGAGTACATGCCAAGCCACGTCACCATGGCCAGACGAAATGCCCTTGCATCTACGCTCACTACAAGGCCCACCTTCTGACGCACATACAAGACGCCCTGTAAGGGCCTGGGGGCGACCGAAGCTCAGCGCAGTTGGCGGCTGTTGCGTGTGGGGTGAGGCTGTAGTGGTGAGGTCCTTTTCGGCGTGTGCGTGCTGGGGCGGCGAGGGCCTTTTTGGCGTGTGCCTCTTGGGGCGTTAAGGGCTTTTTCGGCGCGTGCATGCTCGGGCGTTGGGGGCCTTTTCGGCGTGTCCAGGCGTGGGTGGCGAGGGCCTTTTTGGAGTGTGCGTGTTGGGACGGCGAGGGCCCATGTCGCGTGTCCAGGCGTGGGTGGCGATGGCGTTTACTGCGCGTGCGTGTTGGGGCGGCGAGGGCCATTCTTGCGTGTCCAGGCCCCAATGAAGCCGGGCAGCCTGCCCTCCCGCACGTACCGGTACATTTGTTAGGCTAAACACGAAGTACTGGCAGGCTGTGTACCCCGTCTCTTAACTTGGCTGGCGCGCTAACCATGGGTGCCTCCATGTGGCTCGCCGTCCACACGAGAATAATAGGTGAGGGCCCCCTCAGGCTTCATCCCTGGATCCTAAAATAAAGCACCGCGCCTGCACAGCGCTTATTACCGGCTGCCCATGCAGCGCAGGGTGCAACGACAGAAACATCACGCTACGCTAGCCCTACCACCCTGCTGGGCCTGCACAAGGTTGCTTTGCTGAGTAACCAGCTCATGTGGGCCACGCGGGGCCACGCCGATGCAAACGCCACCAACAATGCTCTGCAGCCGAGCACTCGGCTAGTATGCACACGGCCGTCGTGGTAGGCTGGCCCAAATCCGCCGCTCATCATCATCACCATGGGTCACGTCCAAAGCAGTAACGTTGTGTCAGGTACAAGGCGAGCCCCCCGCAACCCCGACGCGTGCAGCATGTACCCAGTCCCAAATGGCCACGCATAGTTAATGCTCATGACGAACGAAGCCCGTTGCACATATGTAGCTGCTCACTGTGCTGCACACTCCTCTGCGGCTCACAGCTACCATACCAGAGATCGACCACTCCCAGAAGCTCACTTGATTGCACGCTGCTGCTCGCACTGCTGCCTGCCTGCATGCTCCTGCCTAGCGCTTCGTACTATAGCACACATAACTTCCATATCCTCCCTCGTACGATGCATACTCGGTCCCTAGAAAGCTAGACCTCTCTCTCAACATCAGCGCAACACATCATTGCAACAGCCTGCACCCCTAGCCCTCACCACTCAACACCACACCCACGGACGCCTCACTCCCGAGTCCCAACCCCTAACCGCACATAGCTCACGCCTGCGCCTCAGCACTCTGCCCCTTCCTCCCATCCTCCTGCCCCTGCCCCTGCCCTTGCCCCCGCGTCATCTTCGCTACGCTTCCGTCCCTGTTCGGCCCGGCCTCTATATTCGCCAGCATGATGCTCCCCGCCGTGCAACGCCCCCCATCCACCTCCTCCTCTCGCCCCTGGCCCTGCCCTTGCCCCTGCGCTTGCCCCTGGCCCTGGCCCTGCTCTTGCCCGCCCTCCACCCCCTGCCGCTGCCCGTGGGCCGCCGACGCCTCTTTATCCAGCACCACGCTTCCACCATCCAGCTCGATCGCCACCAACGGGACCCCCATGCCATCCCCTGGGCCCATTTGCACCGAGTGCTGCGTGGGGCCCTCAGACCCCGCGCCGCCACCCGACACGTGTCCGTGTCCGTGCCCTGACACGTACCCGTTGGCAGCCACCGCCGTGGGCGAGCCGTAACCGCCCGAGGCGTACAGCGGTTGGTGGTTGCTGGGGTGGTTGCTAGGCTGGTTGCTTGCCGTACCGTTGGCGTTACCGTTGCCGTACGCCGTACCGACGATCATGTGGGACTGGAAGCCCATGGTGTTGCCGCGCATGATGGCGTCTCCCACCATGCCTTTGCTCCGCTTGGGTTGGTAGTTGTGGTAGTTGTGGTGGTTCGAGACGTTGATGGGCCCCACACCTCCCATGCCCAGGCCGGGCCCGGCCTCGCCGTGCACGGTGCCGTTGGGGTTGTGCGTCATGTGGTCTGGGGAGGGAGCAGCAGGACGGACGCACAAGCAGTCAGGCGTGGGTGAAGCAGAGGCGGGGGGCGAGCGACAAGAAGCTCAGTAGCAACAGGCAAATAGTTTGGAGGGGCGGGTCGGTTGACTTGGAGGGAGGCAAGGAACACAGCACGAACATGGTTGGTGTCGGGGGCTGAGGAGGCTGAGGGTGCGAGAAGAAGGGTGGTGCAGCAGCGGATAGAGTACTCGAGTTGCTCGTCAGGCGCAAGGATAGCATGCATGCACGGATTCCGCTTTGCCCTAAAGCTAACCCACATGCGCTGCCTCCGTGCTTGGACACGTCCAGGCCCGTGTGCTCCTCCTCTGCGCTGATGCGCAACATGCCCAGTGCCTTGAAGGCGGTGAAGAATGGGCCCATCAGCCCCACCGTCCAACCGGCGATGGCCAGGATGCCAATCACCTGTGTGTATTAGCAACGGAGGAGAGCAGACGGCGGTTGTGGGTTAGCGTTATGGTGGGGGTGAGAGCACAAGGTACCCAAGCCGGGCGATGACCAGGATGCCCACTGCTTGTGGGCAAGCGGCAGAAGGGGCTAGGTGCGACAGCGCCAAGGGGCGCAACACACACCGGAAGGGCCACCTCATGCGCGCGGCGCTGCCGCTGGGTCAGGGCTGAGACGGATCCGAGGGTCACACAACAAACTTTGGCCAAGGGGCGCGGGGGTGCGTGCGTGCGCCTCTACTCGCTTCCACTGGTCACCAAGCGTCCGCCGGATTCAACCATCGCCCCACACAGCACAACCGCCATGACCCTGTTGGCCATCCCACCTGCGACGCCAGCAGCCGCCCTCCTCCTCCGTAGAACAGGCCATAGGGGTAGTTAGCGCGCCCGGGGTACGCCTCACGCACGTACTCCTGTGACGGTCGAGAAGTCAATAGATTGCAACTTCAGGTTCATTGGCCGGCAAGGTGATGCTACCGCCGCGGCCTGCCGTCTGTACCGCCCCAACGGCAACTGCTGTACTGCTCACAGCCAACATCCTACCCTTGCGCCCGCCACCATGCTGCTGCCCCTTCCACTTTCCGCTCTCTCTGCAAATGGCTGAAAGCGTGGTACAGTTCCTGCTCCCCCGACCCCTTCCCTTACCTCCTTGGCCAGCAGGCCCACGAAGAACACTCCCCACATGCCGCAGAATCCGTGCATGGGGCCGGCAGACACCACGTCGTCAATCTGTGTGGAAGAACAGTTATCACCAGGTCAGCGTTGCTGACATTTCTCGTTCAGCGTCTAGGCGGTGGCGACAAAGCTACGCATCCTCCTGCTCTGCGCTCCTCGCCCGCTGCTCACGCCTCGCTTGCAAAGCCCCCATGGCCTTGATCACACCAGATGTCGACCAGAGCCCAACCCCGTATGCGAATGAACAGCTCGAGGTGTATGTGCACCTGCTCAGGGCATGCCTTTCGGTCAGCCATGTATAAACATGTACCAGTATAATACCAAAGCCGTGACGTTGTAGAACGGAACATGTATGAACACAGCCATGTATATGCTGTACAACCCACCTGCAGCTTGAGCAGCACGGCGCACATGCCCTCGAACACGAAGGCCGCCACCGCGCCGCACAGGATGGCCGCCCACGGCTCCAGCACGTGCGCCCCCGCCGTTACCGCCACGAAGCCGACCAGCATGCCGTTGCACAGGGAGATGAGGTCCCACGCCTACAGGGGAGTACGAGGCCATGCGCATGCGTGATGATTATCTCTTGTAACGTTTAATGTAGCAGGCTAGCCACTAACACACCAACCGGCATGCCTTTGCACAGGAAGATGAGGTCCAAAGCCTACAATTATCAGGACCGTCCGTGAGTGAAGTTCGGCTCGTTACGAAGCCACAATAGTAACGTTGCATAGGGACACCCTATCCTCCTCCATACCTATTCGCCGCCGTTCGGCTGCCACCAGTAGCCAGCCACCCCAATCCCCACGTGCCGCTAAAACGAGGACAATATCACACAACTGAGTACCACACTGGCAGAAAGGCACCCACCACATGTCTCCAGAAGGCCAGCAGCAGGCACGTGAGCCCCCCTGCCGCTCCGCTGAGGGTGGTAGTCACGGCCGCCCTGCCCGCTATGGTGGCGGAGGCGGGGTTGTCCAGCACCAGCGCACTGCCCGGGTTGAAGCCGTACCTAATAAGGGTGAGAGAGACAGCAGGGTGCACGGAACAGCATGTAACAAAATGACACCATATAAGAAGCTAGCTCAGCTGATGCCCGGCAGATAGACAGCAGCAAGATGCCCCCTGCCCACCGCCACCTGCCGGAAGGCTTAAATCAGGCCCCGGTACGCCCCCACGTCCATAGGTCAACCCCACCGGCACGCGCGTCCACACCCCACCCACCAGCCGAACCAAAGCAGTACGGTGCCCAGCACCTGTAGGGAGTTGGGTGGTGCAAGGTGGGAGATGGGTGAGAGGACAATTGGTAAAGGGACAAGGAAGCAGTCCGCGTGGAGTGGCCACCGTGACCGCCTTCGAAGTGAGACACGCCCGTGGTGGATGCAATAGCCGCAGCTGCGAGCCCTGGGCTGCCTTGGCAGGCATTGTTGGACAAGCACCTGTTGAATGCAGGCCCCAGCTCAACCCCCACAGTGGACGGTTCCCCGCAGCCCCTTGACCGCCCCCACCTGTCAATACACATTCACCCACCAGAAGGATGGCGCTTGGCCCCGGCATGGCCACCGGCTGGCCATCCACGTCGAACCCATAGGCCCTTAATACACAGCCCCACCCCCAACCGCTAATGCACGTACACCCACCACCAAGATGGCGCTGTGGCCCGGCATGGCCACCGGCCGGCCGTCCATGTCGAACCGCCCCAGCCGGGGACCCACCAGCCACGCGCCCACCAGGCCTGCAGCCAGGGGGGAGGTAGGCACGTGGCAGACGCGTGTCAGACGTGAACGTCACGTGGGAAGGCCCGAGCGCCGCGTCATGGACACCTGCAGAACGCTGCACGACGCGAGAGAAGCAGCCCAGAAGCTCCGTACTCAGCCGTTGCTACCCCGCAAACCAGCTCTGGTGTTCCCCCTCTGCCCCAATTCCCGCCCGAGCGCACACCCCCACTTCGCAGCTCCCCTCCGAAGCCATCGCCCCTCAACCCAACCGCCCCCTCCCTCACCAACCCCACTCCACCCACCCGCCAGGCCGCCCACCATGTGCACCCCACTTTAGCTCCCAGTCCCCGTTGCCGCTCCCGCCTGCTCTCGCGCACCTACCACACCCCGCCCCGCCCACGCCCACGCCCACGCCCACGCCCACGCAAAACCAGGGAAGAAGGGGCAACGACGTAATATAAAGTTGCCCCTTCCCACTCACCCGCCAGGCCGCCCGCCATGTGCACCACACGGCGCCCCCGGCTCCACCGCCGTCACTCCCGCCTGTTGCCGCGCACCCACCCGCCCCCGCCCCCGCCCCCGCCCCCGCCCCGTCCACGCACCACCCCACCAGCCCCTCCCCTGCCAGGCCGCCCACCATGTGCACCCACCTTAGCCCACGCCCCTCCCAGACCCTCCGCTGCCGTTCGCGCACCCGCCACCCACCCACCCCACCACCTCACTCACCCGCCAGGCCGCCCACCATGTGCACCACTCCGCTGCCGGCGAAGTCGATCATGCCGGCGCCCACCAGCGGCCCCCCGGGCGTGCGGCCGTACCCCAGCCACCCCTCCGTGCACCACACCCAGTGCACCACCACCGGGTACACGAAGCCGCCCAGGAACAGCGAGTAGCCTGTGTTGGAAAAGGGGACGGGTTTGGGTGTTGCAATTGGAACATCAGTGCACGGAACTGATGCACTACCCAGTGGGCTACCACGAGGTACACGAAGCCGCCCAGGAACAGCGAGTAACCTGTGTTGAGAAAGGGACACGTGGGTTTAGGGTTTAAAAGCAGTTCATGGAACCGATGTTGTGTGGACTCATGTCACCACCCAGTGCGCAACCGCGGGGTACACGAACCAGCCCAGAAACAGCGAGTAGCCTGTGGCTTTCGGCACAGAACGGAAGCACAACTGCTGAGGGTTAACAGAGGGGCGGTATCACAGGCGCGGAACAGTGACCAACACACTGGATGGTGCGCTTTGTCACCCGCCATGCACACCCTGCCCACGCGCAACCCCGCCCCTTGTCCTGGATCAAGACGCTTCCAGTACCCCCACCCCAGACCCCACCCCACCCACCCAGGTATGCGTTGAAGTTGAACCTCTCGGCCACACTGCCGGCGGGGATGGTGGCGGCGGTGGCAGCGAACGCCCACTGGAAAAACCTGCAACGTGTTGGGGAGGGTGGTAGAGTGGTTTACAGGGCCGGGAGGGTAGGGGCGGGCTAGAGGAGGTTACGAGGGCCGGTGTACCTTATTGAGTGCGGCACCGTGGTAGCGGCCGCAGCGGGCGGGCCATCAAGGCCACCACCGGCAGCCCAAGCGCTGTCCCATCCCTGACAACACAAGAACAATCCACACTGCCAGTGCCATCGGTATCACCCCAGCACCTCCACCGTCCCCACCACCGCACAGGCCTTCCGCCTGCTCCCACAAGGCACCCTCGCCGCGACCTCCTCTCCCCCGTGCGCAGTGACGCCACTCCCCCACCCGCACTGAAGCCTCTCTCTGATGCCCCCCTTCCCTGGTGCTCTCACCAGTTGGGCCAGAAGCCCACACCCAACCCAGTGGAATGGCTCTTGAAGCGAGCCAGGCCGAACAGCGCGTCACCTGAAAAGGACAGTGTAGTCAGCAGGTCCAGGCTTTAAGATGGTACAGAGCTGGTCAAACATGCCGACAGCAAACTGGATAAGCGTTGTATTAGCCGCTGCTGCATGTGTATTACATAGCGGCTGTCCTTAGCCTACCTATGAAGGGGTTGGGGTTGTCGCCTACTCCGTAGGCGAAGCCAAAGCCCACGAGGTACCACATCAGGGAGGACGCGGCACCGTCCAGCACCGTTTGCAGCAGGATGTTCATCTGGGTCGGGAGAGAAGAGGATTGAAAAGCGTGTCGGAAGGAGGGAAATGGAGGACTTGGCAGCAGGGCGGTCATGTGGGGCGTTCGTTGTGTGCGGGGAGGGCGGGAGGAGTCTGTCAGAGGAAGGGTCGGACAGCACGCGGGCGTGTAGTGCCACGTGCTGAACGGGGTAGGTGCTGCTGGCCAAAAAAGGAGTACGATATGATTATCGATTAGGCACAGACTGTTTTGCAGATGTGCAACCCGGCTTGAAGGGAGCTGCTGCTCCCACACATCACACTCCCGCGTGGGCCGACAGCCGACTCCCTTAATAACCTACCGCGTTCTTTGAGCGGATAGCTCCAGCTTCAAGCATCGCGAAGCCTCCGTGCTGCGGCACATTGCAGACTAGGTCGTCAGGGTATTGCAGGCGCCGAAAAGTAACATGTGCCGGCCAGCGTACCATGATAAAGACGAGAGCTCCACTGAAAATCAGGAACATCGTGTTCAACCCAAAGACCACGTCATTGGTCCGCGACTGGGTTGTGAAGACGCTGCATAGCGCCTCTGCAGCGGCTGCGTCGCTGTGCAGTGCCGCCAAAACCTGTTCATACTGCTCTTTCGTGCAGCCGCCGACGCTCATCTTGCCTGCGTCTAGTTTTCGGCTGCTAGGCTAGCTGACAAAGGTCCCCCGACCGTAGAGAGTTTAGGCGCGGTTTACTACTGTTCCGGAGCGGCCACTCTCGTATGGGATGCCATAATTGCAAGGCAGACGAGCACAAGAGTCAAGAAAAGTAGATGGTCCTGCACACGTCCTGCACGTTACAAAGCACAGCAACGATTGCCGACGTATCTATCTACGAAGACGGCACGAAGGACGACAGCGTCGACGCAACTGCGCGTGCAAGCTCTCCGCAAATGCAAACATATCGCGCTTCGCTTTTGCACAGCCTATCACATGCCTCGCATGGTCATGTGGCAGTCGTACCCCGATCCGACGAACATGTCGATCGGTATGACTTCTATCCGTAATGTCTCAAAGAACACATGTCATTGTGGGAATTTGCTAGTGAAGCAGTAGCAACTGCACACGTGCGCAAGCACATGGGGCCTTCGGGGACCGGTGGGTCTCAACGGCGCATGAGGAGACCGCTTCGCTGTTCGCGCTCTTTCCGCAGCACGTGATCTTTTGTAATCATCATGTGCCACGTCGAAGCAGCCTTGGAGGCGCCGTGCTGACAGCAGGCTGACATCGTGCGCGTGGGACTGTCCTGACTGCGTGCGCAGGGGAGGTTACCTATTGCAGGGCCAAAACCATGCAACACAATAAGCACCATCTGGTACCATCACACGTTCCTTGATGCTCAATCGCATGACCTCCACGAATCAATCTGTTCCCAGGAGCAGCTGCGCGCCTGCGCCCAGCATGTACAGTCCCAGGAGCGTTACATGCCGGCACGCTGTAACCAACATCGCTATGGCACTGCCTAGCCCAGCCAGGCCCAGCGTCTCCCCAAGCCCACCCGCACTGCCATTCCAATTCGCTGTTCGCATCGTGCTCACTGAAGCTGCACTCTGCACGCGCAACCAGTTTCACAGCTGTCATTCGGTGCCCAGCCCCAGCCTGCCCCACTACCCGACCCCCACTACCCTCCAGCCACACCAGCCGCTGCTCCAGCCAGTGGCATGTATCCAAGTTGGTGTTGGTACAGCTTGTACTCACATTCTCAAGGACACCAGACGCCCGGCCTGCTACGGTATCACGCTCTCCGCAGCTGGGTGCCGAACTGTCGCTGCCACGGCAGTCAAACATCATACTAATACACAACGGACATACTTTTGTGCATTACGCTCTTCCGGACCCCAGTCTCAACCTGCCCCGCAGCTGCAAAGAAGATTACCGCTCCTTCGTGCCACACAACGCAACAGACAGCGCACAGCTGTTTCAACCCACTAGGCACCCCCCGCTCATTCCCGCTCCAGTCAGCCTACAGCCGTTTCACGTTTGACCGCCGCATTGCTACTCTACAACTCCACACGATCCGCAGCTTTGCCCCAGGGCCACCTAACCCTCGGCTCCCCGCTAGACTAGGTGTCCCTAACCTTGCTCTTCGCAGGCTGACCGTTTCCGGTGCAGTTACCGTCCGCTCCGCGGTTAACGTGGGTTAACCCCCTTTTAACCTCCCCCCAGGCCCAGTGTGTCCCTCAACGCCACCAGCTGGTCCAGGGATAGGTCGGCCAGCTCGCGCTCAATGACCTGCAGGGCGGAGGGCGCGCGTGGAGTATGTGTTAAATTGAGGGTGGGGTCCGGGCGGGGCGGTAGGCGGTAGGACGACAGGCGACGTCTACAAGTTGACGAGGTCGAGGGCGGAGGGCGGGGGAGAGGCAAGCGGGACAAGTACCAGTCAGAGGAGTAGGTGGTAGAAAGGAAACTCTGCATGTGGAAGGGAAGGGTACATACTGTGTAGGGGGCGGGTGCCAGTGCGTGCCGCTACACATGCATGCCGGTTCGCACTTTGAAACCAGCCGCGGACAAGGTGCAGCGGCGATGCTGAGACACACAAAAGCCAGGTATAACGGGGGTTAGTCACCTGATGGTCACGGACAAGCCTCTACGGCTCCGCAGTTCCATGTATGCGTTCAGCCGTGGCCACCTCTTCACGCTGTAAACCCCTTATGCAAGTACCACCAACGTTGCAGACCCAGTTCACCTCTGGTGTGGACGCAGTGATGTCGTCCAGTACCAGCACCATGGGTGCGGCCTGGCGGGCCATGGCTGCCAGGGGGTTGTGCTTTGAAGGGGCAGTGGCTGGGGGCAGGTGGGTGGAGAAGCGGGAGGGATCGGGTTCAGTACGATCAGAGGGTAACATGGGTGAGGGACAGCGGCAGGAGGCTGAGCGCGTGCGCGGAGAGCTGCAGGGCGCCTGCACTCTATAGCAGAACAACAGTACGACTTTGCGGTACCAGTCCAGCCGTAAAACACGAAGCCCACTACTGAGCGCGTCCACTGCATCCCTTCCCTCCCCATCCCTTCCTGCCGCAATCCACGGGATGGCGAAGCGTTTACCGTACCAAGCAGACACAAATGTGGCCCAACCTTGCAATACCCACCTGGCCTGCTGAACACGTCAAGCCCTGACCCAACCGACGTAGCCGTGTCGGGCCGCAGGTTGGCGGACACGATCCGCTGCCACGCCGCGTCCAACTCCGGGTCGGGATCCAGCGGTTGTAACGGTTGTAACGGTTGATCTCCGGAGCCGTCGGCGCCACCGGGGCACAGCTCCCCGTCCTCCGGGATGACGGTGAGTGCGCTGGTGGTGCTAAGCACGCCACCAGTACGACGGCGCGTGGTGTGGGAGGAGGTGGGGGTGGCGGCGGCGGACCGGGCATGGGTGCGGGGCGGTGAGGCCGCGGTGCGGAGCGCCGCCGCCGCCGTGCGCGCCCCTGAGGTGCTGCCGCTGCTGCCTGGCCGCAGCATATCAGCCAGCGCCGGCACGGCGTCCCCCTCCTCGCCCTGACCTCCCTCGCCCTCAGCCGCCGCCGCCTCCTGCCCCTCGGCACCCTCCTCGCCGCCCTCCGGCACGGCCTCCATGCCGCCCCCGCGTGACGCAGCCCTAGACGCCGACGTCATCGGCCGTGAAGCCGCCGCCGTTGCCGTCGCCGTCGTCGGCCGCCGCGCAGCGCTCCCCGGCCGCGGGCCACCCAACAGCCCCAACGCTGCCGCCGCCGCCGCCGCGCCCGCCGCTGCCGTCCCGGCCGCCTCTGCCTCCGCCGCCCGCTGCATCAGCGCCGCCGCAGTCTGCGGCCGGGCCACCGCCATCGCTGCCGCAATCGCCTTGATCTCATCGGGGCTGAGCTGTACGGCAGGAGCCGCCGCCGCCGACGACGACGACGACACGCCCTTGCCGCCGCCAGGCCCCGCAGCTGCCGTGAGAGGACGGCTGGCCTGTAGCTTCACAAGCACCGAGGCGGCAGGGTCTGCATGTGCCAGCTGGGTGGCGAAGGCGTTGGGGGCGGTAGCAATACCACCACCAGCAGCATTCGTTGCCGGGCGGGCGTGGGCAGCCCCTGTGTGCGGCCGCCCGGGGCCCGAGGCCGTGCCGGGCGGTGCACCTGCTGCTGCCCCTGCGCCACCAGCACCCGGCGCTGAGATGGCTGCTGCTGGCGATGATGATGTGGCCGCGCCTGGCGCCCCCGGCACCGCCGTGAGGCCGGGGATGCCCCCTGCAGGCAGCCGGACGCTGCCGGGGCGGTAGGGCGCCGCGGTGTGCGGTCGGACGTCGGGCCTAAGGGGTGCGGGGCGGCGTGCCGGGAGGTGGGCGCGTGGGTTAGACGTGGACGGGCAAGACAGGTGACAGCCAAGAAACGGAGGGTTCCAGGCAGCAGGTGGAGGCACGGCACGGCAGCAGGTGGAGGCACGGGTGCAGGCTTGGGCCACCTGAAAAGCATGTCATAGCGCCACTATGCAACAGCGCGTTGTGCCGGTTCCCCTATCTTTCCCCTACCCCCAGAGAGACCTAATTTTGTTGCTCTTTCTTGACAAGCCTGGCGCTAGGCTTGCCAGATGCACAGTATCACCACAGTACCCTCTGCCTGTAGGAGCCCCCATGCCACCGTATCCCGTACCCTCTGGCCCCCTATCCCTCCAGCAACCCTTCCACTAAGCATCAATACCCACGCACTTCGGCGGCGCGTAGACCACATTCGGGTCCTCCTTCCTTTGTTGGCCCTGCTGCCCCTGCCCCTGCCCCTGCCCCTGCTGCTGCTGGTGCGCCGATGGCGGCCGTAACGCCAACGCCGCGCTGCCCGCGAGGTGATGCCCCGCCTCCCGCGCCCGCCGCAGCACCAGCGTTCCATGGGTCTGCACCCCCGTCGCCGCCGCCGCCACACCCGCCGCCGGTGCAGACGCCGGCGGCTGTGCCCGACCGCTGGGCTTGCTGCCTCCTACCAGCACCGCCAGCGCCTCCGGACTCAGACTTGCTAGGGCTGCCGGGGGTAATGCAGAATGTTGAAGTGGTTGCGGCTGCTGGTGGTGGTGCAACTGCTGTTGGGTCAGTGCGGAGGTGGCCTGTGCTCGTGCCCGGGGGCTTAGCTGCGGGGGCCGGGGGACGCTGGTGGCCTTTGATGGTGTCCCAGGGCTGCGCCCTAGGGCATTCGCAGGAAGGTTGGCAGCTGCGCCAGGGGCGCTGCGCTGCAGCTGGGCTAGGAGGCTTGCAGGCAGACCGGGGTGGCTGCGGGCCGCATGGGCTAGGTCTGAGGACAGGGCGGAGGCGGCGGCGGGCGCGTGGGGTGGTGGCCGGGGAGGTGCGCCGGGTAGGTGCGGTGGGGCGGAGAGGGCGGGGGAGGGCGGCAGGGGAGGGAGGCGGGCGGGGCCGGCGGACACGGCTGTGCGGCCGTTAGGCTGCTGCTGTTGTTGTGCGGGGGCCTTCCTGCATGTCGGGGTTGGTGTGGGTCCAGAGCGTTTACATGGAACGAGGTAGTTGTGGCTTAATGGCATCTGCGCCTGCGGGTACGTACGGTATTACCACACCGCCTGCCGCACGCTCGCGTCCTCCGGCCTCTGCGCATGCAACAGCGACCCACGTGGCACACCGGTGCATCAGCTACAGCCAGAGCGCCCCACGCACCTGCCCTGTCCATCTGCTGCTGAAGCTGAACCTCCGGCGCCGCGTCGGGCGTAGCAGGGCGCAACGGGAGGCCGCGGCCCCGAGCCGGCGCCAGGGATGGCAGCGCCACCGGTGGGTACGGATGTTGAGGGCCTGCCCGATGGCAGCGGTGCGTGCATTACCACGTTAACGATAAGGTCTTAACATGGGCAGAGCATGGGGAATGCATGCATGCAGCAGTTCGGTTGCTTGCAGCCCTCGGCTACTGCCAGGCACACCAGGTACACAGTCGGATGGCTGCCAGCACACAGTTGGGTCGGGCCCCAAGCCCAGGGCCATACCTTGCCGCTGTGCCCAAGTCTGTTGCAACAGCAAGCTTTGCAAGCGCCCGCGTCGTGGGGATGCTTGCTTCGCTCTGCGCAATTGGGTTACCGTGGCCATGCCGTTCCGTGAGAGTCGGGGTTCTTGGGGCACAGCTCCTTGCTGCTAACGCGACCAGAATGCTATGGTATTTTTATTGGCTGCTGCATTGTTGTTAAGCACACCGCCAGGGGCAACGATACAAGAGACTTGCCTTCGCGACCATCCTGCCAGTTCCCAGCCAGGCACACCACAACGGCCAATGCTGAAGGTGGACTACATATCAATTAAATCCTTTTCAAGCTGTTCTCCTGGACACGACATGAGGAGCGGTCCTACGCAGAGACCGAAGCTTCGACGTGCGGAAATCTGCTTGGCGATAGGCTTTTGACTGTGTATGTGCACGTATATGCATATATGTGGGGTACTTTGCTTGCAGTACTGCTTCCCTGCGTGGCCAGCAGAGTCAGGCGTGTCAGGGGAGTTCCCCATGATCCATTCCGCTTCCGTAGCCACATCCCCAAAATGCTGCGCAGCTTCACCACCTGCTAGGGGCGCAGCTCTGCAGCCCAGGCGCCTGGCGCGGCAAATCGTATGTCCTCTCTGGGGACTGGGCATAACACAGATTGCATGAACACTTGAACACCAGGCTCCACGTGGCCTCAATTATGGCTTCGCACTCTGTTGCAATGCAAAGCTAGTGCGCTACGGTACTGCACCCCCAGCTCATTCCCTCGTGCAATGTTCCTAACGACAACCTACACCACGACCCTGCTGCGGTTAGGACAGGCTGGTGCAACATCCACATTGCTGCCACCCCCACTGGTCCTTTGCTTCTGGCCCACTGTCCCGCACAGTGACGCGCTCGCGCTCCATGCGGCACACACTTGCCCTCACACCCCACTCTCACAGGTGCAATACCAACCAACCAACATGTAGTACCAAAGCCAACATGTAGATGCATACCAGCACTCGCACCCACTCCTGCAGCCGTCGCAGAGCCACCGCATCCACAACGACGAAACTAAACGGCCAGTATCCAGGCTCCTTTATTCCGCCCTGCCTACGCTGCGGATACCTTCCATCCGAAACCCAACTGGCGCATCGAACTCGTTCGCCACGTGCCCATCAGCATGTGACACCTGAAGCATAAAACACGTGCACCGACACCAACAACAGGCGAAACCCGCCCCCGCCCGTCCTTCTTCCGAACCCCCACCGCCTCTCCACCCTTCTCATCCTGACCTCTGTCCCCTGTCCCCTGTTCCCACCACTCCATTGGTAGAGCCTACCCACTCAACACTCCCACCAAGCCGAAGGGACACCTCACGGCCACGGCCCCGAACAGCCCTCTGGTCAACACCACCATCCCACCCCAACAGCGTACCGTGACGTAAGTGTTTGAGGGCACACGGCCATCCCTCTCCCCTCGGGCCCTCATTCAAGGCAGCTCGCCTCGCCACCGCTGCACCCCTTACTTCGCTGCTCTGGGTTGGTCCCCTCTGTTCAACCTCCCCTCCGGCAGTGGGTAGCTCCCACCGCCCCCCTCACAAAACTGCAGGCGCTCCTGGCCCCCAGTTCCTTCACTTTGCCGCTCTACGGTTGCCCCCTCCTCCGGAACTAAGCATCACCCACCAACCCACGGGCTACAAGCCCTTCTCCTCGCCTATAAAGTGCGTGCACTCCCACCCCCTCAACCCCACGCGTACCCCCACTGCCCTCATCCCCTCCTCCTCAGGCCGACTGTCCCCGATACCCCTGAGCCGCTTTGCGGTTACCCCCTCCTCCGGAACTGGTCGGTACGGCGGCGCTGCGACTCCCGGTCAGCCAGCAGGTCGTCGAACTCCCGCAGCTGCCTGCAGGGGGGAAGGGGCAGCGGAAGGTATACAGTTTCAATGGCATAAATGTGTCAAAAACCGCTGCATGGCATGTGCAGCTTCACTAGTCTTAATCCAAGCCATACAGCAACACGCAACGGAGGCCAGTATGCCTGCATAGGACCGCACCGCATTGCCATCGACATTCACACCCTCGCAGCGCTACGCAGAGGCGACGAGCGGCCTTTTCAACAGCTGAACCGCAGCCATTTGTACCTTTCCTTCTTTTACTGGCAAGTTGTTGTAATCCCCCGACACCTCCAGCTGTCACCCCTTCCGCACCAGCCGTGCTGACCACCCAGCTAAAGATGGGCCCAACGGTCTACAGCTGCCCCCGAAGGCCAGCCTACCTTCCCCACCCCACCTGTCAATCTCGGGGTCCACGTCGATGATGAGCTCGCCCTCATCCTCCGCCCGCAGCTTGCCCTTGCCCTTTGCCTTGCCGTCCGAAGCCCCGTTGTAGCGGTCTGCGGCGGGTGTTCAGGCACGGTGTTCAGGAGGGGTGAACACCTGACACCGCGCCGCCGTCCAGTACATCGGCGCCTCACGGGTACTCCACAACCCCCACTTGGCCGAGCCAGCAGCATGCCGGTCAGCTGCATCAGGCGCCCCGACGCCCAAGCATTCTCGCGTCATGCACCCATTCACCCGCACCCCCACCCGCGGCCTCTTGCACCATATCGACCCCACCGGCCCATGGTACGCGCATCACCGCCCCCCCTGCCCCCGCCGCCTCCTCCTGCGGCATCGCACAACCCAGGACCCACCCTTGGCCCCCGTCCGCCGCCGGCTTGAGGAACAGCGACTGTTGCACCAACGTCACTCCAGAAACTCAAACCGCCCTTGAACCTCTCCGGCCTCGACCCAGCGGCCCAACACCCCACACCTCCTTACTCAGCCGACCCTGCTGGCAAGGCACTTCCGTCTCCCATTACCGCACGAGCGAACAGCCCAATCCACCATGGTTCCCCTCCCTGCAGTTACCTCCTGTACTCCATACCACGTCGCCCCGTATCCCAACCCACCCTTGGCCCCCTCCGCCGCCGGCTTGAGGAACAGCGACACCGCCATGGCCCCCACGCCCAGCCCGCCCACAGCAACAGCCTGCACAACAGGGTACGTGGGTGGCCGGAGAGGGACGTTGTCAACCAGGATTGTGTTCCTGCGCTTGTTGGCTGCAGCACATGGACGCGGCGTTTGCCACACCGTCAGGCACAAGCAGCAGGTGCTACAGCCGCAGGCTCAGCGCGGCTCCGAAGGCAATTACTCCGCCAGGGACAACGGGCAAAGCCCTCTCCCGCGCTCCCAACCCGGACCACGCGTCATTTCACTTCTCCCCAACTACCTGCCCTGCCCACCTTTTCACCTCACGGTACAGAGCTACTACCCGTACCCACCAGGCAAATGATGTTGGGCACCAGCAACCCCACGCGTACGGTCGCCACCCGTACCCACCAGGCCGATGATTTTGGGCAGCAGTAACCCCACGCCCAGGGTTGCCACCCGTACCCACCAGGCAAATGATGTTGGGCACCAGCAACCCCACGCGTACGGTCGCCACCCGTACCCACCAGGCCGATGATTTTGGGCAGCAGTAACCCCACGCCCAGGGTTGCCACGGAGGCGAAGGTGGCCCCCATGAAGAAGAGGGAGCCCATGCCGATGAAGATGAAGAAGGGCAGGAAGAGGGACGTGAACAGCGCGCCGGCGGACAGCGCCGCGCCCACTGCCACTGCCGTGAAGGCTACGCCGACTATGAGGGGGCCTGGAGGACGGTTCGGGCAGTTGCGCGGTTAGGGCAGTTGGGAAACGAGATTGGTAAGCTTGTGCAACATTAGGTGTCCATGGACTCTCATGCTTCACCCTGGCCCCTCTTGTAACCATCGCCACTGAAGGCGGTGTCAGGGCAGTTGCCTACAGCTATGCATGCAAAGGTGTTGCTGGTTATGAGTTGGGCGGGGTCAGACGGGGACCAGGGGCCGGCCACGGTAACACACAGGCCCCAGCCAACCAGACGAGGCCTGGAGTCTATTGCCACCCAGACCAGCACTGCACACGGAACGTCCGGCACGCCCAGCGTACGGACTCAAGGCACAGACCCACAAGCGCCCATGGTTCATTGTTATCATTGTACCAAATACGTGTAGATTCCCCTTTTGCTATCATGCCCTCGGCGCTGCACTATCACTTGCCTATGAGAGCTGCGGACAACACTAGGCCGCCCAACAGCGGCACCGCCACCTTCCACGCCTCCTCCTCGCGCACCTACAACAGCATTTGCGTGAAGGAAGAAGGGGAATAGTGGCACAAGTGCGTAGTCAACACAGCAGCGGGGTGAGTCACCGGTGGCCCATCCGAATCCCCTGAGCTGTCCAGGAGCTCAGGGCTGATGTGCTATGCCCCGTTGGTGGCTTGGTGTACTGCGTGTGGCAGCACTGGCCGGCCATGCCAGCACCCAGTAGTCTGCCCCAGCTTACATCGGCTTCATAGTCGTTGTACTGCAGGTGGTAAACTCCCCGGCGCTTCTCAAAGCGAAAGCCCGAGTCGGACCCCTTGCGTCGCTTGGACTGGGCTACCACAGCCCTCCTGCTGTGGCCCTCCGTCGACGGCGAGCATAGCGGTCGTCTGCAATTGACAGCGAGACCATATGGCAATTGCTGTGAACACCCAGCTGTGAAGGCGGGCCTAGCCTCGTCACGTCAGCGCGGGCCTCATCTCCGCATGGGTATGCCGTGTAGCCTTACGCGAGACGCGACGGCGCGGGAATCCCCAGTCCAGAGGTTAAGCCTCTCTTTTCTACTATAGATTTAGGCTTGTAGCTTCGGCATGTGAGATCCCTTGACGTGCTGCAGAAGCCTGGTGCGGCCATGGTGATATGCTATTTTCCAGGGACAAGCAACTGAGGAACTGGTGCGTGATTCTCAACCTTTGTATGCATATATTATGTGACAGCATGCAATTGTGAGAAGTAAGGACGAGAACTTGAGAAGGTTCAAAAGCTTCGGCCGACATGGACGTGCGGGCACGTGCAGCCAGCGGGGACCACTTGTCAGCATGGCAAACAGCATGAAGTGCGGTCCACAGCGGACGCCAATTGCGCAGTGAAGCACGCAGTAGCAGCGGTACTACGGAGGCCATTCAGCAATAAGCTGTAGGGTTGATGCGACGCACCAGGCAGGTGCTAGCGGCGGCCCAATCACGGGGTGGATCCACGTGCCATTCGTCTGGGCATGTGGGGACCGTCCACGACCCCAGACCTAGAGCATCTGCTGGTGGGCCCAGGTGGGCCTCTCTCCACTACGCAAGCATTGTGCCGCCTTGCTGGAAGACCTTAAGACGCGAGTGCATAACGTTATGCCCAGGGTCGCGGTCTTGTACAGTCGTTCTCCTGCTACGAGCTGGCCGGTCCGCCATGTGCGCAGTGTCGGCATGGCCAGCGTAGCCTACAGGAAGAACTGGCGAAGAGCGGCCAGGTTAGCACCCGAATACCTTACATAAGGGGAGCACCCGATCAGACAACAAGAGCGACAGCAGTGCCGCACCGTGCATGCATATGCTGTACAGTGCACGGATGCGGCGGCTGGTAAACAACGCAACACAAAACACACGGTTACCAACAGACACGCTCCATCGACCTTCGTTCCAGCCACACACTTCACCCCTCAGCGACCCCTCACCTCGACCACGGCAGGCCCCAGCGTCCCACCGCTCCCAAGGGAGACGCCTTCAGCGCCCCCCCCACCCTCCAGGCCGCCCTGCTACCCGGCGCCCAGACCCGAGCCGTGCACACGCACGGCCCACCCAAACAATAAAACAAGGAGACGAGACACCGTCCAACCCAACCTCCGCCCCACACTCCAAGGTCCCTGGACCCTGGGCAAAGAAGACATTAGGCACAGGGATGAAGGCGATGCATCCCCCAGCGCTCCAGCCTGGACGTAAATAGGGCCGGGCCCCGGGGCATGCATCTAGTCACATGTACACGCGCGGACAAGAACGGAAAAGCAAAACGAGCCAGGGCCAAACAGCCGGCCACTGGCGCACACCCACCACGATCACTGCCGAAGAGTGCCCTCGAGAGGAACGCCATCGACGCAGCCGCGGCAGGCATTCCTACTTCTTGCTGCAAAACCCTGCGAAAATGTATCTTCTGTAAGCACACACCACCTGCCTTGCGCCCCCAAAACATGCGCTCTGCTGCCTGCTCTGCGTCTGTTTCAGCGTCACGCGCCACACGTGCCGTCTTCGCAGCGTGGCCGATGTGGCCATGCAACACGGGTGGTACGGAGCAATGTTCCAACTGTTCAAACGGCAGGCCCACACGCAAGTGCGCACGTGCACAGCCACGGAAGCAAGCCACTGCGCGGGCAAAACACACAGGTGGTATCTCCGTTGCCTGCTTAACCGACGCACCAGTGGGGAGCGACGACATACTACCCACACGCTTGCGAAGCAGCAGTTCAAGCAACCCAACCCCCACACACAGCACATATGTATGCGAGGTTCCCTACCAGAGGACCAGGGCACCTCACGCCTCCAGAGCACGCTAGTCTACAACCATAACGAACGCGACTGTCTTTGAATCGTGCATTGGGTCGCACCAACTACAAAACAGTATCTATCTGCCAGAAGCGACACTAGCCATGAGATGGACCCCCTTACCACGCCACCTGGCGACTGACCGACGTCCACGTCAACAGACCCACACATGCACGCAAAGTGCCACGCGGCAAACCGTGCGCACCGAAATCTGCGGTGTGTTGACGGTATGCCCTGAGTGGCCCAGCGCTCGAGCCGTGTCAGCAGTACGTCGACGGGAATGAATCCTTGCCCCACCAGCATCAGCAGGGCTGTGCGACGCCACGCTCGAAGGCCACCTCTTTTCCGGATCGCCTCCCATCCGCGTAGCTACGCATGCATGCAGTAGCACTGAAGGCCACTGCTGAGCTTTTCCTTGCCCCCAAGGGCAACGGCAGTTCGCGTTCAGTTCAGTGGCTGTCGCTGGAGTCCCCGCCAGCGACGGGCGCCATGGCGAGCCGGTCGGCAAGGTGCGACGTGTACCTGCTAGAAGGGTGACAAGCACAACGAGGCCAAGGTTCAGACGTCCGACACGCGTTGGTCTGAGCTGCCCGACATCCAGCCCGCCAGTTCCAACAATGGCGCAAGCAAGAGACCACGTTCAAGAAATGTTGCTGTGGACAGACTGTCGAGCGTCATGTGGGTCTCGCGAAGCTGCAAAGCATGTGCGGTAACTGGCAGCACCTGCGCACTAAGCCGCTGCGGTTCAACTGCGAGACCCATTCGAGGAGCTATCAGTAGCTCCACATTCACTCACATGTGATCAGCGGAGTCGTCCTCCTCGTCCTCGTCGAAGTTGACATCCGAGAGCTCGCTCATCCTGCGACAGGAAAGGCCAGACCAATTTAGCAACAATTGGGAAACAAGATATAAACTTATGTGATGCGGTTGCTTCGTGCAACTTGCAAGACTTGGGTGCCAGCGCACAGGAAGCAAGTGGAGGCAGCTGTGGCCTCTTGGCGCAATCGAAGCTATCCCCGTAGCGTGAATCCAATTGCATTGTGGTGGTGAAATGGTATCCATCCCGCAAAACGCACGTGCTAGGCTGCTGGTCCGACCCGCATTCTGCACTTGTGCACAGTCACGCACCAGCTGAGCCTTGAGGGAGCCTTGGGGGCTGGCTTCACAGTGAAGAAGAGCTCGAGGTGTTGCATCCAACTCGTTAGGCCGGACCCAGTTGGACCCGGCAGGGACAGTGGGGCCATGACTGCGGTCGACTGCAATTTAGGCGAACTTGAGTGGCGGTTCTGATCTCCCTTTTGCGGAGCGAGCGCGGCTGACGCACGAACAGTAGAGCGCCTACTGCTTGGCCGGGCAACAGCCCGAGACATGGAAGAAGAGGACAGCATGGCGACAGAAGACATGTTTGGAACAGGCCGCAATGACGTTTGCAGGGTACTTATAATTGCCAAAGGCAAGGCTTTGTGAGTATAACGTTGAGGGATGATCGGTTACCAAGTTGCCCTCCTCGGCTGCTGTTATATGCCCCAGCATGGAGCATTCCAACCGCCGGTTGTACGGTGGGCCATCTGGGAGTAGGTGCGCAACACGACAACCTCGTTGCTTAGAGGAACCCAGCAGGCAACTTCTTGGGCCTAACAATGCGACAGCCATGAAGCGCGCATGGGCCAATGTGCAAGTTCACTGAAACCGCCGGGTAGGAGCAGCAAGTGTGGTTCCGAGGCGGTTCCCCAAATCCAAACACGTCAAACGCGTCGGTCACACAAGCGCTGGTAGAAAGTTGATGGTATGTTTGCCTTGTAATTTACATGATAATCATGGTCAGGACGCGCCCAGTCTCTGATCGTCACCTACCTCAGAACTGCAGCTCTGGGCCCAGTAGGCCTCGTTCAACCCAACCACCTAGGAGCAGGGCCCCTGCATGGGACCAGAAGTCAGGAGCTACGAAGGGCTTTGCGGTCAATTATGTCGGCAACGCCCTGCTCGTATTGGGCCTTTTGCGGGGCTCTTGCTTGGCGTCCAGGCCCACGCTCCGGCCTGCTCCCGCTCTCTCGCTATCCAACTCGCCCTTGACCGTCTAGAGCAGCAACGGTCCTGGAGCTGAGCATCCTTGTATCTATTGGTAACGCAATTATGTTTTCATAGCGAGTGCAATCCCAGTCCCTTTGGCGCCTATGCGTTGACACGTCGCAGCATGTTGGAACATGCGCATGGCATGCGCACTGGCACGGGGGACGAGGGGAGCGCCTTCCAGGGCAATGCCTTGCAGGGAAGCGGACAACTTTGACGTTGATCTTCTTACAATGGTAGCACCTCAGTCTTCAATGCAGTGGCGGTGTTTCCCTGCTCCACGCCGTCCTTGCCGCAGCCTGCTTCGCAAGCTTCACCATGCACACTTTCGTGATCAGGTCAACGCATACTCGGAACGGCGTTCCTAATGGCTTGACTGCGCAACTTGGAGCGTCCACAGCATGTACATTCGTGTCCCGTTGTAAATGATGGGCCCGACGTGCACAGAGGGTGCCAAGTTGCTCGGAATCCCGGAATCCTGCGCGGGGGAGTCGGACGCAAATCCCAAAATCAGGCTTCCGCCTCTGGGGCCAGGATTGGTATCTTGGCTGCTGACTATGGGGTCATGTTCGGTATCCTGGGCTGTGGGTGGTGGGGTCAGGTCCTGCATCCCGGCTGCTGTGCGTGGGGTCAGGTTCCACATCCCAGGCTGCCACCAGGGGCCAGGTCCGGCATCCCGGGCTGCCGGTTTTGGGATATCGGTTGACATCCTTGCCGCCGCGCCGAGGGTGGCGCTGGACATCTTAGCTACCGTGTGCGCGGTCGTGCTGCATGTAGTGTTGGCGTTGTGGCACCACGTGGCATACCGCGTGCAGGGGAGCTCTCCCCTGAGTGCATGCTGCATGCACGACATGTCACCCAACGACAATTGCTCAGCGCAATTGCTGATAACGACTGTGCTGAAGTGTCTCTGTTCAATTTCCTTGGCACTACATATGCAACCCCTTTCCTGCGGGTTCTACATGTGGCAGAGCGGAGCGGAGCCCTTTCCTCCCCGCACTGGCAGGAGCAAGCAACCAGCAAACATATCATTCCACTGTATAGGTCGTGTGCCCGGGCTTGGTAGCAGGTTCAAGCTTTCGTGGTCGTGTGGCACCGTGGTGCACAAACAGCGACACAGCCTGCATACAAGCAAACGGCTTCCACGCGTCGCGACCTTATTCTTGAGGTTGTTCCTTACACGTTCTAGCGAGTACCTCATCCCGGTTCATTTACCGTGCCGTGTTCACGTGCATGCCTCAGTCTAGGTCGGCTGATATGCTGGTGTGTACCCTCTATGAGCGTGATGAGCTCATGAAGATTACATATATCAGAATGGAAGTGGAGCGTGACATGGTCGGTCGACCAGGGTGACGCCCGTTGCCGTGTTCGCCCCGAAGCCTTATGCACCGCTTGACCCGCGCCTACTATCCCCGGATGCCGGCACTTAACATTAAACGGTACTCCAGCTTTACCAGCTTTTAAAGCTGGCCCCAATTGGAAAGCCTCGGCTTCCAACTTTGACCCCACGTGCCGCATCCTGGCTGCCTGACCTGCCCCACGTCCCGCATCCTGGGCTGCCGGACCTTCCCCTCCGGCATCCTGGGCTGTCGAACCTGACCCACACACATCTGCCAGATACCGAAAGTGACCCCATGGCCGGTATCCCTCCGTCCACCCCCCTAAGACCCCGTTTCGGAATCTGGCACCCTCTGCTGTGTAGCTTGTTCTCTCCACCAAAAACTGGGATCCGGCTGCAGGCACAGTGCATCCTCGCGTCTTTGATTACATTCAAATGAGACGGGCTTGCTAGTAAGGCATATACCAGTCCTACTGCAGTGGCCTGCGGCGCCTGTGGGACATGGTGCTATGCTTGTCTCTGAAGCACGCGGTGATTGGCCCATGCACGCTTCACGGCTGTCGCAAGGTGAGCTGACGCTCGTTCCACAGAAGGGAGACCAGAACCGCCTCCAAGGCCACCTCAGTGCAAACATGGCGGGTCCAACTGGCTCCGACCTTGGACAAGTTGCATGCAAGACTCCTCGAGCTTCTTTCACTGCGAAACCACCTCTCACGGCTCCCCGTAACAGCTGTCATGCAACGGGAGTTTGTGGAGCACAAACGAGGCCCACACCACGCAGCGCGCATTGGGCATGCGGCTCAAGACTGCAAAGCAGACAGTTGCGCAACAGCAACGGTGTTGTACATCATCGTGCATACTACACTGGCGCTAGTACACGGGCAGTAGTACAGGCTCCCACGCATATGGTCTTGTACATATAGTACGCGCCTGACGGCGCTCCGTAAGAGTCTCAATGACAATTCGCAGAGCCCTCTTCCTGCGCAAAACATTCTTTGTTCTTTTGCCAGAAAAGAACACAGTAACACGGTGCGCTTGTCCTTGCAATATACAAAAAGCCAACGTGGCACATGCACCACACGCGAGCAAGCTTGTAGCGCCCATCGGACGACATGCCTGCGACGGACACCCTGCAAACCCGCGTTCCGCCGGCACGTTACCGTAATGCGAAAACTGCTGCCGCTGGACCTGCCACGCTGTAGGATACACGTGCCGCGCACTCACACCCTGACGCTTTCGACAACCCTTCTCCGCGTGCCCAGCCTGCACCAGCACCCGCAAGCCCGAACCCACTCCACAAGTGCAGCAAGCCCGACCTCACTCCACAACTGCAGCAACCGCAGCCACCCGCCGCTGCTCCCCCTTGCGTCCCGAGCTCCCGCCTCCGCCTCCACCCTTGCTCCGCCCCCGACTGCTGCGGTGACTCCACCCGCACCCGGGCCCCCCATTCCGCTGCCTCCCTCCCTCCGCCTCCCCTCCACACGTACCCTCCTGCGCCACAAGAGCAGCTGCCGGCACCTCAACAGGGCCCCCTTTAAGTCCTGGCATAGCAGCCACACCCGACCCAGGCTGGACAGCCTGGATCGCCTCAGCCGGCCGCTGCTGCTGCTGGGCCCCGCCGCCGCCAGCCCCCACAGCCCCACCCGTCCGCTGCCGCCCCAAGTGCCGCAGCTGCCGCTGCCCCCCAGCCCCCGGCCCCGCGCCCGCAGCGCCCTGCCCTGCCCCACCACCCGTGCTGACGTAGCGAAACGCAGGCGGCAGCTGTGGGGGCGGCGGCGGCGGTGCCACTGCGCCCCCCGAGCGCTGCGAGTTCCTGGCCCGATGCACCAGCTGCTGCTGCGGCGGCTGCTGCTGTGGCTGCTGTGGCGCTGGCGGCGGCCGTTGGGCTGCCGATTTGCGCCCCGCCTCCTGCGCATTGCTGCTGCTGGTGGCGGCACCCCCACCTTTTCCGCCTCCACGCCCCACCGCAGCCGCTGGTGGCTGGCCAACGTGCGGTTGCGCAGAACCACCAGCGGCAGTCACAGGAGCAGGCGAGGCAGGCCCGGAGGCAGCAGCGGCCTTATCCGGGGAGGGCGACCCCCCGAACACACCCAATCCCGGGAGGGTCGAGCCGCTGCTACCCCAACCCCGGCTAGCAGCACCAGGGCTTGGCTGGTGCTGTTGCTGCAGTGGGACTGCCATTGTCGCCTGCATTCCGTGTGCGTGGTGGTGCTGCTGCGGGTGGTGGCTGTGGTGCGGCTGGTGCTGGTGCTGTTGGCTGTGCCCCTGGCGTGCAGCGCGCGCGGCCCGGGCCGAGGTGCGCGCTGCGCGGGATGCCGCCGCCCGCTCGGCTGCCGCCGCCGCACCCGTGAAGTCCCACAGCCGCACCACGCCGCTTTCCGTGCCTGTGTGCACACGGGTCAGCATGCGCGCGCACGGGAAAGCTTGCCATGGTATCACAGGCAAATGCGAGGGCCGTAAACGCCAGCTATCCCGCCTGAACCAGTCCGGCCCCTGTGCTCCACACATCTGGCCCCCGTGATCACAACACCGGTACCACCACAACATCGAGCGTCATTCCTCGCCGTTCAAGACCTCCTTAGTTCAAAGATACCCAGCGCCCCTCGCTCCCCGGCCCCTCTCAGCCGATCCACGGGCCAGCACCCCACCTCCCGTGCCGGCAGCCTTTCTTTCGCGGTGCAGGTCTAGGCACAGTGCCGGCGACGCCCCCATCCCCAGCCATCTGACCCACGGGTCACCGTCCTGTACCCAGCCCCTCCCTTCCCGCCCTGCTGACCCAGGGGCCAGCAAAACACCTCCGTTCCCGCCCGGCTGACCCACGGGTCAGCACCCCACCCTCCTCACCCGCCGCCAGCCACTCATCCTGCAGGTCCAGGCACAGCGCCGGTGCCCCCATGGGGCAGTGCAGCGCACGGCAGCGGGCGGACAGCGCGCGACCGCCTGGGGAGCAGCCGGGGCCGGGGCCGCCGCACGACAGCGCCGCCTCAACGTCCTGAGGGCGGAAACAATGTACAAGTAACGCGAGGCGGAAGTGGTACTCGTGATACGGGAAGTAGGAACTTTGACCCACTGGAGTCGCACTGCTCCCAAGGTCTGATGGGGACGAGGAGGCGGGTTGCAAAAGGACCGCCGGCAAGGAAGATAGTGCGCGGGCGGTGGATGTACATGAGGGTGAGCCCATCGTTCAGCACTAGGCAGGGATGCACTTCGAGCCTGCTGCACCACCCCCTACCTGGAGTATGATGCAGCCGTCTGCTGCGCTGGACGCCAGCCAGGGGTCCTCCAGCGCCAGGCCCGTCACCGCGGCGTTGTGGTGCCACAGCACGCGGCTGCCCTGCAGGGGGGTTGACATGGCGGCGCGGAGGTGCACGAAGAGGGTCAGTACTGCCACCATAACGGATTGACGGTTACCGAAATGTGGGTGTGCTGCGTTATGGTGCGCCACAACACGCGGCTGCCCTATGGGGGGAAGAGCAGCACAGGGCCGCGGGACATGCATGGCGAGTGTCAGAAGCATGAAAAGAAGCAGAACACTGAAGGGTGAGGTGGGTGTGCGCCGTTGTGGTGCAACAGCACGCGGCTGCCCTGCAAGGGCGAGAGCCGTCGTACAGGTGCGTGTCATGCATGGCACGTGGGCGGATGTGACAGCACAGCGGCTGCTCTGTCGCGTTGATCACGAGGTGGTCGCACCGTCGCAGGGGCACGTATTTGGATAAGTAGTACTGGAAATTGAGCTGGGACCAGGGTGACGCACGGCAGCGTGCGCTCCCTGCCACGCTGCACAACAAGTCAAGACACTCCGCACTCCTCAACACCGCCGGCACCGCTACACCCACAGGCACAGGTGCAACGCTCTGCTCCTGCGCAAGCAGCCATGCCACATCAACACTGCTTCCACGCGGCGCTGCTCCTCACTAGGGCCTACCCTGTGCAGGCCCCAGAGGCGCGGCCCACTGTCACCCCGGCCCTTCCCCTGCCTCTCCCAGCCCACTGTCACCCGGGCCTACGCCTACCTGTTTCATGCGCAGGTCGTGCGCCAGCACCAGCCCATCCGCCGACGCCGTGAACAGCAGCCGCCCGTTGCGCGTGCCCTCCACCGCCGCCACGCTGCCCGCCTCATGCAGCGCAGCAAACCGCCGCACGCAGCGCCCCGTGCACGCGTCCGTCACCACCACCTCCGACCCCGCCGCCACCAGCAGGTTCGCGCCGCGCGCAACGCAGCAGTACACCCAGTCGCTGTACTGCAGGACGCCCGTACAGCCCCACCCGCCCGACTCGTCACGCTTCTTTGCACGGCCGCCCCGGCGCAGCCCGCCGCCGCCGGGCAGCTCGTCCCCGCTGCTGCCACTACCGCTTCCGCTGCTGACACCGCTAGCCAGGCTGTCGCTGCTGCTGGCTGACATGCCATTGATGGTCAAACCGGCCGCAAGGGAAGAGGCGGAGGAGGCCGCGCTGCGCACGCTGCTCGACAACCCGTGGGCGGCGCTGCGCCTCTCATCCTCCTGCTCCTCTGTCTCCTCCTCGCCCCCGTCGCCCCTGTCCTCCTCCCGTCCGCAGTCGCCCCAGTGACCACCATCCCAATCGGCCCTCCGCCTCCAAATGCGCACAGTGCAATCCCACGAGCCGCTGAAGATCACACTGCTACTGCTGCTGCCACTCCCAATCCCACTCCCGTACCCCCGCCCTCCTGCCTGCTTCCGCCTGCGGCCAAACAAGCCGCCGCCGTACCCGCCGCCGCTGCCCGTACTCCTGGGCGTGCTTGCCGCACTGTCGCACCCCTCGCTGTCGTACAGTCCGGACGACCCCAGCGCAAGGCACGACACCGGCCCAGTGTGACCCCGCAGTACGTACGGCTGCGAGGCGACGTCGTACAGCAGCGCGGGCCGCCCGCCATCATCGCCGTTGCTGCGGTTGGAGCCGTTGCAACGTGTGGGGTGCCACACGCGTACGGCTGCGTCCGAACAGCCCGAGGCTAGCAGGGAGGAGTCCAGGGCCAGGCAGCGCACGGTGCCGCCGTGGGGGCGGCTGGCGGCCAGGGGCAGGCCGGCGGAGAGGTCCCACAGCCGGACGGTGCGGTCCAGGGAGGCTGAGGGGAGGGACACGGAAGAGGAGGACGGCAAGGCGGGGTGTGTGGGATGCGTGGCAAGGAAGGCAGTATGGGAGGCATAGGGGGGAGGAGTTTGTCAGGGGAACGCCATTAGCAAGGATAGTTGACGTAATAGGCTTATCAGCACTAGGGCAAACGTGAGCGCGGCTTCCAACTCGGCGCTTGAAGGCAGCGGAGGGGCAGGGCGGAGGGATATGCAATCCAGGAGCCGCGCGACAGGCTCCTGTTGGGGTTTTGAGGCTCCCTGTGACACGGACCCTCTTGCTTGGCTGCTCCGTTGTGTGTCACACCGACCGATTTACAACATGCATCGCATGCGCAGCGTGTAGACCGTGGCAGCAGTATGCCATAGGTTCCAAGCCACGGACGGTGGGGGGTTTGCTGAGGTGGTTTCGAATTGTGTGGGTTGATCGTATCGCACCTGTAGCCATCAGGTTGTGCGAAGGCAGGAGGCGTGCAGCGCGGACTGCAGCCCTGCATGCGGTGCAGATGTGGGGGCACAGCGGCTTGCAGTCAGCAACTGGCGTCTCAACTCGTACGTCCTCGTCGCAACCAACTCTGACGTCAGATGCAACCCCGGTCATGCGGACATGTCATGCCCAGTCAGCATGCGGCCAGTCGATGAACCGTACGTCCCGTCAGGAAAGCGCCAGGTGCTTCAGTGCGAGAATTGGCGGCAATTTATAATCGGCTTTTGCAAGCAACCAGGGAAACAACGTCATGTCATCTTGACGCATCGTCAACCCACTTGTGGCCGACGAGCTGGTCCGCCGTGTAGCGCCCTGCCCAGCTGCGCAGGCGCAACATCTTGACGCCGTATTCGGACTGCCAGTGCATGGAGGTGGAGTCGCCATGCATGGAGGTAGGAGTGCGGGCAGGCCCAGCCATGCGGGTGGTGCATTCGGAGGAGATCGTAATGCTCCGGGGCCGGGCGGATGGGGCGGGTGGAATGTGGGCGGGAATGAAGGTAGGAGGAGGAGGAGGAGGAGGAGGAGGAGGAGGAGGAGGAGGAGGAGGAGGTTCGCACTGGCGAGGGCCACGGCACGTATGGGCAGGGGCGTACGAGGCGCTTGGGGGTGCACTGGAGGAAGTATCTGGGGTGAGGCTGTTGTGGGTGCTGGGCAGGCCGGGCTGCTGCCAGCGGGAGAGGTAGAACGAACGCCACACCTGCAGGTCGGAGTGGAGGCGAAGGGATCGCCACGGGGTGGAACGTAGGCATTTAGGCATGCGTTGCTACGAGGGTGAGAGTGATGGGTTGTGGGGTGATCGGCCTGTTGGGCCCGCCGGTCGTATCATATGGGGCAGGTGCTGGCGTGACGCCAGGCCACGTGGCAGGTGGACGCAACGTGAGGCAGTCTTGCCCACGGCCGAGTGTGTACACGAGCCAGGATAAGCTCAAGTATGCGACAACCAGTTATGCGATAAATATAATTTATACTGCGCGGCCGCGTGGCCGTGCAGGGCGCATTTACGGGAGGCATGTGGGCATCTAGGGTTGCGATCAAGGGCGTTTTGACGATGATGACCGGCGGCCTTACGTTATTCGAGTCGACCGAGACGATGCCTCTCCAGAGCCGGCAAACGCATGATGCGGATGCGAGGTCGCGAGGGCCCAGCGAGTTCAGCGCGTGGGCAACGACCCCGTGAGGAAGGGAATAAATCGTTGACTCATCTTCAGTATCGATACTATCCATGTTAGAACCTGCTTTGTAGCCTGCAACAGTGCACAGGCCAGCGGCAGAGAGCGGTGCTCAGTGCTGACGAGGTCTTGATAAAGGGCGGAGGCACGAAACTCAACCAGCGCTCGGGCAACTGCATGGCGCGATGGTAATGCTGGCACGGCTCGTAAAGGTTTGCCGGTGTAGCATGACAAGTGCGGATGGGGGCGCCTGTCGCGGAAAAAGGTGGCATGCTGCACCTCCTTCAGAAGCGGCGAGCTCACCAGCTTGTGGTCCGCGGATGCAATTCTTCCAAGGTAGAGGTCTGCCTTGTTACTGAGTAAAACCCGCAGCAGGCCGTCTGGCCACGAAACAACGCCCCTTGACGACGAACCCGCAATGCTCTGGTTGGCCCCAGCACACTGGCAGCGCTGTCAGCGTTTTTGGCGTCCTTATTACAGTCAGAAGGAGTTTATGGAGTTATCGGTGCCAACGGCTTGGCAAATAGAGTGTAATCAAGTTGATACCCCTCCGTACGGCACATCGTGTCAGGCGGTCAGAGCGCAAGCTAGTAGGTGTCCAAGCCGCATGCGGAGCCGCACCGCCTGAGCGCCCAACGCGCAATAGCACGAAGAAATACTTGCAGCAACAGCCCCTCACCTCCTAATGCCGCACGGCGCAACAGCACATACACAACACATCATGTGGGCTGCGTTCTCTCCACTCCCCAGTCCACACACTGGGACCCCATCCCCACAGCGCTAGGATCCACCGTTCCGGTGCTGCACCTCACAGTGCCACCACGCGCAGGCCCACACCCAGCCCCGCCTCCTCCCTACCCGCAGCTGCCGGCAGCCACCGCCACCAACACCACCCCTCCATGCTCCTGCCGCGTGCCAAACACCACCACAGCTTGCCCACATAGCCCAGCACACGCCCCCTCCTCCCTCCCGCACCGCCTCACCGCGCAGTGAGGAAGTGCAACGGCGGTGACCCGCCCCCCACCGCCGCCTGCCGCACCGGCCCCGTGCCGTCCTTGTTGCTCCGGAACGTCGGCATCAGCTCCCGCCGCTGCGGGAAGGGGCTCTCCGCAAACCACCTGTGCTCCAGCGCCTCCTGCGCCGTGATGCGCTGCGCCGGGTCGTACGCCAGCAGCCTCCCCAGCAGGTCCAGCCCCGCCTCCGTCAGCGTCGCGCCGCTGCCAAACGCGGACGAGAACCGCTGCCGCAGCTGGCTCGGCTGCGGCCGCAGTACGATCTTGCCCCAGTTGGGCAGCTTCTTCAGCCCAGGCCACACCTCCTCCGTTGGCGTGCCCATGATGGAGCAGATCTTATCCAGCTGCTCTATCTCGCCCTGTCCGTCGAAGAGGGGCTTGCCGGTTAGCAGCTCCGCCATGATGCATCCAATCGACCACATGTCGACCGCGGTGGAGTAGGTGGTCTCCCCCAGCAGCAGCTCGGGCGGGCGGTACCACAGGGTCACCACGGGCTGTGTGTAGGGGCGCAGGGGGGAGCCGAACTGGCGCGCGAGTCCAAAGTCGCAGATCTTGAGCTCGCCGGCGTTGTTGTAGAGGATGTTGGAGGTCTTGAGGTCGCGGTGTATGACCCAGTTGTCGTGCAGGTAGTGCAGGCCGTCCAGCAGCTGCAGCATGAGGCACTTGACCTCGGCCACGGAGAAGGAGCGAGACATCTGGGGAACGGGGGGGACGTGGGGGTACGCGTAAACATGAGGAGAAGCGTACGGGGCTGTGCGGGGTTGTGCGGGGTTGTGCGGGGTTGTGCGGGAAGGGCAGGGCGGGAGGCGTGAGTTGGCATGGACGGCCTGGCAGCAAAGGTGTGCTGCTCCCTGCCACATGTCATGCCAGGGCGCGTCCTGCGGTGCTGCTCGCCGTGGACTGATACGATACCGAACGGCCGCACAGTCGCCCCTCGCCTGCCTGGCCCAAGTCCGTCCCCATGACACCCAGCCTTGTCCCACGACCAACGGGTCCCGCCGGCCTTAACGCCACGCTGCCCTTGACCCTTTCACTGCCCCATGCTGCTGCATGTTTAATACAGACCCCTGCCACCGGTGTCTCCCGCCCCGCCCCGCCCTTGCCCACCCCACCTGGCTCTTGTCGTTCATGAGCGACTTGAGGTCGTGGTCCATGAACTCCATGACCATGTAGATCTGGTTGAGCGAGCTGCCCATGACCACCTCGGACACGTTGACGATGTTGGGGTGGTGCAGGTTGAGCAGGATGTTGATCTCGCGGATGGAGGTGACGGGGAAGCCGTCGCGCTCCTTCTCCATCTTGATCTGCAGCGGGGTGCACGGACAGGAACAGGGTGCACGCTTGAAGGAACAGGGTGCACATACTTCATCTGCAGGGTGGTGCACGGACCGTGACAGGGTTCAAAAGAACAGCAAGACAGCAGCTTGCGGCCGTACCTTTTGATTTATCCTGCTCCGTTGCAAGGTGCACAAAAAGAAGAAGACGACAACTTGCGAAGCCTACTTTCGCTTCTACGTGGTAAAACGTCTTCGCCTTCGCCTTTGTGAAGCTAATCAGGACAAGGACAGCCCGGCCGGACATGCCATGGCAGCCACGCACAGCACCCCGACACAATAGACACAGCTCTCAGACATGCGTTATACTCCCCTTCACCCACATCCTGCGGCACCCCGACACAAACCAGATGCGCCTTCTAGTCCCTGCCCCTGCTCCTCCACTGAACCTGTACGCTGAAGGAACAACGACACCCTGGCATACACACGTGCTTCCGGTGGTGTGGCTAAACTGGTGTGCCTCATCCCCACCTTCTTGAGCGCGCAAATGCGCCCTGTCTTCTTGTCCCTCGCCCTGAACACCACCCCGTAGGTGCCCTCGCTGACCCTGTTGAGCCGTTCGTACTCGTCCACGGAGCGGCACTCGGCCAGCGCTGCGATCTGGCTGCGTGGGGTAAAGAGAAAGAGGGGCAACGAGAGGGGATTTACAGGTTAGGACTAGCGCATGTTCAATGGTATGCCGGTCAGTCTGAACGTAAGCCGTGCTGTGATGTGGTATACAATGATTCGCTGACCCAGGGCGGCACTTGGCCAGCGCACCGACCTGGCTGCTGGGGAAGAGACCAGGACCATCTCTGGCAGTTAGAAGACAAGGACCATCTCTGGCAGTAAGAAGACAAGGACCATCTCAGGCAGTAAGAAGACAAGGAAGCACTTTCCAAGACACCAAAATGTTCTGACGCTCCCGGGTTCTGCTCCTGCGCCGTCCCCTTCGCCTCTCGGCCCCCGACTTGCCCACTAAAAGCAGCTAGTCCAGCACACCACTCACGCGCTGATGAGCCCTCCTCCTACTGCCGGCGAGTCGTACGCCGCCCCCCGGCCGCCCGCCGCCCCCTCCCCGCCGGGCCCCGTGCCCCCTGGGGAACGAGACGCGCTGGATCGGCCGCCGCCGCCGCCGTCGCGGCCTGACAGCGCCTCGCCGCCCGAAACCGCGCGGTTGGGGCTGGGGGAGGCTGCGAGCAGCGGGACATGCGTGGGGGATGATATTGTTGTTGTTAGGATGTAATACGTTCTACGCGCAATGGTAGGTGACGTTGCAGCACCAAGGCGAAAGCGGCTGGGTTAGACACACGCAGCATGGGTGGCGTGGCGGTGGCGGTGAACATGCAGCGATGCAGTTGCGTGGTAACAAGGGCAAAGCACACAGCAGGTTCCAGGAGCATGTGGCATGGATTCCGCGACGGTGCGTATGGTGCAGCGGCCACGCGCCGACAGCAGTCCATGTCACCGGCCCGCGCAGTGCGTGTGCACGGGTAGTTATGCACCGCCGCACGTGCACGCACGACACGGTGGCCCTGCCCCGTCTGCCTGTGGGCGATCCCAGCACTACCCAAGTATCAATGCACTCCAACCCGGCGCCCGTGCACACGACGCACCTCTCCCCGAGCGCTCCCCGCCGTCGCCGCCCGCCGCCGCCCCACGCCTGCCCCGGCCCCCCTCCTCCTGGTCCTCGCTGTCACTGTCTCCCGCCGCCAGCCACCGGGAGCCGCCTACGGGGTGCAGAACACAGGGTACATTAGACACATGGATGACACACGCATGCACGCCTACGGGGTGTAGAAGACAGTGTACAACAGGCAAAGGGATGACACGCACTTGCACTTGTGCGGGCCTGGTCATGATGCATAGTGGGTGTGGTGCCTGCCCACTTCCCGTTCCCTCGTAACCGTACTTGTCGTCCCTGCTCTCAAATCGCTGCACACTAGCCAGAGCCAGCGGGGCGGCCCCCGCACTACGCACCTCTGGCTCAACCGCAGGCCTTCGCTTCAATCTATGTCAGCCATGCCGGCCCGTGCCACACCTCCTAAGCGCAGAACCCCAGCCACTGCATGGCATGCGCCCTGGCTACCCAAGGGCACCAATGGTGCATGGACCAACCATGCAAGGGCATCGCTGCAAGGCTCCTTCCTGCGTCCAATGCAGTACTCTGGCCTGGAGATTGCCCTGCTCCCCGGCGAGACCCATGCAAGGCCCACCTCTGCGAGGCCCACACGGCGGACCAACTACAAGCGATATGGCCCCACCCCCGCGAGACCCAGGACCTACCCGTCGGTCGTCCGTGGTGCTCGTCCTCCTCCTCCTCATCCTGCTCATCATGCTCCCGCCCCTGCTCCCCAGCCCCGGCGCCGGCTCCCCCGCGGGGCCCGGGGTCGGCGCTGCCGCTCCGCACGTCCGCCATGCGCCCCGACAGGGGGTCTGCGAGGGAAAGCGGGCGAGACCAGGGGTCTGCGGGACACGCCCAGCGCTCGTACGTGACTGGAAAGCTGCAGGAGTGGCTCCCGGTGGGGTGACTGCACTCCGCAGCTGTGTTGGTCGCCCATGCCCCTGATCACCTCCCTAGCCCACCGGGCCTGTCCCAAGGGCCCCTCAGTTCCCTGTCGCTGCCTCGTCCCAAGCCCCCAACGTCCCGTGCAGGTCCCCGCGAACCCCGCCCTGTAAGCCCCACCACCTCCCAGCACGTTGCAACCTCCTGTATGCTGTAACCCGCTCGGTGGCCCTCCCTTGGCCCCCTCCCACTCCATGCTTCCCCCCTCCCCGCATCCGCCCTCCAGCGGCCTCACCCTCCACATCCCCCGACAGCACGTGCAACCCGCTCTCAAAGCCGCCATCACGCCAAGTCCCCACACATCTCCGTGTCCCCTTCACCCCACCCACCCGCCCCTGCACGCAGCCCCCGCTTACCCTCCTCGTCCCCCGACAGTGACGGCGACCGCTTCCTCGCCGCTGGTGCGTCCGGGTCATAATCCAGCTCCCCCAGCGCCACCTGCCTCCGGAACGCGTGCAGCTCCTCAGCTGCACGCTCCAGCAGCCCCCCGCCTCCGACCCCAGCCCCACCGCCCCCTAGACGGGACGTCCGCGGGGGTGGACCCGGGGGCGCGGTGGCTGGCCGCTTTGCTGGTGGCCCGCCCTGCCCCTGGCCCTGGTCGCCTGATGCCCTGGTACGGTCCCGGTCCCTGTCACGGCTGTCTGGGTCCCACACAATGGGGGAGTGGCGGCGCTTGGATCCGGCGAGCTGCTGCGCGATAGGTGCGGGCAGGATCTCGCCTGCAAGGGGCAAGGGGCCAGGGCAGAGGGGTGGCGCGAAAGGGTTGTGGGGTACAGTGGGGTGCAGAGGGGTGGTCACAAGGGGACGGCGGCGCACCGAAGGGCAGCAGCGGCAGGAGGACACGATGTAATGTCCGCGGGGGCAGGCTGAGGGAGCCGTCTCCGTTTCGTACCCGCTGTGTCCAGTGTCCTGTGTGCCATCACCCCTGTGTGCCATTACGCTGTGTGCCACGACGCGCCTCACCTGCTTCGGGTCCCTCGCCATCGCTGCCGTCCCCCGAGCCCGACCCGCCCACAGCGGCCCCCTGGCCCCCAGACGCCGCCCCGGCCGCCTGCTTCGCCTTGGCCTGGCGCAGCAGCTCCGCTAGCACGGAGTTGCCCTTGGGCGCCCTGCTGCAGGTTTCGTGGGCATGGCAGCGAGGGAGTGGCATGAGAGTGTGCGGCTTTCGGGGGGCAGCAGGTGGTGTTTGGTGTGTGCGGCGGCATGACCCAATGCCCGGACGCGGTGCCGCGCGAGCGTAATCGTCGGCGAGGCTGTATATGTCGATTTGGCACACAAACACAGAGCCATGTTGCACAGCGTGTGCAACAGCTCCGGCACTGTGTTAAGCCTCTCGGATCCGCTGATCGCATGACCCTCAGCCCATCGGCAATCGCCGCCAAGGATGGGTTGTGTGCCACGACCTTTCTGCATGCATGCCGTCCCCCGCCCTCCCTCCGAGGCCCCCCTCAATTGATCTATACTATCTCATATTAGTACTTCCTCGTATCACTAGCTTTCCGTTCCCATCCGACTCACCCAGGCGTGCCACCCTTGTTGGGCGTGGAGCCGGAAGTGTAGCCGCTCGCAGCCTCCTGTACGGGAAGGCAAGGCGTGCACTTCAGCAGGCACAACCATGTAAGGATGTGCCGGCCATTGACGTGTCCTTGCTCGTTCTGACAGCAGGCCTTTCAACGGAACAACAGCAACAGCTCTAGCGACAGCTCCAGCAGCAGCCCCTCCACCCCCACGCGCAGCAGCTGCTCACCCGTGGAAGTGGGGAGCGAGAGGCCCTGCCGTCGCGCGAACGCGCATCCAGCCCCCGCGGTGGGGCTGAAGGGGGCCTGCCTTGGGGCCCTCGATCGCGGGGCTCCTGCCGGTCGCGTTCCCGGTCCGTGTGGGACCTGGCGGCAGGAGGGGGGCAGGAGGAAGGTCAAGAATGCAGACTTTGCCAAAAGTGAGTGCAGCCAACAATCATGTTTTCGCATTTCTCCATGAAAGCATAGGTGCTCACTCTCTGTGGGACCGGTGCTGGTGGCGCGAGTCATCGCGAGGTCTGCTTCCTTCGCGGTCCCTTTCTCCTGCCCTGTCCCTGTCTCTGTCGCGATCTCTGTATTCAGATCTGCGTTCACTTTCTCGTTCCCGGTCGCGGTCACTACGCCCTTGCTTTGAGGACATTATTCAGCGTTTTGGCACAGCGTCTTGTCGCAAGTCGCAGTAAACAAGTAAAAGGAACAAGTGCTAGTATTGCCACGAAATAATTAAGGCTTGGCAAGGTCAATTGTGGCTATCTTCAAGTGGTTGTCTGCTGTGAGCGTACCAGGCTATTTGCTGGGAGAGAGTGTCAGTGTGTTACTAATGTGCAATGGACAAATTGCTGCGGTTTGGGTTTGGATGCATGGTACAGGGCTGTGCCAGGGGAGAGCTCAAGCCACCGTCGTCTTCATTCCCATGCTAGCCAAGACCCCTACCATTTGTTGACTTGTCATCCCTGTGTCGCCCTGTATCTGCATTGACTGGGCGTCAACACCCATGACCCACTTTGCACCTCCTGGCACCTCTGGACCAGGTCCACCACCACCGCGTTCAGCGTCCGTGTTGTGTGGGTGACATGGCACATGGGGTGACATTCAGGGGGTGACAATTGTTTTTGGCAGAGCCTGTCCCCAAACCTGGTGCGCATTTGGTGTTTTGGTCCCTGAGTAAGTGCTGTCTTTACGTGCCTGCGTGTGTGGCTTTGGGTTGGTGGTGGCTGAGTGCCCAGCCTCCTTGCGTCCCTTGCCATCTCTCCCGTCTTTCCTTCCTCAGTCTCCTGGCCTATTCCCTCGGTGCTGTTTAGTGCTGTTTGGCTTCAGGTCCTCTCCGTTCCCGTGTGCGCCCCCTGGACTGTTTCTAGTTAGATTCCACTGGGTTTTGGCTTCAGGCGGTGCAGGTGCTTGCTTTTGCTGGTTGGGCCTTGGTTTCCTGCTGGACTGCCCCGTCTCGTCCCCTTGCACATAAATGAAGGGGAAGTCTTTCCACAAAACCCATGTGCACCTGAGGATGGTCGCGGTTGCATCCTGTGTGTTGTAGGGAAGACCTCGTGACCTCCCAAGGCGCTCAGGGTGGCATACCCGCTGTGCAGGCTACAGAATGCCTGATGCATGTTACAGCTCGCAGACTCAAAGCATACTCCGCTTTCACACCTACAATCAGCAGGCTGTTGCCACCTCGACTTGAACCTCACTCCTTACAGCCACCCGACGCTGCCTGCAAGAATCTGTCGATACACGTTCACACGCGCCAGCGACTCCGCCCAGCCACCAAACAGCTCCTCAAAGGGTGCCCCCCCTCGCGCACGCGCAACCAACTTGGCAACACGCGCTCCCATTGTCTTACCACCCCGAGTCCACAGACAACGCAGCGGGCAACGAACCAGACCCGCTCGTCCAAGTCTTCAGGTGAACCATTGCAATCAAATTAACGAAATAAGGTAACAACGGATCCGGCGACATCAACGCCAGCTTTCCATAAACGCAAGCCAACAGCCAGTCCCACACAAACCAGCCTGCATGTTCAGCGGCGGCCTGAGTGCCTACCGCATGCAGAGGTGTACGCCATGGCTCCATGAGCGACAGTGTCTCATGTGTGTAAGGCTCGCACAGCCCAGTAATTACGGGCGTGTGTGCAATTCTCCCATAGCGGCATATGCCACCGACTCGACAGTTGCACAAACCTGGTGCCTGTGACAGATGCACCGCAGAACGGCCGGGCGGCCCCGGAACTGAGACGTATCTCCACACGCCTTGACACCCGCGACAGTACGGCAACTGACGGCCTTATGGCACACGTATCGCGACAGATAGCAAACCGGCCATGCACGCATCGCTGACGTACAAGGTGTTCAGTACAGCCACACTTGGAGCGAAGCGGACCCCTTGTGGTGATGCTGCCTTGAAATGGGTCCGCGCAGTAAGCCAGGTAAGACCGACAAATCTTTGTCCATGTCATCATTCATAGCAAGCAGCGGATCAAACAGGACACATGGTCATCAAGCCAGCCCGCAGATACAACAGCCCGAGCCCTGCGAGATACGTCACCAGCACCTCAAGCGAGATAGGCTCTGGCCACACGGGTGCTGAAGATCCTGGCCATGTGAGCTATCCCAACAAACGGACACAAAGTCCACGTGTGCACCACCACCACCACGCCCGTTGCCGTGATTCAAAGCAGCTCAACTGCACAGACCAAAGACACAAGACACAAAGCCCAGCCTGAACGCCCCAGCACACCAGCACCCAACAGCAGCACCTGCAGGCTGCACAACTGGGCCCTTCCGCTGCCACATCCCCCGCCCTACACTCCGGTGTCCATATCATCGCTGCCGCCTTCCACTCGCTTAACCCCGGCCACCCCCTCTCCCTCGTAGCTATTGCTCGCGCCCTGGCCCGCAGCAGCCCCCAGCGCCTTCCCACACGCACCTTCTGGGGGGCATGACCCAGTGCCCTCCGCCGCCGCCGCAGCAGCATCCGACCACTGCCGCCCCAGTCGCCCAGCGAGACCGCTTTGTGCAGCCCCCTGACCACCATGCCCGTGCGCCCCAGGCACCGTCTGCCGCGCCTGGCCAAAGCCAGCGGCCATGGGCGATGCTGCCGGCGGCGGCGATGGCCGCGCAGCGACAGCCGCAGCCTCCGTCGCCGCCCCTAGCCCATCCGCGCTGCCCTTGAGGCTCACACGCGCGGAGGGGCCCTGCTGCCCCACGACCCCAGCAGCCTTGCCCACGGAGTGGCCGCTGATGTCGGTGGTGTAGCTGTCGCTGGCGCCGCTGGCGTCGGCGCCGTTGCAATTGCCGGCGCCGCCGCCGCTGCTGCTGGCACGGCCGGCCGCCGCCGTCGCCGCTGCCGAGGCGGCGTAGGCGTCGTGGCGGGCCTTGACCACTTGCAGTACCATCCTGCAGTGGCGCACCGTAACGAGGCCACATCGCACCAGTTGCGACAGCAGGTGCAGTGCCACGCGCTTAATGAGTCACCCAGAATGCAGGGCCACTACCCGCAGCCAAGCATGCAAATGGCAGTCAGCCGCGTCCTACCTTGCGCCGTCCGCGGGGTCGTGCGCGCTGCTGACGATCCGCTCCACTGTGCCCCACAGCCGGTCCTCAATGCTCTTCGCGCACAGCTCCGCGTCAGGGGTCATGAGCGCACCGCCGCGCCGGCTTGGCGGCACCACCGCTGCCGTCGCTGCGGCCGCCGCCCCCTGCGCATCTTGCTCCCCGCCGCCGTGCGCCGCACCCGCCGCCTCGTGCCCTGCCACGTGTCCGTCCGCCGCCGCATGGGTAGCAGACACGTGCAACAGCGCGTCATGCGGCATGCTGCCCGCCCTGCCCGCGCTCAGGCCTCCTCCCATAGCACCCCAAGCGGCTGCACCATCGCACGCGGGGGCGTGTTGGGGCGCGTTACTTGTGTTGTTGTTGGTCATGTTGGTGTTGTTGCCGGCCGCCGTGGAACCCAACGGGTCCTGGCCGAGCGCTGCAGTGAAATAGGAATTGGCGAGCGAAGCAGGGGAGGGGTGCACACTCGGCAACGCGCGGTGTGGGCGGGCCTGTGCGGCGCCGCCCATGGGATGTGAGACTCCTGCGACGTGCAGCGCACCTGAGGTGCCAGCCTTACCCTGCCAGCTGGCGCGGCTGCTGGCGTTACAAGGGCCGCAACCGGGGTCTGCCGGCGGGGTGTGGGTTAGCGGGTGCACGGGTGGCGCAGCCCCTCCGCAGGTCGACGAAGGCAGTCGGGGATCCCTCGCGATTGGCAGCATCGTCGCGCCGGCTAGCAGGACTGTGCCCGCGTGTGCGACAGGTGCGCCAAGCAGATGACGTGCGCCGATGGTGCAACCGTCGCCAACCGCCAACCGTCGGACGCCGCACAGTACAGATGCGCCAAGCAGGTGTCGTGGGCCGACACAGAAGCGTGCGTGGTTGTGCAACCATCGCCAACAGCCAACCGTCGGACGCCGCACAGCACAGATCGGGGCCGACCGCATTGGGCAGGGGCAGGGAGGGCAAGGCACGGCTACATTGTAGCTCACTCTTTGTGGGCCAAGCTTGCCGGCTGCATGCGTGCACGCTGCGCATTCATACCTTCCTTTCCAGTCAGCAACTGTGATTGGCTGTGCAAAGTGCTTTGTAAGAGACCTGCCCCGTACACACCACGCGTCCCGCGGAACACTTGCAGCCTGCCTTCTCACGCAGCAGCTCCTCCCACCATGTCAGATCACGCGAAACCCCTTAATCTGGCGCACCTCTTAGCTGCGCTTCCAACTCCGCGACCCGCGCCTCCAGGCGAGAGCTGGCGCTCTGCGTTGCCTGGCTGACCCGCTCCTGGGGATGGGCAATGGTGGCAGGGTGAAGAGCTGGAGACGCAGAGCGGCATAGGGCCGACTCGTATAGCCCCTGCACTAGAAAACGAACCGTCAGCACCCATTAGCAAACTAAATCCACGCATTTTGCCGCATTGCTTATGGCGCCGTTGCTCTCATACCGGCCCTGCACGCAGCGCGCCCCTGCCCCATCTGAGCCGCCAGACGCTCCAGTAACCCAAGCTCCGAAATGCAGGGCAGTGAAGAATGACGCATCTGCGTGCCCACCTGCGCCGCCAGTCGCCCCTCCATGGCCCCGCTCTGCAGTGTTACCCGCTGCTGCAGCTGCCGCTCCAGCAGCTGCGTGTCGTGCACCGCCTTGGCCTTGTTGGCCGCCAGCGCAGCCTCCAGCGCTGCGGTCTTGGCAGCCTGCTCCGCGGCAATCTGCTTCTGGACAAGCAGCTGTGGAAACATAACAATGGGGTAGCGGGAGTGATGGTAGCGAAGGGGCAGTCGTACGGGAAGGGCTCAAGAGGACACGCGGCAAAGAATCTGTGTAGACGACGTCACATGCCACGCCAAGCCGTGTGCAGAGATGTACTTGCACACTGGCAGCTGCAAGGAACCTAAGGGCATGCTAGTGCAAGGAGGCAGAATTCGGGGACAGATCCCCCAACCCTCTGCAGCCTGCCTTTCGTGTGGAATCCTCGCCGATAGTTGCAAAGAAGGCAGGGGCTTCCCGGTTCACTGGCGCTGGGGCTATTTGCGAACGGCATAGGAACCCCCGCATGGTACCTAAAGCCATGGGGCAGCTCTCCAATGGAGCGCCCGCACCCTGCCGATAAGCCACCGGCAGCTCCTCCCACCTGCTTCTCCAGGTCGTCGTGTCTAAGCTTCTGGTCCCACAGCCGCTTCCTCTGATCCGCCACCTCCTCGCTCAGCTGCACACCCGCTCCCCCGCCACCCGCCGCCCCCACGCCCGCCGCCGCCGCGGCCCCCGCGCTGCCGCTGCCGCCGCTCACCGCCGCATTCCCGCTGCCGCCCTCCGGCAAGCCCCCACTGCCGCTGCTAGCCCACGTCCCGCCGCCGCCCGCCCCGCCGACCACCGTGCCGCCCTCCACCGCCATGGGATCAGCCCGGTCCCCGCCTGTTGCCGCCCCTGCCGCGCCCCCGCTGCCGCCGCCGCCCGTGTACGCCTGCGTGAGGGCCTCCATGGACCGCTTGAGGGCCGTGTTCTCCTCCTTCAGCCCCTCGACCTCCCGTGCGAGGGCGCTCAGGCGTCCCAGCTGCCCAGCCATTTCGGACAGCAGCGCAGCTGTTGTGCCGCCCAGGTGCTGCGCCCGGGGACGGGTGATGCCCGCAGGCAGCGGATTGCCCGCGGCGTCCAGGCAGCTGAAGCCCCCGCCTTGCGCCCCATTGCCGTGGCAGCCGTGCAGCGGCGCCCCCGCGTGGCCGCTGCCCTTGCCGCTGCTGCCACCCGCACCCGCGCCGCTGCCAGAGCCCGTCACGGCAGGACCGGCCGCCGCCACCGCCGCTGCCGCTGCTCCCGCGGCCGGCGGGCCGCCGACCTCCATGCTCACCGCCCCGCTGTTACCGTTGCCGTTACCCTGGCCGTACAAGTCAGCACGGCTGCGCTTCTGCGCCTTGTTGGGCCCAGAGTCCGCACCCCCACCGCCGCCACTGCCAGGCTCGTTGCTGGCCCCCTGGCCCCCTTGGAGGTCCTCCTCTGGAGTCATATGATCTGCGTCGGTGGAGGACGACGACGCAGCCGCCGCAGACGTCAAGCTGTTACCGCTCTGCTGCTGTGGGTTTGCTTGTTGGTGCTGGTGCTGCTGGTGGTGCTGCTGCGACCCGCTGTGGAGCAGGGACCCACTGTGCGCCTTTGCCATCGCGGCAGAGTCGGCCGTGGCGCTGCCTTCACGGCCCATGGCTACGCCGCTGCCGCCGCCGCTCTGCTGCTGCTGCCCGGCCGCCGGCTGCTGCGCAGCCATGGAGCCTGGCGGCGCCTGCTGCTGCCCCAGCGCCGCAAGCATCTGCTGGCCCTGCTTCAGGTAGTCGCTGTACAGCTGCTCAAATCGCTGCATGGATGCGGGGGGAGTTGCGCTGGGTAGCGGCCCCGGAGGCGGTTGCTGCGATGCCACGGGAGCCTCCACCTTGACTGCGGGAGCCTGCTGCGCTGTGGGCACGGGCCGGGAGAAGGCGCTTCCCGGGGAGGGCGCTATGGGCAGCGGGCTTGGCGCGACCATGGGCGGGATGTTGAGGGGTGAGAGAGAGCCGAAGGCGGCTGTGGGACCCGCTCCGACACCCGGGGGTGCCACGGAGGCGGTGAAGAGCGGCAGAGTGGCGGCGATGCCCAGGTCGAGTGGGAAAGGCGGGGAGAGGGAGAACGGGGGAGGCGGTCCTGCGGACACTGCTGGGATGGCGGCTGGGATGTTAATTGGCAGCGTGCCGGATCCCGCAGTGGCAGGTACGGTGGGGGCAACTATGGGCGGGGCTGCCGTGGGAATGGCGCCTGGGGGCACGGCGGGGATGGGCGCCTCGGCAACAGCCGTTGCTTGCTGCTGCGTAGGGGCTGAGGGCGGTGCGGCAGCCGCTAGCTGGGCCCCTTGCGGCAGTGCCTGATGCGGGAGTTGCTGCGGCTGCTGCGGCTGCTGCCGTGCGCTGTTGGGAGAGTTGGGCTGGTGGGCGTGCCGGTCACCGGCAGCGCCACCGGCGGCAGCTGCGCCTCCCCCAGCTGCTGCCGTCGCTGCATTGCTGGATGCAGGCTTGCGTCTGTGGATAGTTAGTAAAAGGTCTTTGTTGTACTGCTGAAAGTGCTCATTGGCAAACTCCCAGCGGTCGGGGTCCACCTTGCGAAAGCCCTGTGGGACAAGGGGCCACGTCGCGCATTCCACTCGGCGGGTTGTGCAAGATCTTTGATGTAGTTCAGCAGCAGACTGCTGCAAACGGCTTAATGAGACGCTTGGACTTGCGGGACACAGCGGGAGGATACACAGGCCATGGCCCTCCAATCCGAGTAGCTCACCAAGGCTCAATTACATCATTTGAGATATGTACGATTGCGCCAGGCAAACAGCTGACAATTGACATGCCGGCACGAGCCTTCCCGAGAACGTTCGGCAGACACTCACGTAGGTATTCAGCTGCCGCACAAAGCTTGAAAAGTTATTGTGCTTGAAGTACATAGGCAGAAGGTCGCGAGCGAACTCGGCTGGCTTCCATACCACAAAGCTGGAGTTCGGGGCGAGGGCGCAAGGCAGGGCTGCCCTCAGTACGCGCAAACGTAGACAAGAGCCAGGCACGCTTCAAATGCAAGATGTTATCAAAACCAACACATCTGTTGTGACTGGGCAGGCCAGGTGTACGCAAGCGTGGAAGCAGAAGGAGAAGGTCCGAGGCGCGAAGGCACGACCGTGCTGCCAAACGCACCTCTTGCCCTGGGGCCCCCATGATATAATGCCATTTGTTGCTGGGTCGTCGACAAGCTCGTAGCTGCGTTAACAAGCAGGGGCAGGGCACAGCGACTCAATTGGGAAGCTCGGAATCACCGAGCAGAGGAGGCGAACACAAACCGCCTGCCCGTGGCCCTTTTCCCTTTAGCTAAACTTACGTCTTGCGCAGGAAAGGCGCTGGTTGGGTGCCTTGGCTCTTTCCTGTGCCTTCTCGTCCTTCTCCTGGGTTCACCATACTGCCCGACGTGTCATTTCCAGCCCTGATAATTTACAACATGATGAAGCAAAGATTCATTGTGAAGGGCTTTGCACCACTTTGGTTCTCAGGGACAGAATACATCTAAACGTCACAGTCATGCGGGAACCTTCCCTTGCACAAGAACCCCAGCGTCGAGGGACAGGCTCCATGACACATAATGCGCTCACATTACATTTATACTGGCAATTCAACTTGGAGGTGTGCGCCAGCGTATGACCCCGTGCCGCTTGCCGACGGACACCTCACAGCACCCAGCACCCAGGCTTGGACTCCACTGAAGAGGACTGTGCGCCCAGGTGCGCCCCAGTTGCAGCCGCCAACCTACCAATTCACACACTTCTTCTCTACGCCCTGTCGAGAGGAGTGAGATGATGATGATGCCCAGCCAAGTATATGCATATGCATAATCCCAGAGCAAAATCAAGCCACCAGCGTCGCACCCTGCCTGTTGTGTGTTGACTGCCTGACGCTATGTGCATGGCAGCCAGTGGAACTCCCATGGTGGCCACTTATATTCTTCATGCCATTGCTCAGATGCTCCAAGCAAGACCACGTGCAAGGTCTGGGCATGTGCAGGAGGAAGGTCGTACGCAAGAAAGGTCGTACCTGGTCGTACGCAGGTCCTACGGCTGATATCGTGTGGATACGCTCAGCTATGCTTTAGCTGCGTGGGTAGACAAACATGCAAAAGCTTTTGCATTAGTCCCCCCTGATCAGCACCTGTTGGAGGGCTCAAGGCTCACTAGCTGTTTTACGAGATGACGCAAGAAGGCGCCCATCCTATTCAGGTCGATCATCCCGGAATGTTCTCTTTCTGAATCATGCAGTTACAAGGAGATGGATATGGGTGACGTTGGAAACTTGGGATGTGCCTCGCAGCCTTGGCGTGCTGGGCGCAGCCAGCACGTGTGCAAAGCCGCATAGGTCCGAAGGGCACACATCAGATACCAGTACCTGGCTCTTGGGCATGTAACGTCATCACTGGATTTCATTCAGGTGTAAATGGTCTGCGGTTGTGTGCATATCTTCCCATGCATGTTGTGGATGGGTGTGTTGTGCCGCCTAGCGTACCGTACGACTTCGAAGTGCGTCCACGCGTGACACCTTGCCACTATCCCGCACTATCCTAAGCCGCGTTGTTTCTTGTCTTCCCTGTGTGATGAAGCTACGTTCTGCTTGCGCTGCGTTTGCAGCAATACCAACTCAATGGCCGGGATAGCGAATACATGTGACCAAGCTTTGCCACCAAAATGAAAATTGTCTAAACTTAACTTTGAGCGAGTCTCACAATTATACCAGGCTAGGGTTAGTGGACTTCTGCAGCGATGGACCAAACTGCAGGGACAGCCAGCAAGGATGCGATGGCTTACGGAGTGATACCCAGGGAACAGAGAAGACAAATGTAAGCGAGTACATAACCAGCACTAACAGGAGACTAAGGAGCTGTCCCGCGTCCATTCTCTCACGCCAGTGCGAGGCGACATGGGTTGCGGCCGCATGCTGCTAATACCGATGACATACATGTGCAATAATTGCTCGTCACTGAGGCAACAAGCGTGGGAGGGAACTCTGCCAGCAGGACGCAGGGTGGACTCGGCATGTGCCCGCTGTATTGCCCACACTAACACACAGCGGACTTCGTAAGCTTACGGACCGCACGCTGAAGTTCACACTTGTATCCTGCTGCTAGGTTTGGCCTGGACTGTCCGGAGCAGCTAGAGTGGCGCCAATGGACCCCTGGGACGGAGTACGTCAAGCAGCTGGTGCTGAAGAATGTCAGCACAGCTGCGCTGAAAATCCGCTACAAGCAGCCAGTCAGCAAGGCGTTCTCTATGGACTTTCCAGAGCCCTTCAAACTGCGACCAGGCATGAGCCACCCTTTAAAGGTGTGCTGTGGGACACGGGGTGCTGCTGGGCCCGTGTGGAGGCTGACCAGCTGGGTGCCCGGTAGAGGCTGACCAGCCCCCGCAGCAGTCCCCGCTGCGAATGCAAGGATCCTAACTGCACTTTACTCTTGTCGGCAGGTTGTGTTCCGGCCACTGAGGATGCAGCACTACAACGATGTAGTGGAGGTGTGGGTTGGCAACGCGTCCTTCATGGTGCCCGTGCATGCCTACACACCGGTGACCCACATCGAGGTGCGTGGCTGTGACACCCCCGTGGGCTGGTGGGGAGCGGCTACAAACAAGAGGCTACAATAAAGCCGGAAACCGTGCTGCCAAAGGCCAGGGGAGGGCAGGGGCCGGCTTCTACACCAAAACGTGTGACGGCGCATGGGCGTCACAGCTTGTATTAAGCTTGCCATAGCCCGGTAACTCGGCTCGTGTGCACAGGTAAAGCAGTAGCGATTGTTTAACGCAGCGGGACTTCCACTTCCAGCTCGTCGCTGGTCAGGGAACCGCAGTGCAACACAACAAGACGGAACCCACACACCTGCACAAGCTGCGCGCCTGACCTTCAGACATGGGTTCCAAGGGGTACCATACCTTTCGGTGACAATCTTTCTGTCTCGACCTCTGACCGCCTGCAGGTGCCGCCTTCACTGGATTTCGGCTTCGTGCCCTGCAAGGAGATGGCGTCGGCGCAGCTTCCCGTGCGGAACACGGGGGACGTGCGGGTGGGCGCTGGGGGGCAAGGAGCCAGGGCTGGGGCCTGAGGGACGCCCCTGCTCACCCACCGCTGCGCGGGGCAGGGCTGTAAATATTCTGGTCCAGAAGCACCTGACCGGCCTGCGCCACGTGACCGGATGCACGGGGCGACCCGGTTCACGTGGCTTGTTGCATACGGTCTTATGGTGGATCAGCGGTGGCCTGTGACCCATGGCCGGATGTGGGCCCCCCGCGGACCCCGCAGGTGGACGTCGCCTGGCGGCTGGAGGCGCCCTTCGCCATCAGCCCGCCTGCCGCCAGCCTGGCCCCAGGGGAGACGCTGTCCTTCTCTGTTGCCTTCACACCGCCCGAGGCGTGCTCCTACCACGCCACGGGGGCATGCCAGCTGGAGTCGGGCGCAGCGGCCATATGCAAGGTCGGTTTGCTCGTGGGACCGCAAGGGGGCCGATCACAGCTGGGCGGGGGGATTGGGCTTGGCGGGGCGGGCTGTGTGCAACCCCGGCATGGACGCCATAGCGCTTATACGACAAGTGGGACAAGAACTGAGAGATGGGTTCATTGCGACCATGTATAAGGGCCCCCCGAGGGCTGTGAGCATGTTGTAACGCACGCACGTCCGGTGCACATGTGCGCACGCAGATCTCCGGCATCGGCAAGTTCCCGTACCTGTCGGTGGAGCAGCCCAGCGTGGACTTCGGGCCGGTGGTGGTGGGCACGCGGTGCGAGCGCGTGCTGCGCTTCGGCAACCACGCGGTGGTGCCCGCAAACTTCGGCGTGGTACACGACGAGGAGGGGCCGGACGACGGAGTCTTCAGCGTGGCGCCGCAGCGGTGAGCGTAGACCACAGGGTAAAGGTTATGTGTAACCGCATAGTGGCACAGGAGTGAGGAGGCACGACCATGAGGAACCGGACGATGCAGTGTTCAGCGTGGCGCCAAAGCGGTGAGGGCTGCACAGAAATACGCGGTTGGTGTGTACCGCATAGTGGCGAAGGGGCGGGGAGATGATGCATGAACATGTGGGCTCGGATGACGGAGTGTTGTGTGTGGGGTTGCCGGGGTGAGGGCCGCCCACGTGGGCGAGGGATGTCCGCAGCGCGGCAAAGTGTAGGGACCGGAAACCAGTGGGGCTTGCAGAGGGACGGGCACGGGTCAGTAACGCAAAGCGACACGATGAATGAAAATGGTCTCTTTGCTTGCAGCGGGCAAGGACTATGGGCGAGTACTAGCGGCAACGGAACGGGTGAATGTGGGCAGGGAGCACACGTGCGGTTGGTCGCCGCTCGTGGACTCTCCAGGGCGGAGCAGTGAGAGACCCTGGAGAGATCCTGCAGCTTCCGTAGGCTTTTGCCCCTGGGTCTCAGTCTGCGGATGTGAAGCTAGGGAAGTGCATTTGCACAAGAACTGATCCCGGTTTCCGTATACTGTGCCGTGTCCCCCGCGCAACCCCACAGAGGCACGCTCGGCCCTGAGGAGTACAGCACCATGCGCCTGGTGTTCGCGCCGCGCTCCACCGGGACATTCAGCTCCGAAACCTTCATCCTGTCCACCCCCGGCGGCAATCGCGTGTCCATCAACGTTCGCGGCACGGCCGTTGCGCCAACCGTTACCCTCTCCACGCGCGCCTTCAACTTTGGCAGCGTACCCGTTGGCCAGCCCGCCAGCCGCGTGCTGTACATCTGTAACCACTCTGCCGTACCAGTGCCGTACGACTTCCAGGTGGACCCCCTGGACGTGTTCTCACTCAGCAGGACACGTGGCGTGCTGGCGCCCGACTCCACGGCACACGTGACCATCACGCTGCGGGCCACGGTGCCGGCCAACTACTGGCGGCGTGTGGCGTTGCTGGTCAAGGACGCGGATCCGCTGGTGGGTCCGCAGCAGCCACCATGGCACCGTGCACTCAAAGAGTGGCCAGTATGCAACAGGGGCCCGATGCCTGGGCCCGATGTGTAAGGTCCTTGTTTGACCAGACCCGGTGTCACCGCAGGGCGTGGATCTGATTGCAACGGCCTACAACGACAAGAGCCGACCTCCGCCCCTTTCCCAGCGCCACGTCGACAGGTAGATTATGAATCAGTGGAGATACATAGTACATATGCACTGGGCAGTTGCGCAAGATGCGGCCCGTGCGGCATGCGGAAGGAATGCCTGTTGGCATGTGGGCCCGCCAAAGACGCATGGAGACTTGGCACAGCGCCGCCAGTGCAACGCCGTGCCAAGGGCTTGCCCGCAGGCCACCTCTGCAACCATACGCGGCCCCAATCGCATGCATGTGCAGGTACCTGGCGCGCGTGGCAGCAGGGGAGGCCCCCGTGGAGGAAACACAGCTGGACTCCAAGCCTCCCTCCGCCGCCGCCGGGTCCCTGACCATGGAGCCCGGCGAGATGGGCCCCGCCAACGGCTCCCCAACCTCCAACGGCCACGGCGCTCTGCTCCTTACAACCGCCAACGGCTCCGGGCCCGCGACGGAGGACGGGGGATCGGGCGATGGGGCCAAGGCCCCGCCGGCGGTGACACAGCTTGTGGGGCCGGACGGGTGGACGCTTGTGTTTGATGGGCAGGACCCGGCAGGCGCCATCCGGGTGGATGCGGAGCAGCTGGACTTTGGCTCCTGCTCGCGGCTAAGCGCTTCCGAGTATCGCAGCGTGACGGTGACAAACACAACCGCGGCCAAGCTGACGGCTTTCGTGGTGGTGCCGGAGTGGCAGGACCCGGGGGCGCCGCCGGGGGAGGCACCCAAGCCCGCCTTCCAGGTGAGCGGCACGGCCCCATCGTGCATCCCCGTCAACACTCACCACCACACCAGCCCAGTACCTCCGTCAACGCCTCACGTCTACCCCTCACAGGCGTAAAGCTTGTGGTATACAGCTTGTGCAGCGCTGTGGTGAATCATGGTTGTGCATTTTGTGTTGTGATGTGTGCGTGTGTGTTTTATGGCCCCCGGTTGCAGGTGTTCCCCGATGCGGTGGACGTCCGGCCCCACGGGCAGGCGGTGTTCAAGGTGGCGTTCCGGCCCGGCCGCGACGGCGCCTTCTTCGCCCAGCGGCTGGCGGTGGTGGCCCACGTCAAGGCGCAGCGCAACTTCCGGCTGGTGGCGGAGCACCAGATGCTGCCCGCCTGGGCCGTGGAGCTGCGCGCGACGGGCAACACCTTCCTGCACTCCAACCCGGAGTTCAGCCCCAAGGTGCGCCCCGGACCGAAGCCACTCACAACAAGCCGCCTTACTCCGTTACCCACAGTCGCAATCCACAGGGCTTTTGCGCACACCTCCTGTATCTGCCGCTTTGCTCATTGGTCTGAGCGCCCCTTGCTTTCCCTGCCCCCTGCAGGTGGAGCTGTCCACCCGCAACATCGCCTTCCCGCCCTGTCGCCCCGGCGAGAAGGTCCACCAGACCCTCCTCATAGCCAATCACGGCGACACGCCCGCCGCCTTCTCCTTCGCGCTTGGCGGCGCGGCGGGCGCCGCCTTCGCCGCCACGCTGCCCTTTGCCGTACGGCCGGAGGCGGGCGTGGTGCCGCCCAAGGGGCACGTGCTGGTGGCGTTACGCTTCGCGCCCACGGACACGCGGTCGCACGCCACCACCGCGAGCGTGGTGTTCAACGGCGTAGCTTCCAGCGCGGTGCAGGTGGCGGTGCGCGGCTGTGCGCACACGCCGAGGCTCACCTTCGATCTGCCCTCGTCTACGCTATACTTCAGGTGAGGGGTTGGGAAAGGAAGTACCGAGTGCCAGTGGCTGTATTGGGCGTACGTCTTGGCTGGGCAAGGTTAAGCCTTGCCCAGGTCGTACCCTGCTGCTTCCGCCTGTCCGACAGCGTTTGTGTTGGCCCACGCGCACCTCTCAGGGGCTGTAGTGACCGCACGTCTTAGCTGGGCAAGCTTAAGCGCCGCCCAGGTCGTTCCCTTCTGCTTCCGCTTTTCCGGCAGCGTTTGCCTTGGCCTACGCACACCTCTAGGCCCTGAGCGCACTACCACATTCCAAGTCAACGGCCGTGAACCGACCCCTTCCTCCCATGGACCCACCCCTTCCTCCCATGGACCCACCCCTTGGCCCGATGAACGTTTGCAGGCCTACCTGCGTGGGAGCCTCAAGCCAGCGCACCGTAACGCTGCACAACCCCAGCCGCGTGCCCGTGGCCTTCCGCTGGCGCCTGCCCGCGCGGCTGCAAGGACACGTGTCCGTGTCACCCGCCTCGGGCCTCCTGCGCGGCAACGAGTCCGCCAGTCTCACCTGGACCTTCACGCCAGCCGCTCAAAAGGTGTACGAGGCACGCGCGGCGTGCCTCGTGCTGTCACCCACGCCGGATGGCGGCGCCGCCGCCGCCAACGGCCATACTTCGCTGCTATCTCTCGCAGGGATGGAGCTGCTGGCGGCGGATTGGACGACCAGGGAGGATGAGGAGTCCGAGGGGGAGCAGGGGGGTGAGGGTGCGGTGGCGCTGAGCCTGGTGGGGGAGGGCACGCAGGGCGCCATCGCGCTGGACCCGCCCGCGCTGGAGCTGGGCGACCTGCGGGTGGGGCACCCAGTGCGGCGGCAGCTGGTGCTGCAGAACGTGAGCGACGGCGTGCTCAGGTACAGCCTGGACGTGGCAGCTGCGCCGGACGACGAGGCACAGGTGTGTTGGGGCATACGGTAGTGCTGCATGCGTCGCTTCAAGGGGCGTCTCCAGCTGAAGAGCAGCACGAGGGGGAAACGGTTGTGGCCTTGTGGAGCATGTGTTGTGGAGCATGAGAGGGTACCGTATGGGGTAGCGGTGCGTCGGGCCAGCTCAGCATGCATGCGGAGGGAGGCAAGCTTCTCACTTTGAATTTTGTGCTTTTTCATCGCAGGCCGCGGACGCCACCCAGTGCGAGTTCACCTCGGGGTTGGAGGCAGCAGGCGCACCAGCGGCCGGGCCTGGTGGCCCGGTGGAGTGCTGGGTGGACGAGCCTGAGGGCGCACTGCCCGCGCGCGCCACCAAGACCGTCACCGTGACACTCTTCCCGCGCTATCGCAAGCGCTACAGCCTGCAGGTCCGCTGTCGATCCAGCACCGTAGCGCCGCTGCTCACCGGCCCCAACCGCCCGCCCTCAGGCGGCCCCAACCGCCCCCGCTCCGGCGCCGCGTCCGGCCCGACCCCAGCCTCCGGCCCTGCTCCCGACGACGCCGCGCCTCCGCCCGTCATCGCACCGCTAACCGCCAACGTCACCTTCCCATCCCTGGAGGTCACGGACGTGTTCTGCGAGGGTGTCCCGAAGCCGTTGCTGTGGCAACTGCTCGGCCTCAACGACCTCAACAACCACCTCCGCTCCGAGGTAACCGCAAACGAGCTGCGCCTGCGGGCCGCGCAGGACCGTGGCTCGCTAACCACCGAGGCGGCGTGCGCCGCCATGCGGCCCTTCCCCATGGAGGTCGGCACGCACGCGCAGGGCGGGCCGCCACGTGTCGTACACGTGGAGATTAGTAATCCCACGCCGCTGCCGGTTACCTGGCAGCTGCACTCGTTCGACGACCCGCACGGCGTGGAGCTGGAGAATTGGGTGGAGCCGGGGCGGCCGCAGACCGAGGAGCAGCGCATGCGAGACCTGATTGCGGAACGGCGGCTGTTTGAGATGCGGCCGCGCAGTGGCAGCCTGGAGCCCGGCGCACGCAGCACCGTGACGTTTGAGTTCCGGCCCGCGGTGCCCGGTGCCTTCCAGCTGCCCGTGTTTCTGCACATAGACGACGGCAAGCGCCTGCGCCTGCAGCTGCAGGTGCGTGCCCGCCTGCTTGCTTCCTTGTTGCTTCATCCTCCAGCTGTTGCGTTGCAACGCAGGTGCCCTGCTGCTGCATCCTGCAGCGGCAGGCACGTGCAACGTGCGCCTGCTTCATGCTGCTTTGCCCCTCAGCACACCTGACCCACTGCTGCTCAGCGCCCAAGGCTTCCCCCTCCCGCTTGGCATCTCTCTCCCCAACTCTTGAGGCAGCTAAGAACGCAACGCCTCACCGTTCTATGCAATCAACGCACCACCCACGTGCTGTGCCCCGATCCCACACCCCCTGGCACTCGCCACCCGTTGCCGGTTCTCTTACTTGGCCTCCCTGCAACTACCCCCTGGTCCTCGCAGGCCGTGACCACGCCGGAGCTGACGCAGGTCCTAGCGCTGCCCCCCGCACTGCGCACCTTCCGCCTGGAGCCCGTGGCCCTTGGTGAGCCGCGGCCGCCGCTGCAGATGTACCCGCTGCACAACGGGGGGCCGGGGCCTTTGGCGTGGCGCCTGGACACGGCTGCGCTGGAGCAGCTGGCGGCAGACAGCTGGGGGCACCGCGTGCTGGAGCTGGTGGGGCCAGATACAGGGGAGATCCCCGCGGGCGGCATGGCGGCGATCAACTGGCGCTTCTCGCCACTGGAGGTGAGGGTAGCACGCGGGCCTGGAGGCTTTCTTTCTAGTTGGCCATTCGGGCCCCTCTTGATATTGAGGATGGGGCAGAGGTGGGGTGTGGGCAACTTTTAAGACAGGCTTCCGGTAGGTTGTAGCGCAGTGGAAGGAGGCAAGCAACAAGCAGCAAGGGTAAATGTAATCTGTTTCTGCATCCTTGCGCCTCGTCCTCCCACAGGCCCGGGAATACTCAGTGTGCGTCGGTGTGCTGCTGGGGGACGGCGGCAGGGAGGAGATCGAGCTGGTGGGGTGCGGCTTCGCGCCGCAACCCAAGGCAGCTGCCACCCTGGCCCCCGAACAGCCAGCGGCCTCCCGGCCAGCGTCCCCACAGGCAGGGCCAACAGGGTCAGATGAACGCGCCAGGTCGCCAGCCCCCCAGCAGCAGCAGTCGGACCCAGGGGAGTTCCCTGTGTGTCGGGGTCGGATTGCGGGGGCGGTTGCGGCGGAGGAGTCGACGGCGGAGGCAGCGCAGGGTGCGGCGGCGGCGGCGGCTGACCGCGACTGGGTTGTGTGGCGGGGGCTCAGCTCGGCGCCGTCTGCCGGCATGGCGGGGCGGTTGGCGCTGGTGGATCACGACCTCGTCTCCCTGGGGGTCACCCCTGTGCGGGTAGGTGGTGGAGGCTTGCGTACCGCATTGTTACCTGGGTTGGCGTCAAGAACTGCGCAGCTGTCAGCACCTAATCTGTAGGTGTCCTAGTCGGTACGGGTATGCTTCGGGCTGTAGTGGAGTCCGATGCAACAATGTCGTCTGCATGCCTGTCATCCAAAACCGTGCCGTTCCTGCGCACAACCCCTCCCCCCTCAGGGCCTCACGCGGCGCATCGTGGTGCTCACCAACAAGTCCCGCTACCCGCTCTCCTTCGAGTGGGATCTCGCAGCCCTGGCGCCGCCCCCCGGGGCCGGCCCGCCGCTGCCCTCCGCCGACCTTCTGGCCGGCAGCCCCCTGCAGGCCTCCCTTGCCATCACGCCCCCATGCGGCTCCCTGGAGCCAGGCGAGCGCCTCGTGTGCCGTGTGGCCCTGCACGCGGGCGTTACGCCGCAGGTGTTCACAGGGGAGGTCCGCTGCCACGTGCGCGTGGACGACGCGGCGTTGGAGGAGGCGGAGGCGGCGGCCGCCGCCGCCGGCGCCGCCGCGGCGGCGGACGCGCCGTTCGTGGAGACGGTAGAGGAGGTGATCGCGGAGGACCCGGCGCGAGGCCCGCCGCCGCCAAAGCCCACCATTGCAGCACGGCAGCGTGCCAGCAAGCTGCGCAGCCGGCTGCCGATACACATGTACATGACCACGGCGGTGCGGACGCGCATTGAGCCGCTGGCGCAGCAGTTCACGGCGACGCTGGAGGCGCGGACACGGCGCGCGGTGGAGGCAAGCCGGGGACCGAGCGTGCCTGATCCGCAGGTCATCTGCGTGACTCTGTCCGGGCGCATCCTGGACCCGGAGCACATGGCGGCGCTGAGGTATGTTGCCCCGCACGAGCGGCAGGCAGTGGTGGAGGCGGTGGAGTGTGGGGCGTGCTGGGTGCCGCCGACGTTGCAGCCGTTCTGGGAGGGGCCGCCGCTGCCGCCGGCGGCAGCGGCGGCGGCGGCGGCGGAGCCGTCGCGACCGGGTACGTTCGGTGGCGGCGGCTCGGAGGCGGGCGGGCAGCTACCGTGGGAACCGACGACGGTCAGCTTCGCGGGTGGGGTTGCAGTGGCCGCGGGCGGTGGGGGAGGGGCAAGGACCCATGGGTCGGGCACTGCGTCGGTGGGTGCGGGGAGCAGCGTCAGCGGGGGCCGTGCGTCGTCGCCGCTGGAGGCCGAGGACACGGAGGGCGGGGCCCTGGGGGATAGCTGGGCTGGGCTGGATCCGTCGGGTCGTGGTGGGCGGGAAGGAGGGGCAGGGGGCTCGGCGGTTTCGTTGCCGGGGGCGGAGGGCGAGGTGGGTGTGGGTGTGGGTGTGGGTGGGGACAGCATGGGGCCGTTGGACCTGGGCATGGGCCTGCAGCACCACCACCACCACCAGCAGCAGCAGCACCACCACCAGGAGCAGCAGCTGGGCGAGCGGGGTGCGACGCCGCAGCTGCAGCAGGGCAGCAGCTTGTCAGGAGGCGTTGCAGAGGAGGTGCTGGACGTGACCTTTGGGGAAACCGCGGCGGCAGGTGCTGCAGCCCAGCGGCCCAACAGTGTTAGCGCTTTCCAGGCTCCTTCGGCGGCGGAGGCGTTGCACGCAGCGCCCGTGGCTGAGCTGGCGCCGCCGCCGCTGCCGCTGCCGCCCGCTGCCGGCGTGTCCGAGGACCAGGCGGCGGCAGCCTCCGCACGAGACGTGCTCGCCGGACTATTTGCGGAGCTGCTTGAGGACCCTGACGTGCGGCGAGCCTTTGAGTTCCTGCCGCCGCCCGAGACGCCCAGCTTTGCAGAGGTGCGCTCTGCTCCGCCGCCCTGCTACGACCCACGGGTCAGGGGCCAGCTGCTGAGCCCGCAGAAGCTGGAGGAAGCTGCTGCCGCAGCCTCCGCCGGCACCACCGCCGCCGCCGCTGCCCCGACCTCCGCCTCTGCCTCTGTCATTGACCTGCAGCCGCCTGCCAGCCACACAGGCCAGGCGACTGGTAGTGCTGCGGCGTCGCGTGCTGGCACCCCAGTGCAGGCCGGCCCTGGGTCAGGCGCGGGGACGCCCAGGCTAAACGGCGGGGGCTCTAAGCCCGTCACCCCGATACTGCCACTGTCGCGCGCTGCCACGCCTTCTCCGTCAATACCACCGTTGCCACAGCAGGGTGGCGGTGAGCTGGCGTTACCGGGCGAGGACCGACCCGTGGGTCAACAGTCCTCCTTAGAGGAGGAGCTGGAGGCTGATCCGGAGCTGCGTCGTGTGGTTGTCAGCCCTGAGTGGCGGCTCTTTGCGGATTTTGTTTTGGAAAGCGCCATACTGGGTTTGATGCAGGAGAGCGCGGCAGGGGACTGGGAGATGCCGGAGGGCGGTGGGGACGAGTGACAGGTTTGCAAGGAACGCGCGGTTAGTGGCATGGGCCTCTGTGCAGCTCGGGGTTGGTAAAGGGGTGGAGGCGTCCGAGCGGGGACTGGCGTGGTTTTGTTGCCCTGCATCTTGCATGCAAACGCTCGTGTCATGTGGGCTGTACTGTAGCGAGGTACAGAAGGGCTTGCTTTTTTGGGTGGGCTAGCTCAGGGTTGTGCCTGTTACGGATCTCCTGATAGCAAGCGAGTGGCTGGTGGCGACGTACGGGGGTCAAGGATGGTTGAGGTTTGGTGGGAGGGCTGAAATGTCTTCGCGTTCCTTTGGGGATGCTGGCCACCAAATGTAAAACCCGGGCCCCTAACCTGCTTTCGGTGTTTAAAGCGACGAACACTATAAGTAGTGGGTCAGCGGAATGGACAGGCCGAGCAACTATGAGGTAACGGCTGAAAGGCCCTTGTAACTGGTGCACACCGTGCACCTCCAGTGACGCCATCGAACCCTTCAACGTTTCTGCTTGCAGCTTTGGATTGTGAGGACTGTGATCCGCAGGCAGCAGCGTGATCCGCAGGCAGCAGCAGGTCAACACCTCAACCTCATGGCCCAGCCATTCAGGTGCTTTGTACAAAGTCATGTGGTATGTGCCTGCTTGGGGATATATGCAGATGTGCGTACGGTCACATAAAGGGCTTTCTCCCCTGCAGCCTGCGTGCCGGAGTTCTACCCGCATGACGTCGCACTCACAATGCACCTAACCAGGAGCAATCCCCCTGCATCTAAGCACCTACCGAAGCCACGAGCCAACGCCCCTGCTACACATCCTCGTAGTCTGCCGAGCTTAGCCCCTCCCTCGCCGCCGCCCCCCTCTTCCCTCCGACCACCACCACATCCTCCTCCACCCCGCCCTCGCCAGGCAGCAGCCCGCCCGCAGCCGTGCCCGCCGTGCCCCCGCCCGCGGCCTCCCCCGCCGCCACCTCGCCCTCCACCCGGCCCACCAGCCCCGCTGCCTGCACGGCATCCACCGCCCCGCCCGCCTCCGTACCCAGCTCACAAAAATCCTCCGGCCTCAGGGGCTCTTCTCCTGTCACCCCCTCCCCCAGCTCCCGCACCGAAACCGGGGCGTTGGGGTCGGTGTCAGCGCCCACTCCGCCCCCGGGGCCGCTACCTGTGTGCGGACCCGCGCCGCCTCTCCTGCGCCCGTCAGTCTCCTGTCTGTCCGTACTGCCCCCCAGCCCGGCCCCGGGCTGGTGGTACAGCGCCTTGAAGTTGCGGACCACGTCGTGACCGCTCATGCGGGGCCCGCCCCCTGTGACTGCGGGACGGGTGCGTGCCGTACATCGTACGGTACGGTACACGGTGCATGGTACGGTACGGCGATACTTAAGAGTGGCGCTATGAGGGGCGTGCGGCGGCGGGATAAGGGCAGATCGGGGATTCGACCTAGGGCGGGGTAGGTTGGCAGCTGCTGGGAGCGCTCCCCACCGGCAGCATGCAGGTGCTGTGAGCTGGAGGCTGCGCTGTGCAACGGCATGCCATGTCAGTAAAGTCAAAGTTATGACCTTCGCCCCCGTTCAACTCTACCAGAAAGTACCAGTGTGCGTGGCACCTGAAACGAGTCCAAACCAGTGTGTGGAATGTACAGTAGCCTTGTGCAGAACCGCAGTAGTTCGTCCTGCCAACCCCCACCTGCCAACTCGCTCTCCACGGCACGTGTTGCGGCCTCATCTTTGCCGACACCCTCCAGCCCCGGGCCTGTGATCACGTCCGGCCCGCCGATGCCGTACTCTGCCGTACGGGCGTCCGGCCCGCCGTAGCTCAGGCCGTACCCGGTCACGTGTAGCGCGTCATGGGGGAAGGCGGCGGCGCCGTGGCGGCGCTGCAGCCCACCACGCCCGCCACGGGAGCCTGCGGGGCGCAGGTAGCGTTTCGGTACATGCACATGCACAATTGCACATGCACGTCAATATGCAGCCCTGCAGCATTGTATGCCCTTCCGAAATGACACACCAGGGAAAGCACAGGCGGCTGCGATGCGCTCTGTGTCTCGCTCTGTCCCTTTCTTGGTGCGCGCGCTGCGCATCGCAACGTGTACAACCCTTAGTGGTTGCGCAGTTGAGTGCATGTCCGTGTGCTGATGCAGCCCACTGGGCAGGGGGTGCTGTGTGTCCCCTGGTTGCTGGCATCAGGTCCGCTTTGGCCCTGGCCCGTCGGAGTTACCAAACGCTCCCTGCCGGAGCACCTTCCCACTGGTTGGTTCACGCTGCGGACTCAACCGGGAATACCACCATCACCTAGGAAAGCAGGACAAGACCACTCTTAACGCTGCCCATGCCACGTACGACGCACCTACGGACGGGTCGAGTTTGGAGGCTGACTGGCCGGGCGCCAGGGTTGGGCCTCCGGTGGTGTCCTCTTGGGCCGCAACGCCCTGCTCAGTGTCGATCTGCGAGGGAGTGAGGCGGGCGGGTGCCAACAGGTGCCAGCAAGGGCAGATGACTCCGATCATTCGTGGCGCAAACTAATCGTGGGTTCGGTCGTGGCATCAGCGGCATGCATCAAGCGGCCGGCTCAGCCTGTGAGGGGCGGTCAAGAGGGTGAGGGTTGAGCCTTGAGAGCGAGGGCACAAGAACAGCATTAGATTGTGGAAGGCCTGGGGCTTCGGTAGGCATAGGGTAGATGTGACTCTGAACGTATAGGGTGAGCTTGGGAGCTGCAGCGCGCTGAGTCGTACCAAAGTCCTGGCCTTTGCGCGCGCTGGTGCTTGTGCAAGTGCAGGTACTGCGGGCGCAAGGGACCGCTGGCAATGCGAAATGAACGACGGGACTGGGTTGAGGGCGTCGCAGCGGAGGTGCGTGAGGGCAGGCGGCTCGGGCAGAGGACGGGCGGACGGGATTCGCGTCACCCGCCGTCCGTGCGCGGCGCACGTCATCGCCCCTCTGTGGCTCCGTCTACGTCTCCCCTAGGACATACCTGGACATACTATCCGCACCTGCCTCCTAAGCACAGGTCCACACCTGCAGCTTGCTGGCGAACGCCCGGCCCAGCTCGGGGTCCTGTGGTACCGCGGTATCAGCCTCACGCCTGCAGCCCGTAACAGCAATATGTCACAGGTGTGACTGACAAGATGTGAATAAAGAGGTAATGGTGTAGATCCAAAGCTCAGGTAAACGCATTGCATAGCTTTGAGTTCGCCAGACCCTTCCTACACGGGGGAAAAGACAAAATGCCAGGGGATCGACCCATGGGTCGCTTGGGTTCGCGAGAGCGTGCATTCAAGCTTCATAGCTGATGGAAATGCAAAAGGCTGGTTGAGACGCGCACCCTGAGCCGGAGTGGACCTCCATCTTCCACACTCTTCAACAAGACGCCTCAAGGAGCAGACAGGTGAAAGATGGTGCTACAGTATCGGTAGTGCGGAAGCGAGCAGTAAGCAGTGGGAAGGATACAGGCTCACAGGTTCAGCAGTAATTGAAAGCATGACCCGGCATGGCCGCCAATGCAAACGCAACCCGACTCAACAAAGCCGTGCCGTTGTCGAACAGAACTTGGCATTAGGCGGAGTGGTTGACTTTGCAGCTTCCGCTCCAGCGGCAGAGTTCGTGGTGATCCTGCGCCACGGGAGCTCCTTGGCTGGGCAACTCACCGGATTGCACTCACCCTACGGATTCCCACGGACGCAGCTAGGGCATGTCAGCCCGGCCGCTTTGGCACCGTGAAATGCTCCTGCGTGTGAGCGTAGACGAGGGCCGAGACGGGGAGTGGCGGAGCAAGGAGGGCGAGGTAGGGGGCCTTCAGGTAGGGGATGGGGTGTAACAGGGTGGAGGGGAGCAAGGGTGGAGGACCGCGTGGGGCGGATGGGTTCTGGATTTCTTGAACCACGGTTCTGCTTGTACAGCAAGCCATTGGCAATCACCGGCGCCCTTCCCGTATGTTGGCCGAGGCTCCCCACCCCTGGCCGGTCAGGTACGACACGTGGCAGCAAGGCGCCACACTTAACAGTGGAGTACCTGGGAGTACCCTTGCCCTGCTCACGGCCAACATGCGCCAGGAAGGCCCACTGCGCCACTGGGGCACTGGCAGCAGAGCGCGTCACGGTGCTTGGGTGCATGCTTTGGTGGATATGACATGGGAGAGTACGCGCGTACGCCTGCTTGTTCATTACTGAAAGTGTACCGGTACCCTTATCCAATCTTTGCCTGCTCAGATATATGTCCACTAGTCCCCTGCTTGCACTGAATTGCACAACAACTGAGCTTATTATCTGCCTAAACGTCGCTGCCCCCAGCTGGGCCCCTCTGACCCACTGAGTGCAGTCGGCTGAAGCAGCCCTCCACCCCTGCTGTCCACTGGTCTGCCAGTCGGGCCTGGTACAATACCCACTTACACTGAGTTTGTATTCCTGGTGATTGCGACGAGGTGCATTTTGTGGGGCCCTGGCTGACTGTTGCCTGCTCCGTGCGGTCCCGGCGGCTACGGAACGGTGCAAAGGGGGCTCCCCTGCAACGCGGTCCGCAGCGGCATAGAGCGACATGGCTTCGTAAGCGTTACAAGGTCGTACCAGTACGGCCTGACGTGGCAGGGGTCAAGTAAGCCGATAATAAGCCCAGGACCGCTGTGTCTTCAGTATTCGCAAGTAAAGTACACACGAACTCTTGTTTCGACGATCACTAACATGCTCTCCTTGAAAGCCCCTCGCGCCTCCGGGCCATGCCGCTGTGGGCGCTCCACTCGCAGCTCGCTGCGCCCTGTCGCCCGTCTTGCCACTGGGGCAGCAGTCACCCCCTCTTCAGCTACTGCAGCCAACGAGCTTCAGAGCTTGGGACGCCTGAGCACCATCGTGCCTGACACTCTTGCGTTAGGCGAGTCCATAAGTCTCGAGCGCGCTACTGGAGTCGTTTCATCTGTTTATTGTGTTACGAGCGTGCACTTACTCTCGCATAGCCAATGATCTGAGCGTGATCAGACATGACAAACAAACATGGCACGCAGATACCCTGACCCCTGGGGCCAAGCTCGCTGCTGCGGTGGTGTCTGCTGGCACTCTTCGTGCGGTACTTGCCGGAGGCTCCCTCGGACTGAAGCCCTTTGAGGTACGCTGTACCGGAAGCCAATCGTCGGCACCGAGAGCGTTGTCAAAAGGGAAAGCATTTACCGGTGAAGCTGCATGGCCAGTACCGTTGTTGGAAACAGTATGCGAAGTTTGATTGTCCTGACTCGGGGAAACGTATTCGCACTGTATGCCCGCTTGCTCAAAGTTCCGACAGCGCGCCCTGTTCTGCCTTGCAAGCTTTCGACAAAACAGGGTGCTTACACATGAGGCACAAGTATACTACCACAGAGCCATACAGCCTCGATTGATCATGGCTTGTAGGAACGCCCTCCTGCCCCCGCCTGGTCGGACCCCTTTACCCTGCCCCCGGCGCTGTCTCCCTGCTCCTCTGTACCGGCCTCGTGGGGCCCTTGCGGCCGCAGAAGGCACACCACTTCACTCACCAACCTGCTTCCTTTGCCCGCGTCTCTTGTCCCCCAGAATGCCATCAACGCCGCGCTGGCAGTGACCCCCACCAGCGGCTCCCCCCTTGCCCTCGCCTCGGACCCGCTCGACCGCGCCCTGGTCAACGTGGGTGCCATGCTGACGGACGTGGTGTGGGGCCGCGTGGCTACGGAGGTGGACCCCCGCCTGGCGGACGACGAGGGTAGGGCGCTGCACCGCGGGTGGGGGGCAGGGCACGGACTGGAGCGCACTGCGCAACGTGTTTGCTGATGTGCGAAGCGCACGCATCAGGTGTAGAAATTACGCTGCATGTGCAACCAAACTGTGTTCAGAGCATGTAGAAGACAAGCTCTGTGGTATCACGTGCGGAAACTCATCCAACACTCCCCGGGCACCCGGGCTATGCCACTACTCTTCCTCCCAGAGACTCCGTAACTGCATCGCTTACACACGGTTGTGCATACTGGCCCTCTGCTTACCTGCCGCCTGTCCTGCCGTAGCCGGCCTGGTGCTCAAGGTGCGCTCGTTGGTGGACCTGTATGGCGCGTTGCGCGTGCCGCGCGACCGCCTGCTGTTCCGCCTGCCCGCTACTTGGGCCGGCACGCAGGCGGCGCACACGCTGGAGACGGAGGGCATCGAGACCACGGTAGGAGGGGGGGGCGGGCACTGGGCAGGTCTGCGTACCGTAGCCGCAGCGCTGTGCACGTCTGAGCCATCGGGGGAGTCCGTTCAATGCAGCCCATGGCCGTTGAGTTATTTTGCTACTTCTTTTCATGATAGGATCCTTATCCCAGCATGTAAGGACCCGTATACGAGCCAGGGGCTCCAGGGTCATCGCAGAGACTCAAGACACGCAGCTGAGACCGTTGAGTGACCCTGCGCGCGACCGTGCACACACCGGCACTGGTAGCTATGCAGCGGAGCCGTCTAGGTATGCTTCCGGGTATGGACGGATGCAGTGATTGACACACTTGTGTGGCACTTCCTCCTGCCCCCAGGTGTTCATGGTGTACGGCATGGCGCAGGGCATCGCAGCCATGCAGGTGGGTTGTGTGGGGCTATGGCGGGCATGCCTGGACACGTGGCAGGCTGCAAGCAGTGCACAGTAGGGCTGGGAATACCTGCTTGGGCCTCTTGCTGACTGGCATGCGTGGCCCTGATGGACGTGAGCCCCGGTGGTCCAAGACGTGCTCCGATCAAGTATATAACTCGTTGAACGCAAAGCCGTGGGGTTGTCGAATGGAACTTGGCCTTGGGGACATGGTTGACGTGTCCGGCTTGCACTCCAAGGCAGGGCGAGCAGGGCACGTGCGACTGCGCCCACGAGCCCACTTGGCTGCCTCACTACACACGATGTGCGCTACACCGTGTGCTTGCTGCGTCCCGACGCACCCTGCGCAGCACACATTGAAAGTACCAGTCTAATACACACATGAAAGTGTCTCGTGTCGGCCACGGGTACCGTTTCACCGCTGCACCTTGTCTTGCTACGGAACTCACACGGGACCCCGCCCCACATTCACCACCGTCCCCGCACCTTCCCCAGGCGGGCGCCAGTGCCATCCAGGTGAACGTTGGCCGCATCCGTGACTGGTACAACAGCCACCCGGGCGTGCAGCTCAACCTGGCAGTCAAGGTGCGCGGGGCCCGTGGTGGTGGTCGTAGGAATGCAGTGCTAGCACAGGTGACAGCATCCGTGCGAACTGGGTACTGTACGGTACGAGCATGGACGGTGGTGAGCCGTGATGTATCGGGCAAACAGATGAATATGCGCTGCAGATAGAATAGATAACTTGAAGAAAGGGGGCAGCTCTCTCTAGAAGAAAGTAACCCAACAGCTTGGAGCATTTTGTAGGTGGTGGAAGGCGTCTGAAAGCTTCCTGGCATACAGAGATGCTGGAAGCTAAAAGGGTTGGTGTAGCCCTCCGGGGTGCTTTCAGACAGAGCAGCAGCTCTTGGCTTGCAGCCCTTGGGGCATACAGTATCGACGGCACTGGGCATACATTTGCTGAAAGCCTCAGGGCCCGATGGGATAGCCCGCCGCTGCCGTGGAGTTTTCGCCCTCACACGACCCCACGCCTGCCCGCCTGCGCCGCCCTCCTGCTCCCCGCAGAGCCCCCGCCAGAACACCGGCCTGGGCGGCTCCCAGCTGGGCGACGACCCCGCCCTGGAGCTGGTCAAGGCGCTGTACGGCTACAGCCGCCGCTTCCACGGGGGCAGGACCGCCATCGTGGCCACCGGGCTACGCAGCAGGCAGGGTAAGGCGGGTGATTGTAGGCCATGTATCATGGCTCTATCTGACACGCGAAGCCGTCGCGACTGCACGGAGTGTATATGGGCAGGTCGAACGGGTCAGCGCGTTTGGTGTGTACCCCCAGCTCGAAGTGGTTTCAGGCGTGGTTAGTCCAAATTTAGGCCATGAGGGTCCCTAAAGAGCTATCACTCCAAGCAACAGCGCGTGGGAATCCCCTTCTTAGCGGGAGCGTCCTTTCTGACCATGCACCATTCACCGCAACGCGTCCTATCACCAAGGTTGCGGTGAATGGTGCATGGTCACAAAGTTTGTGCACCTAATGGCTGTCCTGGCGGGCTTCAGAGTAGGCAATGGACTAGCCCACCACAGTCCACTGCCTTGCGTGGCTTGGGGCGACACCCATGCGCTCGCGTGCCACCCCCGCGCAGACGCCCTTGCGCTGGCCGGCTGCGACTACCTGGTGCTGCCCGAGAAGGTCATGGCGGCGCTGGCGGCTGAGGCCACAGACCAGGGCTACAACGACGGGCTCAGCGCTGTGGCGGGCGGCCAGGGCGTGAGGGCTGTGCTGTCGCCAGCGGCTGCGGACGCCATGGACCTGGAGAAGGTGGGGGCGGGGAAGGTGCAGGCAGGGCCGGGCGGGGTCGGGGCATGGCCCGGGAGAGGTGGGGGCGGGGGAGGATACAGGGAGGGCCGTGCGGAGTTGGGACTCGGCCATGGATGATTAACATGTCTCCTTGCATAGGCGCCCTCCGTCCTCCCTCTTCCTACCCACGGACGGCTTACTAGGCTCTAGAATGCGTTGTCAAATAGGGGGGGGGGGCATAGAATGAGCTGGTGAAAGGGGGGCACCAACAGCACCGCCTGTAGCATCAGCCGCATCACCGGTGAACACACCGCCCATTTTTTGTCCTATCTAGGACCTGCTTGGCACACGGTCCGCTGACGCCGCCTGCACCCCTGCCGCTGCGCCTGCAGGTGGGCCCCGTGTCGCAGGCGGGCTGGGCGGACAGCCTGGCGGAGGACGTGGTGGCTACGGAGCTGCTTGCCTCCGCCCGCGCCCTGCGCGCACGTGACGTGGACGAGCTGGCCAAGCTCATTGCCAGCCGCATCACCGCCAGCACGTGAGGGAGCCTCGGCGCAGATGCGCTCCGGGCTAGCTCGAGGGACCGGAGACGGAAACATTTCTAGTCTCTGGCCCGTAGAGGTGGATTGCAGTTCGGACCTACACACCTTGTGTGGGTGTTGTGGCTTGAGGTTGAGTTGAGTTGAGTTGAGGCGTTGAGGTGTCCTTTAGGCAGGCCGGAGGGCTCGGGCTCGCCTTTGCGTAGGAGTGGGTTTTGCAAGTACGGGTGCTGTCAGTAGCGGCATTTTGCTGAGGCGCACGCGTGCTGTTGCCGCAAGAACAGAATGAGAAGGCAAAATGGGGCATCCTGAACGGCGTTATTTCCGGCAGGGGGGCTCAGAATTGAGCCCTGACTCCGTCCATAGCACCATGCGCAAGTGCACAGCGAGCCATTGCGAACAGTTGGCCAATGGCACATGAATTGAAGGCATGGAGGGTGGCCCAGGGTTAGCGTCCTGGACGTGGAGCTAACGTGGTACACAGGCCATTCAGTTCATGAGTTGCGTCTTTGTGAGATTGTGAGTATGTGTGCGTGTGTGAGTAGCCAGCGCGACGTCGACATGCCGTGCATGGAGCAATATGTCAGGCGTCGTGACAGAGCGTGTAACAGACCTAGGCGGGCGGTATGACCATCAATTGCCTGGTGAGGCACGGGTAGTCCCTTACCCAGGTGGCCCCTGGTGGCCCAGCACGTGCAGCTGGTAGGATTTCTGTGCCACTGGTGCACAGGGAAGAGCCCTCCATTCCTCGTGCACGTGCTTCGCTACTGTGACAGTTTGACTAATACCGGTAGCAATGCGAACGCCCATAAGGACTGGACCGTCCCTTACCGAGGCCATGCGACAAGGGTACGCGGGGCCCAGCGACCTGGTAGGCGGCACGATTGAGGAAGGTGGGTGGTGTACGATTTGCGGTTCCCTCCTGGTCGAGGCATGAGGCACTCACCACCCAGTTGCCAAACTTGCTACGCTGTGTGTTAAATCGGGCAAGTGACGGTCACCTACACGCCAATAGCGACTGTTTTCCCTATAATATCAACCACACGCCGCGTTGCATCGCAGCCTGCGTGCGAAATCCTGCGAGGACCGTTTTCCGGTAGTTGCAACAGTCGTGTCTCGTTCGGCGTCATAGAGGCGGCCCGCACCAACATTCCCCAATGTCTTGCAACTTGTGTCACGTAAGAAATACTTTCCACAATGAGCCAAAACGGAAATGGGACCGTCATTAAGACCAAGCCACGCTGCGAGCGCAACCGTGTGCTAGTTACAGGAGGAGCCGGTTTTGTCGGCAGCCACCTTTGTGAATACCTGGTCAACCGCGGTGACCATGTAAGAATAGCGGTCCTGCTTCGACAACGGCGCTGTTGCGACGATCGATGCTGACCCACAACTCTGCGGGCGCACAGGTCATCTGCCTGGACAACTTCTTCACCGGCAGCAAGGATAACATTGCTCATCTAATTGGCAAGCCCAACTTTGAGCTTATCCGCCACGATGTGGTGCAGCCCATTCTGCTCGAGGTGGACCAGATCTACCACTGCGCCTGCCCGGCGTCCCCCATTCACTACAAGTGGGTACCAGCCTTTGGGTTTCTCTCTAATGAGAGACCTGTACGCCTAATGTGCGGGCTGTGTTGTGGTGGTTGCGTGGGTCATGTCGCCTGGGCCATGTCACAACAGGTACAACCCCATCAAGACCGCGAAGACCAGCTTCTTGGGGACCATGAACATGCTGGGCCTTGCAAAACGCTGCAAGGCAAAGTTCCTCATCACCAGCACCAGCGAGGTCTACGGTGACCCGCTGGAGCACCCCCAGCGGGAGACGTACTGGGGCAACGTGAACCCCATTGGCGAGCGCTCGTGCTACGACGAGGGTAAGGCCTTGCTGCAAGGGGGTGTTTGAAGGGCTTCATAAACCCTCAAGTGATGTCCATGCGCCCACGCCTGTACACTATCTCACGCTGAACGACGTGCGCTGAACGGTGTGCTTTGCTGGCACAGGCAAGCGTGTTGCGGAGACCCTCACGATGGACTACCACCGCGAGCACGGCCTGCAGGTGGGAGCCTGGTTACAGCGTGTGTTGCTGGCATGCGTCAAGGGCTCTGCTGCGACCATGTGACGTGTACGTCAGCACGCCTTCAGCACACACAAGCTCTGTGCATTCGTACACAAGCTCTGCGCTCCTGTCCTGAGGTTTGTTGGCGCCTCGCGGTTGCACATGTGCACCTGTAGCGCTTGCCATCCAGCTGCATATCGCATATCAGAAAGACGCCCGCCGGCCTTTTTCCGCAGGTCCGCATCGTGCGTATCTTCAACACGTACGGCCCGCGCATGGCCCTGGACGACGGCCGCGTGGTGTCCAACTTCGTGGCCCAGGCGCTGACCGACAAGCCCATCACCGTGTACGGCGACGGCCAGCAGACGCGCTCCTTCCAGTTCGTGTCGGACCTGGTGGCGGGCCTGGTGGCCGTCATGGACGGGCCCCACATTGGGCCGTTCAACGTCGGGAACCCGGTGGGTCACCATGCTTGTGGTGGCGGTCCTGCTACGCACGGCTTGCTGGACGAGTGGGGATGCAGCTGCCTGGCACACAGTGTGGTGTCGCATCCCGGGCGGGCGCTGTTGGATGACTTGCGCATTGCATACCGTACCGCGCCGGCGTGTGCAGGGCTACGGCGAGTTCGCTGTCTTGGCGTACCTGTGCCAAGTGGTCCGTGGGACAGACCAGTGATACGGGGCCGTATGGCCCCACCGGTGTTGGGGTTGGCAACTTGACTGAGTTGCTTACCCTCCCCGTTTTCCACACATCAGGGCGAGTTCACCATGCTGGAGCTGGCCAACCTGGTCAAGGAGGTGGTCAACCCCAAGGCCGTGATCGAGTTCCGTGAGAACACGGCGGACGACCCCAAGTGCCGCAAGCCCGACATCACCAAGGCCAAGGAGATGCTGGGCTGGGAGCCCAAGGTGCTGCTCAAGGACGGGCTACTCATGATGGTGGACGACTTCAAGCGCCGCCTGGGCGTTGAGTAACGGGGCAGCGGCAGCGGCAGGATTCATCGTGTGTTGAGTGCTGTTGTGTGCACAAGTGTGTTGCCGTGGTCATGGAGGGCGGAAGGGCACGGTGGTGCTTGCGGGGTGCCGTAGCCGTTACGTAAGCGGACGGCTGCAGAGGCCGAGCGCTTTCGTGGTGATGACCCATCAACTGACATGTTTTGCATCTAACGGACCGGGGGAATAGCTGTTGTACTGCAAGTGAGGTTATGTATGGGATGTTGTGGACAACACTGGTGTGACCTGACGGGTGGGCATGGCGGTTTGACTACGTGGCTGCCAGAAGAAAGGACGACTCATGCATCAAAGGGACGACCTGGCTGCTGTCGCAGTAGGAGTGAGGCAAGGCTGCTTGCTCTCGGGCGGTTGGGATCAGATGGCCAAGGCGGTCATGCGTGATCACGTCATAAGGAGTGATCTGGAAGGGGGTGTAAGGCCCGCTTCAGCCTATTGCTTTCGTTGCCTCGCTCCTGTGTGCTCCTTCTGTCCAGTGCTTTACGTATGCGGGGGTGGGGACTGGACCGAGCCAGTGGCAGCCGAAGCAAAGGAACCCGGGCATTGAGAAGGGCGTGGCAGCGGTTGCCCTGAATCCAGGGGGTTTAACCTGAATGCCCGTCATGTCGGCGTCTTGCAGTACGGTAGTCTGCCTACAATGCGGTTGTCTGGGAATTGAACAAAACCTGAAAACGAAAGGCTACGCACACGGCGGACGGCATCCCCGCTTCCAACCAGTGGAAACGCATGGACGCTCACCGCCCCGTCACTCCACGCACTCCTATGTACTGCCGACTGCCCCGAGCAGAGGCCTCCTTCTGGTGGCAGCATGACAGGTAACTGGGAAAGAGCCTACCGTACCGGTATGTGTCACGACGGGCGGGGTGGGGGTTGGTGGGGTCCTGGGGTGTGCAACCACTTCAGGTGGGCGTGCCTGGGTCCATACCGGAACGCAGTTGCCAACAGCTGAAAGCATGATGCCGAACGTGTGTGGGCCCTGGGGCCACTGGGAGCTCAGCTCCTGGGGTCCACAGGCAGCCGGGGGGATCGCATCGTCGGCTGGGTTGCGTGGCACTGTGGTTCGCCCAATCGCTGCTTCGCCACCAAAGCCTGGCATCGCCCCTGCAACAAGAAGTCAGTACACCAGCTACTCCCTTATCCAGATATATTACTTCATGCGTCTTTGGGACAAAGCTTGGAACTAAGGTCAGTCGGGATAGGTCGGGACAGGTCGGGATGACTGGGAGCATAGCAGAGCAATTGCGAGGTTAGCTTAGGGCCGGGAGCCTTGTCGTACAACCCGGCTTGCACTTGTGGCGTGTGCTACGCTTTCGGTGGTATCTTGTTCGTTTGTTCAGCGAGAGCTGAACAACGGCGGGTCCCGCGACTTCGGTCGCGCTCCCTTACTTCCGCTGAGTCCTCAGACTACACAGCACGACCCTTCGGGTACTCCTATTGCTTCACAAAGCTTTCACAACATAATGCGCGCTTTAGCTCTAGTAGCGCTAGTCGTCGCCCTCGCCATCGGCGGGGCACGTGGCATGGATCCCTCGAATACCGTGCCGGGCTTCGCCCAGTTCCGTCAGCCTGTCGGAGGAACTACGCCCGTCGGGCAGCAACATGGGAGCTTCAGCGGCATGGGAAGCCCGTCCAGCCCTGGCAATGGTGGCGCGCTGGATCCTCGGGTGGCTGCCGCCATCCAGCAGCAATGGTTCCAGCAACAGCAACAGCAAGCTCAGCAGGCGCAGGCGCAGGCGCAGGCGCAGGCGCAGGCACAGGCGCAAGCGCAGGCCCAGCAGCAGTTTGCGCAGGGCGCCCAGCCCAACCCTCCCGATCTGGCTGCCCTCTACGCCCAAATGTCCCTCCTCAACTCCAGGCTGGACCAGACCTCCTTCACCCAAACCCCCTTTGGTGAGCTGCAACAGCTTTATAACTGCCCTCGTGCTCAGCGTTCCCCCGTGGGACAGCCCTTTCCCCTGGACATAGCGCTCATGAACCGCCTGCCATCAGCGGTCGACATTGCAGCCGAGGGCGCAAAATTTCAGATCCCGCTAAACCCCGTCACAGCTGACCCAGTGCAGCAGCTACTGGCACAGAAGCAAAAGGGTTCTGGTGGTGAGAAAGCGGGCTCCCTCGTGTATGAGTATGGTCTGTGGGTCACGACGATAGGTGTTGCCGCCCTCATCGGCGACGGGCTTGCGCGGTTGGTACAAGCCCTGTCCGCACCCGGGGTGTTTGCTGATGCACGTACTCAGAGTGTGGTCTTGTCGGTGCTGAACACTTTGGGTTATGACGCTATGTGGGTTCGGTCTATTGCGCATGCGCGTATCAATTGCATTTACGAGTTCGCCACCCGCGGTCGTGATGCTATGTCTATTGCTTTCAAAGGCTATTTCGGGGACCCTGAGCGCCCCCTGCGTGACAGCGTCGTCGCGGCGGCAGACGACAATTACGAGCGCATGTTGGCGAAGCTCCAGGCTAAGTCTGTCGTTGAGCAGCAGTTTAGGTTAAACCATAACAGTCATGTCCCTCGTGGTCGCGGTCGTGATAACTATGGTGGTGGCCGTGGTCGTGACAACTTCGTCGGTGTGCGTGGTCGCGGAGCGCCCTTTCAGGCCAGGCAGCCGTACCAGAACCAGCCCCGCTCACTGCTAACGCTGCCGCTAACGCACCACGCTAACTACCATGCCTGAGCCGCTTTACTCCCGTGTGCAGTCTCGTTTGGACGCCTGGCGGGCGATTGGCGCGGATTCGTGTACCTTACGTTGGTTGCGTGAAGGTGTGCCAGTGGAGTTCCTGGGCGGCGGACCCCCCTCCTGCATTCGAAGCCGACCCACTTCCGGTGTCCGGTGAAGAGCGCAAGTGGTGGTTTGATGTGGAGGAGCCTCGTTTACTGGCTCTGGGTGCCATCAGTCGTGTGAGCGGGCCCAACCCATCACACATTTGCAACGCTTTTTGTGTGCCTAAGCCCGGGGGAAAGAATTGGCGTGTGGTTGTGAATTTGAAGCGCATGAACGTCGCTCAAAAGGGGTACAAATGTCGCTACGAGACGCTCAAGGTCTTGCGGCACCTGGGCATCAAGGACTCGTGGATGGTCAAGATGGATTTGCAGGACGCTTTCTACCATGTGCCCATCCGTCCTGCAGACCGCAAATTCTTTACTTTTCGCTTCTGTGGTGTACTGTACCAGATGTGCGCGTTGCCTTTCGGTTGGTTGAACAGTCCTTACTACTTCACGAAGGTCATGCGCAACGTGGTTCGTTACTGGAGAGATCCCATCAGGGCCACCAGGAGAGGGCGCCCCTGCCCTCCTCCGCCCCCGCACGAGTTCTACCCGTCGGAGCGTGCTCGCCAAGCCAAGGCAGGTGTTCGCGTGTTGCCTTACTTGGATGATTTTTTGTTTGTCTTTGAGTCGCGTGATGCTGCTGTGGCTGGGGCGGCTTGGATCCAGCGTGTGGTCTCTTTCTTGGGCCTTTCTGTCCATCCTACTAAGTGTGTGTGGGAACCGTCTCAGTCCGTGCAGCACTTGGGGATTACTATCAACGCGGTGGAAGGCACTTTCGAGGTGCCTAAGGAAAAGCTTGCCAAGCTGAAGCGGCTGGCGATTGGGCTGCGTGTTACGGCGAAAGGGGATGCGCGCAAGGTGAAGAAGCGCGACCTGGCTCAGTTTTGTGGGTTTGCGCAGAGTGTGAAATTGGCGCTGGCCCCTGCGTCGCTTTTCTTGCGTAACTTATACACCGACTTGGCCGGTGTCCCGGGTCGCTGGTCGGGAAAAGTCCGTCTGTCGCGCGCGTCCCTTCGTGATTTAAACTGGTGGGCAGACATTCCCACAAAGCACTGCTCCGCACCAATAAATGTTGGTCCAGCTTCGGTCCGTTTGGCTGTTGATGCGTCAGGCCACTCATGGGGTGCGGTCTTGAACGGAAAGGTGGCGCGTGGTTACTGGGACAGCGAGGAGGTTGGCGAGCACATCAACTGGAAGGAGCTCCGCGCGGTTCGTTTAGCTTTGCATTCTTTTTTGCCCTACGTTAAGGGCCGCGTGGTGTTGATCATGGAGGACAACACGTGCACGCAGGCGGTTTTGGGTCGTGGAGCGTCGCGCTCCCCCCGCCTGCACGCAGAGTACCGGTTATTGTGGGAGTTTTTTGCAGCTGCATTCGATCATCTTGGAAGTAGAACGGGTGGACAGCGCCAGCAACCCAGCGGACGCAGCGTCGCGTCTCATCGACGGCGACGATTACCGCTTGCACCCGCGCTTCTTCAGCATGCTGGACAGCATGTTCGGCCCGCACGACGTGGACCTCTTCGCTACCAGCGCTAACGCGCAGCTGCCCAGGTTTTACAGCCGTTTCTACTGCCCCGGCACAGCTGGCGTCGACAGCTTGCAACAGCCCTGGGCTCCAACCAACAATTACGGCAACCCGCCTTACCAACCCGATTTCCTCCTGGCGGTGGTGCAGAAACTGCGGGAGGAGCGTGCTTCGGCTACGCTGGTGGTCCCTTTCTGGCCGGCGCAGGCCTGGTGGCGGGAGCTCATGGCCATAGCAACGCACATCCTCTTCCTCCCCAGCAGCACGGACCTCTTCGCCCCGGGGCTAGGGGGCTCGGCTTCCTACCTACCGCCTCCGCGGTGGCAGGTGGTCGCGGTTCGAGTGGACTGGTGAGCTGGGCGTTCAGTAGAGCAAGGCAAACTCGCCCAGTGGTGCGTAGCTTCACCCTAGATGTAGGTCGTGCGGGGGCACCACAGCAGGTAGTGCAGCACATGGTGTCGCATTTGCGTGGTGTTTTAGGTTCGGAGTACAACGAAGCCCTGTCCGGAAGTCTGGAGCAGGTTGCGCAGGTCATTACTAGTTCGCTTAGCAGCAGCACGTGGCGGTCGTATTCGTCCCACATCGCACAGTTCATTCGTTTTTGTGTTGAGGCAGACTTGGAGTTCTTGCCTGCTTGCAGCGTCACGGGGCTCCTGTGGGCACAGCACCTGGCATCGCGTGGCACAGTGCAGGCTAGCACCGCACAGCCGTACTTCAGTGCTGTCAACACTTTGCATGAACTCTTCGGTCACCCTAAGCCGTGCAGCACGGACAACACTCTGTTTGCTAATTACGTCGCGGGTTGGCAGCGCTTACAGGTGCATGTCGCGCCCCCGGCGCCACTGGTGCTAGCCTTCTCAGCGGACGTGGCCTTGTCCCTGTGCTGCAGCCTGCCGCTGGCAACTAATGTGCAGCACTTGCTTGAGCTGTTATTTGTGGTGTTGTCGTTTTGCACTTTCCTTCGGCCTGCATCTTTGCTGTCAGTTGACTGGTGGAATTTGGTGTCGGTTGCACAGCACACGGTCTTCCAGTACCGTCCCACTAGCTGGAAAGGGAAGGTGTTGCAGCCTCATGAAGCGCCTGTCCTGCAGTTGCCTATTTCTGGTGTGCCGTCTGTGGCAGAGGCCCTGAGGCGCTACAGCCGCCCAGGTGGCCGCTTGTGGCCGCGGCGCTTTACTACGCCGCAGGCAGAGTCCTGGTTTCACAATGTTTTGCGTAGATACGGTCACGCACACCTGGTCAACGTGCACACTTTGTACAGTTTGCGTCGTGGTGGGGCTTCGGCTGCACGTGCCGCTGGCGTGCCCATGGAGGTAGTGGAGAGCTTCGGTGGCTGGAGTGCCAATTCGCGTGCGCTGCGTGAGCATTACTTGGACATGGGGGTGGTTGCATCTGGGGCTACCGCTGCGTTTTTCGGTCCCCTGGCTTCCCGCCAGGTCGCCCCTTTCGCGGTTCAGTACTTCAACCGCTAATTATCTTTTCACATGGCAGAACTTCTTTGCGTGAGGCCCGATTAGCTAATGGGAGCATAGCAGAGCAATTGCGAGGTTAGCTTAGGGCCGGGAGCCTTGTCGTACAACCCGGCTTGCACTTGTGGCGTGTGCTACGCTTTCGGTGGTATCTTGTTCGTTTGTTCAGCGAGAGCCCGCCCTCCCACCCAGGGAAGGCCTCACTTCATCTCTTGGTTTGTTGAGCAAGCGGGCCGCCTCCTACGGCCCTCTTTACCTTTGAGGACTATTAACAGCGGATGTAACGAGAACGGCAGAACTTCTTTGCGTGAGGCCCGATTAGCTAATCGCCCAATCGCTGCTTCACCCAATCGGTGCCTCGCCACCAACGCCGGGCACCGGCCGTGCAACACACAGTCCGACCATAAGCCACTCCGCCTATCATGTATACTTCCATGGGCGTCTTCGGGATGAAGGTCTGTCAACGGGTGTGATGACTTGCCCAGTCGCTGCTTCGCCAAATCGCTGTTTCGCCTGGCATCGCCCCTGCAACACAGACTCAATACAGAAGCTATTACTGCACTCAAACATAATACTGCTTGCGTCTTGGGGGCAACGGATCTTTCACACATCACAGTCCGGTAGCCAGGGGACGGCTGCAAGCAGGCGCGTCGGCACTGCCACGTGCCGCTCCCAACGCAGGCAGGCGCGTGGTCCCTCCTCTCCCCACGGCCTGTCCCGTACCACCCCGCTGTCATCCTGGCCCGGTGTAGAGCTATGCTGTATAGCGCAGTAACAACTGCAGAGTATACACTGATTCCTGGCCCGCTCATAGGCTGCTCCCCTGGTGCACATGCAAAATGTGGCCACACCACCTGGAATGTAACACAAATTGCCAAAATGCCAAAAGGGGGTGCTATGCACGTGGAACCTGCCACATATGAGTACGTACGGGTGCATAGTGCATGAAAATATCAGGCATGGGCCGACTGGCAGGTTATCACGTGTACACACAGCTAGCCGCTCCGGTTGAGGTCTCCCCGGGCCTCAGCTCACCTCTCCACCTGCCCTACGCAGCCCTGGGCAGCCCTGGGCCCTGCCTGACACGGCCTGCACTACTGGCATCCCAGGTTCCACGCCGTGAAAACGCATGGACGCTCACCGTGCCGTCACTCCACGCATTCGTATGCACTGCCGAGCGCTGACTGCCACGAGTGGAGGCCTCCTGTTGGTGTCAAGGTGCAAGGTGCCGGTCAAAGAGCCTATGGGTCGCATGGCTTATCTGGCTTGCTGGGCATGCGGCTTCCTTGATCTGGGATGCCTGCAGCACGCTGAATGCCCACCTTGCTGGCTGTGAGGTGTGGTCTATCTGGGGCACCCTGCGGTTACCAGCACAGGGCGGGGACCTAGGGTGTTGGGGTGAGCGCGCCTGAGCCCATCCTGGTACGCACTGCGTTGGCATGACGCCGGCAGTTGTGCGAGCCATACCGGCAGGGTCACAGGGAGCTGGGCTCCAAGGGTTCACGGGCAGCGGGGGGAATCGCATACCTCGGCTGTGTTGTTGCCGGTATACCTGTGGTTCGCCCAATCGCTGCTTCGCCACAGAGCCTGGCATCGCCAGAAGTCAGTACGCAGGCTATAAATATTTCCAAATATTTTTTGGCGTCTTTGGGATGCAGATGGGTCAATTAGACAGGATAGCTCGTCGCCTCGCCCAAACGCTGCTTCGCGCAATCGCTGCCTCGCAAGTCGCCACCATCGCTGGGCATCAGCCGTGCAACGCACGGTCAAACCTTAAGGTATTCCTTCCATCAAGTATTGCACTTTGTTCGTCTTCGGGTCGAAGGTCTGTCAACGGCGGGGAGATTCGCCCAATCGCTGCTTCGCCCAATCGCTGTTTCGCCTGGCCAACGCCTGGCGTCGCCCCTGCAACACAGATTCACAAAAAATAATATTGCGTGCGTCTTTTGGCCGAAGTTTCTTTAACATTCCGGTAGCCAGGGGACTGCGTGCAAAGCTGCGAGCAGGCGCGTCGGCGCTGCCACGTGCCGTCCTCAATGCAGGCAGACGCGTGGTCCCTTGCTTCCGCTTCCCCACGGTCTGTCCCGTAGCGCCCCGCTGTCACTCTGGCCCCGTGTAGAGCTATGCTGTATAACGCAGTATCCGCTGCAGTTTACGGTAGGTGACCATTGTTCCTGGCTCGGTCTCAGGTTGCTGTACATGCGCAAGGTGCGATGCATGCAGCGCCTGCCAGCCTGCCTGCCTAGTACTGGTAGCTGCCACACAAGCAATACGCTCCTCGTCAGTATTGCCCTCCAACCCCAGCTTTGGTGGCACCCCCAAGTGGATGCTGACTGTGTTGCCTGCTGCCCACACGACACAGAGCAGTTGCAGCAGTCCGTGCCGTCGCCCCCACTTGCACGCTTCGCTGCAACAGCTGCAGCCACAGCCGTCATGCTGCGCGACGCCATGACGCCATGAGGGCTGCCGCCGCCGGAACATCCAACCTCCACATTCGGTCAGTGCCTGCCCCCGCAACCGCAGCTGCCACCACCGCCTAAGCACCTGCCACCCTTGCGGCTGCTGCTGCAAGAGCTACCACCGACCCGTTGGCTCCCGTCGCAGTGCCTGTCCTTGGCTTCAGCGCTGCGGTGCGCAGTCTGCTCAGCACACTGTCCGCCAGTACCTTCCGGGCGAGCGGGCTGCCGAAAAGCATGTACTGCTTGGAGGGCAACCTCGTGTGCGGCCCGCAACAAGCCCGGCAGCGGGGTGGGTGAATGACATAGGGCATGAGTCAGCCGAAGCGAGACAGTTCACGATAATTAGGGCCGTGGCCGTAGCAACCAAAAGCACGACCCGACAGGCCGCCCATCAGTAATCGAGCGAGTTGCTAATCCGCCCCAATCTCGAAGTCTGCGTGCGCGAACGCCAGTCACAACATACACAGGCTCGCAAGTTCTGCAGCGCAAAGTACTTGTTGACAGTACACAATGGACGAGCAATCTCATCACGCGACGGTCATTCAGCCTCTCCTGTGTTGCCAGTGTCCAGCAGTTTTGCCCTTGCAATCCACCATCAACCCTTCCTTGCCATCAATCCTTTCGAGCGCAAATGTACAATTGCACGAGAACTCCAGCACAAATTAACTTCCACAGCCGGGCCCCTGCCGACATCCACCAAATCGGCATACACCGCACCATCCTGCAACCCATCACCCTGTGCAGATCCAACCCGGGGCGTACGACAAACCCCACCAACCCAAGTAACACAATTCGCAGCACAACAACATCATTGCCATACGCATGGATCTGACAACTGGTCAGCCGCGCCTGCGTACAGCCTGTTTCCCTAGCTGCTGAACAAGCAAGTGCTCACACGCTCCTAGCAATGCACGGGACCCTGCGGCGGAAGTCCCATGTTCCAACGCAGGCGCTCGCACACCGGCGCTCCTGCCAATGCAAACGACGCGCCAGCCTCTTTCCCCGCAGCCTGCATCCCCCGCCCACCAGTTCCCCTTTCTTCCGGCACGTTTGCACTCGGCCGGAACCCGAAACCTGAAGCCGGCAACTCTTAACCATGCCAACCACCTGACAAACACACATGACGACTATCCACCTGCATAACCCGACGGTACCCAAACAACCTAACCCAACACGCACCAACGAACATCAGCAACAGCCCGCCTCAGCTCCTGCCACTGCTCACCCCCCCACTCACCGAATGGTCCTGCAGCCTGATATACGCCCCTCCCTCCCCTGCGCCTCCCCCTCCCCCGCCCATCACGGACCTCCAAGCCGTACGCGCCCACCCCCGACCCCCGCCCTTCCTCCCGGCCCCCTTTTCCGGTGGTGCAACCACGTGCCCTACCAGCCCCACGCCCCCACTGCCAGCCACCCCGTCCTCACACTCCTCATGCCCTTGCCCGTACCCCACAACATGTCCATTTCCATGCTGGCCGTTCACCGCATCGCCCACAACTCCGCCATTGCCGCCGCTGCCGCCTGCCCCTCCAGCCGGCCCTCCTTTTGACGCACATCCTCCTCCTCCTGCTCCTGTCCCAGCACCGTTGCTGCTGCTGGCGAGGCTGCTGCCAACCCCACGTGGCTCCACCGACACGCCCATGAACCCCCGATGATGAGCAGCGAGCCCACAATGAACTGTGCTAGGCTGGCCTGCGCAGGGACAGTGATGGGGCACAGCACAAGCTCACAGGCCAGCCTTACGCCACATGCGAGATGTCGAGCATGTGACCAAGATGTCAGACGTGGACGACAGCAACACGGCGACGGCAAACGCGAGACCCAACGACAGCCCCCGGCACGCAACATGCCAGCCTTCTCGCCGCCCTGTCACCTCCTACCAACATCCGGCCTCCTCGGCTCCTGCCATAGCCCTCTCACCCCGCTGTGTCGCGTCGCGCTCCCCCTGCCCACCCTGCCCCCATCCTACCCCTTCCCATGCTCGCCAGCCTTTCGGCCCCAGCACCCCTCCCCTCCCCGGCTGGTTGCTCACCGCCGTGTCGCTCCACGCCCCTCACGCCCCCTACCGGGTCCCCCCACCGGGCCCCCACAGGCGTCCCCTCCCCGGATGGTTGCTCACCGCCGTGTCGCTCCACGCCAGGTGGCCCCCGTTAAGCGCAGCGTCCAGCAGCCCAGCGGCAGGGATCTGCATCGCCAGCCCACAGCTAGTGACGGTGGGGCCCTACGGTAGGGAGGGAACGCCAAGAAGACTTCTGCCATTACTCGTAGGGCGGCTGCAAGGAGCAGGGCCCTGAGACTGGCCCCGTGGTCTCCGGGTGCACGCAGCACTACGTTGCTGCAACAACGACAGCAGCAAACCTCCAACTTCTGTGGCAGTGCCTGTGCAGCCATGCGCCCACTCCAAACGCACACCCTTCACGATGCGATGCGGCGGCGCTAGCACGCCAACCCACCAGCAGCATGACGGCCCGGGCCCAGGCGTAGTCGGCAGCAACGTAGTCAATGAGCCCTGGGGGTGGGAGGTGTGGAGGAAGTGTGGGGCACACAGCTTTAGTCCAGCTGGCCAGGCACCACACTGCTGACCACCCCGTTCCGGGTTGCGCCCAGCACGGCGCGTCCGCCATTGCAGTCAGGTCCGCCCTGCCCCTGTAGCAACACAATAAGCAACAAGTGGTTTGGCATTGGATCCACGCTTTTGATAAGGCGGCGCACACCTGTCCGCGCACCCTGCACCAACGCCGCTGGCCACGCGCCCCAAGCCATGTGCCCACGGCCCCCAGCCACACCCATCGACGCACCCTGCACCAGCGCCAGGCCCAGCGCCCGCGCCGTGACGTCCGTGACGACCGGCGAGCCCAGCGTCCACAGCACGCACACCACGGGCAGCAGCACCGCGGCGCACAGCACACCCAGCACGCCGAAGAACAGCGCCATGACCGCGCCGTCGTCCTGCGGGGCAGAGGGTCAAAGAGGAAGAGGGCAGCAGAAGCACGAAGAGGGCCAGCAGGAGCGGCATTGGGTTGGCTGCGAGTGTGGGTGAGCGGGCAGGCTGGCGAGCCATCAGGTACAGGTGTGAATAGGTGCGACCACGCGAAAGCACGTGAGCTCCATCCTATTCCCCTCCACACGCAGACATGACGTATACGCTATACCCACGCACCTTGACCAGCAGTTGCTTCATGACCACGGTGTAGGCTGCGTACAGCGCCGCCGCCAGCAGCGTCAGCGCGTCGCCAAGCAGCGGCATGGAGCCGCCGCCGGTGCCGCCGCCGCCGCCGTCGGCCGAGAGCAGCGACCCTCCAGGGGCTGTCCCCGCCCCAGTGGCGGCTCCAGCGGCGGCGGCAGCAGTGGCCAGCAGGGTTGCGTTGGTGGTGACTAGGGCGGGGCCCGGGGCCGAAGCGGGGGCCGCTGCGCTGCCGCGGCTGTCGCCAAGGGTCACGAGGATGATGCCTGGCAGGATGATCCACAGGCGGATGGCGGCCACAGGCGGATGGGGGTGTTTGAGTGCAGGTGTTGGAGGGAGGGCAGCCGGCACGTCGGCTGTGCGACGGCGGATGCGACAGCACCACTAGTTGGGCCCAAATCAGGCGCGGCGCACCGGCAAGGCCAGCCAGCGCGCGCGTTTGCACCACTGCTGCAGGTGCGCTGGCCCCCAAAGCGCAGTCCTCATGCGCCCGTTCGCGCGCGGTTGAGGCTATACCCCCAGCCCCTGCTGCCCAACTCCCAAATTGTCCAAGCTGCTCACTCAGAGGCCCCTGGCGCCAGCTACAGTAGCAGCGCGCGGCACCCAGACCTTCGGTGCTGTGGCCTCTACCGCTGCGGCGCTTCCTTTGCGACACAGCGGCAGCAACTTAGCATGTTCCACCGCCGAGTTACCCCCCATCCCGCGCCCACCTGCCATCGCTGCCAGCACGCTGCACAACCTAAGCAGGCTACCGCGCTCTTGGCCTGCATGGGAGAATGGGAGAAGGTACGGTAAGTGCATGTACTACAAATGACTGACATGAAGGAATGGGGTCAACCACAGCGAGGCAGCGAACATAGGGCTGGCGGTGCAGTACACGGAGTGCGGTTGTCGTACGGATGTGAGAATAGTGAGGGGAGCCATAGCCCTGGAACACGAACTGCCAGAGAGAGTTGCACACCAGCCAACCAGCACACGGCCCGGTGCCCATGGGCGCGCGCCACCGCTTGCCCACCTGACGCTCAGCTGCTAGCATACACCAACAGGGAAGGGCAGCTGGGCAGCAGCTGGCGATCCGAGTGTGGCTTCACGGTTTCGACACGGACACGCGACCGTACTTCTGCGTCGCGTCCATCTACACACGCCCCAGTAATACACCCATGGCCAAGCTGCCCTGGCACAAAGAGCAGCTGGACCGCAGCAGCTGATGCTGGTGTAGCTTCACAGCTAATACACATGCACACACACGCCACAGTTGACCCACCCATGGCCAGGCTGCCCAGGTACACAAACAGCGAGGCGCAGCTGGACAGCACTGTGTTGCTGGTGACGCTGGTGAACTGCAGGCTGGCGGTGAAGGAGAACTGCGCAGCCAGCCATACGGGGGCCACCTGCGGGTGAGGGGGTGGTGCACCAAGGGAGTCGAGTGGTGTCATGCTTGACGTGGCTTGCCTTGCCCACACGGTGCTACGCAAAGCACGCGAGGCTGTTGAGGTCATGGGGCCGAGTACTGCGCGCAGCTGCACCCTAACTACCGGCATCCAGTTCCCAGGCCTGAGTCCATCCACGGGCGGTATCATCCCGATACCCCAAACGCGCCCGCCTGGCTGAGGCAACCATCACCCAACGCCCACGCCGCCGGACCAGACCCGCCTCCTAGCCCAGCCCACCCCAACCCCCCAGCCCAGAGCCCACCCACCAGCATCGCCGCCCGCACCACGTCCCGTGTCTTCAGGTCCACCTCGCCCTCCTCCTCCACGCCGCCGCCACCGCAGCAGCCGCCCTCGCCGCCCAGAACCCCGCCCCTGCCGCCTTCACCCTGGCCGTGCCCATGCCCACGACCCAAATGGTGGTACACGTGTGCTTGATCCCCGCCGTGCACCACCTGCTTGGGCCCGCCGCCTCCCCGCCTCGCCTCCCCCTCCCGCACACTCCGCATGCTGCTGCCCGCGCTGCTGGCGCTCCCCGGCGTCCCCCGCTCGCCGCCGCCCGCTAAGCCACGTGCCAGCAGCGGCTGCCGCTCCCTTAGGTTCCCCGACCCAGATAAGCCATGAGACCCACGGGTCGGTACCACCCAGCCCGACCCAGATCCGTTGCCATCTGGGTCGGGGCTCTCCGGGTCGTACTCGTCCGGTCCGCTGCCATCTGTGTCACTATCGCCGTCACGTGAACCGTGGGTCGGACTGCCGGTGTTTCCTAGGGCCCGACTTCCAGGCAGGGGACGTGGTCCCCCGGGGCTGGTGAGCTCGGGTGCGGCTGTGCAACCAGGGATGGGTTTGATGGGGGTGGTGGGCCCTGTGGCTAGGGTGTGCGAAGGAGTGCTGTCGGTGGCGAGGCTGCCGGGGAGCTTGCCAGTGCCGGCACCGGCGTCGCGATGAGGCTTGGAGCTAGGGATGGGGCAGGGAGGGGAAAAGGCCGGGGGACTTGGTGGTATTGGTAGGGCTGAAGCCGCGGAGCTCTTGTGAGCTTAAGAGCCTGCTGAGCTTGAGCCGGCTATTGTAGCTGATGCTACAACGCTGTGCAGCGTAGCTAGTGATGCACACAAGAGAAAGGGCACGGACATGCCGTCAGCTGTCCCAACTTTCTCCGTCCCCTCGTTTCGAAAGGCAACAGTCTCCAGGCTTACCGCTTGCCGCGTCTCCCATAGAGTCCCACAGGCAAGTACAAGAGGAATGTAGACGAGCAGATTAGCGTCAGGAGCCAAGGCTCCATCTCCGGGCCATCGTTGCCTGAGAGCAGAAGTGAGTGCGCAACAGCCTCACTTGCCAGGTAGTTAAGAGTACAAGCGGGTCAGACTTAACCACTTAGGGCATTTTCACGCATGTATGGTGTTGTTGTCGGGCCTGAGCGAAACCGTTTGCCCCAGGCCAGCATCTCACAGAACCCTGCAGAAGAGCCCAGTTTTACCGTCGCCAGGGGATACCAGCGCTTGAGTAATGAAAGAAGCTCCAATCCAAGACGCTGCCGTGATAAACAGAAACAACAGCCCGAGGGCGCGCTGCCACTTGGCGGGCCGGCTCCCCTTCGACGCTGACGCCATCGACGCTCGTGCAAGCTACATAAGTTCGAGCGAATTCCCAAGAATGGAGCCAGAAAGCGGTAGCTGCGGTAGGCGTCGACTAGGTTGCCAGCCCGCAACCCTCGTTCGTTAAGAAGGGCAGGAGAACACTTGTCTGCACAGATGACGAGACATATCCATTATGTACACGGTGTAAAAGTTCGGTGCTAGGTTTGCTTGGGGAACGTGCTGGGTGGAGAAGGCGAATGGGCGAACCGGCAACGGTTGACAGGACCAGGGCCGTTGCAGACCTCGATGAACAGCACATGGAAGTATGCTGCATGGATTTTAGGGCAGGTTAATTCATGCAGGTACAGTGTTGCAGGCCACGACGCCAAGAAACGACGTGGGCCGCAACGAACAGAGCATACCCAGCCAGTACCAGAGGCCATTACCGGCACGTGTAGGGCGGGGAATACATCCTAGGAAGGCATGCTGCCTGCCGTGCCAGGGCTGAGCAGTTACCACGCCGGTTACCGTGCCTGCTGCACGGACGATAGGAGGTACCAAGGAGATACTTTTGTGCAAGTACTCGTACCCGTGGTGCCCTGGAGGTGCTGCTGTCTGCTGTGGCTGGCTGTGAACGTACCGGGTGATGCAAAGCTGCCCAGGTTTGGTTCATAATTCCTTAATTCGCACAGCGGATCGCAAGTGCGAGCGATACTAGCATGGACTTCATAGCAGCGATATATAACAGCATTTACAACTGGCAACCCGCAGGGCAAATATGGTACCTGCAGGTCGGCAGGTCACGAGGCCCTGACCACTGTCGTGGCCATGACCTCTGTGACGGGACCAGCTACCGGTACAAGTAAGCTCCGCCCACAGAAGCCTATCACACAAGGGCACTCAGTTTGGCCCGACTCGCGCGCTCCAGTCATCTTCTCCACCACTACCTGCATCAAGTTTCCTTGAGCTCTACAGTCCCACGACCAGCCCTCAGCATCCCGTAAGACCTTGCACACTCCGTGGCTATTGGCCTTGACAAGTACGCCAGCATGACACAAACCACATCACCACACATCGATGGCCACCGCACCGGTGCATCAGGATGGTACAAGCCCTGCCAACTCCAAAGACCTACAACCAACTCGGTTGACTTCCTGGTTCCGCCGGAGTGACGCACAAGCAAATGAGGCAGGGGCTAAGGCAGAGTACAGATAGATGGATGGGTGGAAGGTATCTCGTCTCACCACACAGCACAAAGTCTCCCGTCGAGGTGCGAGCGGTATCCAACACAGGACCGCGCCACGGTACGTGGCACGCACAACTCCGCTCTGCACGTCGAAATGCCACACACACCGTTTGACTACTCACGCAACCAAGCCACAAGGCGCACAGGGTGGAAAATTGTGCACTATCTACGCTCCGCCCTTCTCTTTCTCTTCTGTGTACTCAACCGGCGGGACACGACTCTGACACCAACTTGACTCGCCCATAAAGTAGCACGACTCACAAACCAACCGACCCATCACAACGACTGTATAATAGGACCAGAGGCTATTTCAAACCTCTAGTTGGACCACTTAAGCAACCGCACACCTTCCGACGCAGCACCCTTGCCCCCCGTCAGCGCCCTACAGCGTAGCAGAAGGCTCCCCACGCCCATGCAAGGATGCGAAGCGCCCCGACCACTGGTATTCCTGGTTGATGTTGTATCCGTGTCGGGTTGGCAAAGCTCTATTGCCAAAACTGGAACATGCCTGGGTTGACATGGAGCACAACGCAGTCGGATTCGACGCATCGCTCCCTTGCCCATGTACCCCATGCCCCACCACCTACTGACTGCCCACACATCAAACCTCGGCTATACTTGTATTTGCGTGTTAGTGCTTCACCTCCAATGGGGCCCGCTAGGGCGGTGACAGCAGCTGAGAACAGTTCAAGACATCTTCTCGTGTATGATATTAAATGTACAACGGGACCTTGTACCACACCCGTGCTCGTCACCGTGCTAAACTCCCATCTACCCATGCGGCATGCAACCTCAGCGGATGGCCCTTCTTCCCACCCAATTTTCAGCACGCAGCGCCAGCCTCCGGTAACGCCGCAGGCTCCCTTGCGTCGAGCCACCACTACATACGGCTGAGCGGCTTGCAGCTGCCATGCAGCTTTCAGCACCGGTCTCGGCCGTCGTTATTGCTCAGGTACTTGCTGCTGCTGGTTGCCCGCCACTCAACCGTGACGTAATCGTCAGTTGCCGTTGCTGCCGCCCGCCTTGCGCCATACGTCACCGCATCGCTTGGAGCACCACTCCAGATTGGCATGCTTCTGCTCTTGCTTGTTGCTGCTGCTGTTCCTGCCGCTGCGCCTGCTGCTGCTCGCCTAGCGCCACAGATCCAGCTCCACCACCTCCAGGCAGTTCATGTCTGTCGGGAAGACAACACAATAGCACAACCGGGGGCCCACGGGCAGTCAGTAAAAGGGCTTACGCGTCTTCACAGCAGCACGTGACGCTGCCCATCTGGGTCCTTGCTTGCCAGCTGGCACTACGCCGCTGTCCGTCAGGGTCCTTGCTTGCCAGCTGGCGGTGCGCCGCTGCCCATCTGGGTCCTTGCTTGCCAGCTGGCACTGTGCCGCTGTCCGTCAGGGTCCTTGCTTGCCAGCTGGCGCTGCGCCGCTGCCCATCTGGGTTCGTGCTTGCCAGCTGGCACTACGCCGCTGCCCGTCAGGGTCCTTACTTGCCAGTTGGCGCTGCGCCGCTGCTCAGCTGGGCTCTTGGTTTTCACCTGGCCTGAAGGCGCCCCAAGGGCCCCATGGGTTCTAGGCACCAGGCGGAGCAGGCCCACGCGCCCACCTGGGTCACGGAAGAACACCGCGGGCCGACCCGACATGGACTTCGTGTACTGCACGCCAGCTGCCTCCAGCTTCTCCACCAGCGGGCCCACGTCCTTGACGCCGAGGCAGAAGTGGCGGTCGCGGCCACCGTGCTCGGGCCGGCCGCTCAGGGGGTCCTGCGGTAGTGCGGTGGCAATTGCGTTGGTTCAGCTTAGGGCAAGTGCACTACACGGTCGTGACCCAAATGCGCGTGTTTGTGGCAGCTGGTGTGGTAGCTGGTGCACCAGACTGCGTGAAGGTAATGTGCGTCATGATGATGCCACCGGCACCTGCCAGCTGTCTCACCGGGTTGGGCAGCTCCATCAGGTGAATCATCTCGGGGCCGATCCACAGCCTGCAAAGGTACGGTGGAAAAACAATAATGTTGAAAGTGCCATGCAGCAGCGCAAGCCGAGGTGCGGTGGCGCCATGCGTTGGCAGCTGCTGTGCAAGCCAGCGTCCCCGCTCACCAGGCGCCGCGGTATGGCAGCTTGCTGTGAGGACGCTCCGGGTTAATTTCCAAGCCTGCATAGCAGCGCGAGACGAACGTGTCAGCGACACGGTCGCAAGCAGCTGGAACCAGGTAGTTTGGCACGTGTCTGGAGTCGATGCGCAGTGTTTTACGCACCGAGAATGCCCTGGTAGAACTCCAGCGAGCGCTCCAGGTTCTCGCAAAGCAGTGCAACGTGGTGAACACCCTGAAAGACGATCTTGCCTGCGTACATGTAAAGGGGTGTCATGTTGCTCACCCGACACAGAAAGGGCGCGCGAACGCAACATCCCGAAAGGCCCGGAACGCACCCGTTCTGTCGGCATACAGCTTCTGCGCGACCGTCGGGCTCAGGCCAGTAGGTGACGTGAGCAGAGTTGAAGGGCGCCGCAGCTCATACTTGTTGAAGTTGCCAGGGCTCTTGCGAAAGCCCCCCCCGAGCAGGCTGGAAATGGCCAGAACGACGCAGATGTCAGCGCTATCCTTCTGATGGCGTTGGACAGCTTCCATGTCGATCATCCTACCTCTTGCCACAGACAACGGAGACGCAGTTGGCGCGGTGAGCGCGCACGGCAGAGGACTTCTGAAGCGTTTGCATTTCGGTACAACTAGAGCCTTCTGGCCTTCTGTTCCACGTCGTTTGGGGGGGTGCACAGGGAAGATAACGCAGTGTTGAGACAAGTTATTAGTACTGGTGCAGCCCACCGCGTTGTATGAAGTCCAATCGACGGTCCACCCTGCATTGTAGGCTGCATGTGCGTTCATGCAAGTGCACGACTACGCCATGGTACTAAATAAGCGCTTCAGACAAATACACGAGTATCTTTCCTATCAGTTGAGGGTTTCAGAAAGTGCTACCGGCTCTACCACCGAAAGCCCAGCAAATTTCGTATCACCCGCGTATCCTCGCGCGGTGAGCCAGAACTGCCGCGAACGACACCCTTAATGCAACCGCAAACATCCATAGACAGCATGTGTACCTTGGAGATCTGGTCTGGGACGCGGCATGTGTACACCGACCCCTGGTTCAGACCAGTTCAGACAGGTTGAGAGCTGTTCAGAGCCCGGTGATGCACGTTCCCCCGCAGCTGTGGCATGCGCGACCGCGTCGCTTTGACAAAGAAACACAGCAACAATATTCCACGGTCGATGCAAACGGCTAACTTGCGTTGGGACTGCCTACTCCTGCCTGCAAGCGCGGTGCAAGCGCGGCCTTCCGTGAGGGCGTACAGAGGCCGCAGGCCGCAGGCCGCAGCACAGTGAAAACGTGCCCCTGCACATGATCATCACAAATTATGCATCTCAATGTATTGTGCTTTATCAGCGAAACCCATAGAAAGAAGCTTAGTCCAACTGTGGTCCAAAGTGCCTGACCCATGGGTCTCAATTGTGTCCAAGGTGCACTAGAACTTCTCAGTCCCAGACGCACGCCCCTCATTCACTATACATGTATATACAAGTATTATTCAGGGAAAGGGGTGTGTCCTAAGCTTGAGCGGTTGCCGCGCCGACCGCCGCCCAGCTCCGAGCCTCATGTCCAGGGGTTGGCAGCCACTCGCGTACGCCCTCTTGCCCCATCGTGCTCCAAATGCGCCTGGCTGTTACATGCGTTGCAAGATTAATGACAGATGAATGAAGGAAGTTGATAGTGCAGGCCTTTGCCGCCACTTGCGAACGACCTTCCTTCTCACCCGCTTTTCAGCGCCGGGCGCACGCTGCGCGCTGGACTCCGCAGGCTGAGAAGGGGAACTACTGTGGCCATCTCCAGCTAGCCACGGTATCATCCTGAGCTCCAGGCAATACGCGGATGGCTGCGTTCTGCTTTCTTTTCTGGTCCGCATGACGCAAACGCATGCGCGTGATCGCTGACGCGAAGTTCCGGCTGCCCCTTGCGCACCTGTCTGCAGGCTCAGCTCGAAAAGCCGTGAGGGTGTTCTGCGCGGTGTCCGCCACGAGCGCACCTGCGCCACAATTAGACCTCGCCGCTAAGAGTTGGTCCTTCTGCCCGAGGAATCCCCGAGCTGTCCACCAGACTTCACCATTTACCTTCAACACGGCCATCTGCTGTATATATGTACCCCTCGTCGTCGTCGCGCGGCGTGGCACCCGCCCTCCAGTCTGAGCCCTCTACGGGGCATTTGGGTGCCGGGTACGGGGACGGCGGGGCAGCCCAGGCGGGCAATGTGGTGGTCCCACCCAAGCGACGGTCCAAGAAGGGCTTCTTCAAGCGCCTTATTGACAAGTGTAAGTCGTCAGCAGCTGACACCTGACAGACACGGGTGGGATGCCGGTTGCTGTGTGCACAGACCCTATGCCCACCCTAGACGAGTATGGGACCGACACCTTAGTGCGCAACCCCCTGTTTGACACCATGTATTGCGTTACTTTGCTGCAATGAGCCTCGACGGCCGACGGTCCACGCACCTGGAATGCCCTGACCGTTGCGACTGCTGCCCCCAGTTGCCCCTTGCGACCCGCCACCTGCGCCCTAATGCCTGCACCGGTGCTCGGTAACTGCCACGGCGCAGGGCGCATGAGCCTGGACCCCGGGCTTCTAATGGACGCCGACCCACGGGTCGCTGCAGCGTCGCTGGACGCAGACCCTGCAGCGGACCAGCCACAAATCGATGCGGCGGCGCCGCAGCATCAGGAGCTGCAGCGACAGGACCCCGCAGAGCAACCAGGCGAGCCATCGGCGCGCCAGCTGCAGCAGGCTGCACAGGATTCGCAGCCGTACGAGCCCGTGTGGCGCACGTCATCATCGTGCGGCAGGAAGCAGGACATGGCGCAGCGCGACCTGTTTGCGCCGCAGCAGGACCCACAGGATCAAGACCCGCGGCAGGAGCCCAGCCAAGTGCACCTGCAACAGCAGCAGCAACCGGTCGCAGTGGACTCACCGTTATCCCAGAACAACACGGGTTCACAGCATACCGGTAACCCCTCCCCGCGGAACGCCACCTCAACCACAGCCATACCATCCCATGGCCCTCCCACAACCTCCAGCGCTGGCGCAGCTGCCGTTGGTACTGCAACAGCGGAGAATCCGGGACGTACAGCCAACAGCCCTGCCAGCCGCCCGCCCCTCCATCCTCCTCCCACCCTGCCGTACACGCCTCCAAACCAGGCACCGCTGTGGCAGCCATACACCGAGAGGGTCTCCGCGGGCCGCCAGCCTCTGCGGTACGGCACCACCCTTCCACAGTTCTCATCGGCCCGCGACGGCGGCGGTACATCAGCATCATCTGCCCTGGGGTCGGGTCCCTATCTCCCTGCCGCCGGGAGCCTGAGGCCCCGCCTGCCGTCGCTGTCGTGCAGCCCCCTGGAGCGACACGTGCGTCATGATGCCAAGAAGCAGGAGGGGCACGAGGGCGAGCAGGGCACGGATCCGCTACCACGGCTGCAACAGCTGCAGGGCAATAACCCCGGCGGCAACCCCATCGGCGTGGGCGGCGGGGGTCAGGAGATGCCGGCCGCCGCTTGTCCGGCGGCAGGGGTGACACGGGACGCAGAGGTTGTACCGGGTGGTGGGGCGGTGGGCCCTGCTGGTCCTGGACGCACCGCCGCCGCCGGCGCCGCCGCCGCCAGCCCCGGGAGTGTGGGCTGGGAGCAGCCAGATTGTGTGGCTGATCCTCAGGCGGAGCGCGGGGAGGAGGACCAGGAATGCGCGCGCATGCGGCGGTCAGCAGCAGGAAGAGACAGCGAAGGGGCATTAGCGGCAACGCACGACAACACTGCAGGCGAGGCAGGTGCTGCTACGACCGCTCATTTGCCGGATGCAGCGCCCGATGTACACGTCATGGCGTCGCCTGGCCGGAGCCCCGCACCGCTAGCAACAGTCGCAGCGTCCCCATTTCAAGATCACTCCACGCCGCCAGGGCTGTGTGTGCAACAGGTGGTGCTCCGCGGCGGCGTCCCCTGCAGCCCGCGGGACCTGCATGTTGCCGTACACCTGCACCATGTCGTACAGCCAGCCGTTGGTGCGGGTACTGCCGGCGGCGCCGCCACCACCGTGGGCGTAACGCGCGTGGTGCAGAACGCGGACAGCGGTGAGGAGGCGGCTGGTGCTGGTGCTCCTGCAGACAGGAGCGTGGGTTACGTGGGTGCATCTGAAGTGGAGGGCAACTCAGGCGAGCAGCAGCACCAGCAGCCGAGGGGCAGCATGCGGGCGTCCCTGGAGCTGAGCGGGGACCTAGCCGGGGGGCAGAACGTCGCGGCGGCGGTCACCCCAACGCTGCTAACCACCGAGTCGAATGCGGTGGAGGGCTTTTCCTTAGCTGCCAACGTTGTGCGCGGGGCTGGAGAGGGATTCGGTGACGGTGATGGTGGTGGCGGCGGGGACACAGAGGCTGTCAGGCAGCAGCAGCAGCAGCAGCAGCAGCAAGAGGAGGAGCGTTACCCGCATGGGATGCCGACGGGTGGGGTGGACAGGGAGGCGGGCGGTGCTGCTGGGTTCGGTGGCGGTGGCGGCGGCGGGGCCGGGGGCCACCAGATGCTGCTGCTGGGTGCACGGGACAGCAACATGACTGGCACCACCACCATCACAAGCAGCGGTGTGGACCATGGCAGCAGAGGCACGGAGAGCGGCGGCGAAGAGCATGGTGGTGAGGCCCTTGCCGCTGCTGGGGCCTCCACCAGTCCCCGAGGTGGTGGTGGTGGTGGTGCAGGAGGGGTGGGAGACAGGGGCGGCGCCGGCGGGCGCCGGCGCGGGGGCCAGCGCAGGAGGGGTGGGATGGATGCAGGGCAGCCGGACGGGAGGAGGGAGCAGTGGGAGGTGGTGCCCTGGGAGTTGCAGTGGGATGTGGAGGTGCCCAGTGGGGAGGAGGTTGAGGCGGGAGAAGGACGGGCTGAGGGGGGTGGTGATGAGCTGCAGGGGGAGGTTAAATGCGGCCACGGTGGTGTGGCAGAAGGGCAGCAGGGGTCTGCGGCGGAGGGAGGACCTGGGGTGCTACCGGGCATGGGTGCAGGGGAGGAGCGGGAGGTGCTTGCAGCGGGGGCGGGTCCAGGGGAGGCATTGGTGCAGCAGGTGGCCGGAACGGTCGCTGCGCCGGCGTCAGCCGCTGCTGTTGGAGCTAGCGTCGGTGCCGCGGTTGCTGCTGCTGCTACTGCTACTGCAGCTGCTTCTGCCTCCCCTGCGCCGCGCATCGACATCCAGCAGCGGGACTCGCATGAGCTGTCATCCGGCACCAACGAACAAGTGCAGCAACAGCAGCAGCAACAGCACGAACCCACCTCGGCCGCCTCCTCCCCCACCTTCTCTCGCCCCTCCCTGCCCTCCGCCCCCGCCTCCCTCCCCGCCACCTCCCCGTCCGCACCCCCGCCCAGCAGCGCCACACCCCGCTGCCGCCCTTCCCCACATCCGCCCCGCCCGCTGCTGCCAGCCCACCTGCTCCTCCAACCCAAGCCACCCCTCCCACCAGTGCTCCCACCACAACCACAACTGCCGACACCACAGCCACAGCCACAGCCGCCAGGGTTGCAGCAGGTGGCGAGGCTGTTGCCGTGTGGGTGGCCGAGGCACCAGCTGGCCCAGCCACCACCGTCCGCAGCCGCACCCCCTCCACCAGCTCTGCTCCCGGAGTCACCTCCCCTGCTGCCCCACCTGCTGTGGGACCACCCTTTGAAACTGGGTGGCGCGCTCTGGACCTCCGGCCGCCCCTTGGGGTCCCGAGCGCAACAGGTGTAGCAGCAGCACCTGCCGCGGCCGCCGCCGCCGCGGCAATAGCAGCAGCGGCTTCCGACGTAAACGCGGCGTCGGCATCGGTTCGTACCGCTGGCGCAAGGACCTGCGAGCCGGGCTCGCCGACGGCGGGTGCTGCGGCAGACTGGCAGGCATCGGAGCTGTACCGTGGCGCTGGTGGTGCCGGTGTTACCATGGGCCCAGGTGGTGGGGTGTCAGACGCGCCTCCTCCGCCGACGCACGCGCATCCACCTGGGGTGGGTAGCCAGCAGGGGAGGTCCCCTACCAAGCGCCGATCGGCGGGCGGCGCGCAGCAGCAGGCGGGGCAGGGAGCAGGGGTGGCAGCGGGGGCCAGGGTGGGGGCAGGTGCGGGAGTGGGGGCGGGGACGCTGCCCGGCAGCCCTGGCGGGTCCTCCAGTGTGGTGGTGGGTGGTGGCGGGGGGCAGGCGGCCATCATGCGGGAGCTGGACCGGCTGCTGCGCATGATCGAGGTGGAGGTGGGGGAGGTGGGCGCGGCACTGGCGCACGTGGGCATGAGGTGAGCATGGGCGCGTGGGCGCCTTGCGGAGGTTTGCGCTCAGTGCGGTAGTGTCTCTGTTGTTACGGCCCGTGGTACTCAGTCGACCGGCAGGGCCGAGTTGCAATAGGGTTGTTGTGGTGAGTTGTCAATGCATGGTTTCGGAGGGGGGCGCGGAACCTGTAGCTTGAACTGATTTGTTTGTCGCAGCGGCCTTGAGGACGGTTTGTGGGACGGCCGGCCGAAAGTACGATCTGGAGCGGATTGCCCAGCCAGGCCCAGCCACCCACGCGCCCGCCCTAACGCCTCCCCACCGGCCCCTTTCCACCCCTTGTATCATCCCCAGGCTGCGCCTAGTGGACGGTCTCCTCAGCACCTCCGCCACCGCCCCCACCCTCCACGAGCCACTCTTCCTAGGCCTGCAGCACCAACAGCACCAACAGCCGCACCACCACCAAGACCAGCAGGACCCCGCCGGCACGCTCACGCTGGCGTCGCCGCTGCTGGACCGGCAGCTGGCTTCGGAGCGCGGGATGCTGGTGGCGCGAGAGACCGCCCTGGAGCGCCGCATGCAGCTGCTGCGGTTCGCGGCAACGGAGTGGGGCCGCGTGCGGGCCATCATGACGGGTGAGTCGTGGCTCATGGGTGCGTGGCAAAAAGGCGATACCGTAACTGTGTGAGGTGTCAGGGAGTCACAGAAACGCTGGTTAAAGTGCATGCGACACGGGAGGGAGTTGGGTGGGTCGTGGGTCGTGGGTCGTGGGTCGTGGGTCGTGGGTGGAAGCCCGAAGGCGCACAGCGGAGGCGCAAGTCTCTCGTTTTCTCCGTGCAGGATCGGCCAGGATAGGCAAGAGCGGGGGCAAGGGTGGTAGGGGTGGCGGTGTGCGGGGAAGTGGGGTCAGGGCCGTCACGACGGGTGGGTGATGACGAGTTGCAGGGCGCTGCGTGCGTGCGTGCTCCGCACGTGACAACGCGGCGGGAAACAACAGCACCATTCCACCCTACCAGCGCGTAATCTCCATTTGTGTACGGCAAGTGTGGTTCCTGTTGCGCCATTTGCCGTACGGCAACCAGTGGCCATGTGCATACAAGTGCAAGATGTCCCACTGGAGCCCACAGCGTGTTCCAGCCTCGTGGCCTGGCCGTTGCCTTGATACACGTGTAAGGAACACGAGCCTCACTGGCATGCGCCTGTGGTTCGGCCCACCCCTGGCCACCCTGTGCTGCACCGCTGCCGGTGCTGCGCCCCACCGCTGGCCACCCTGTCCTGCACTGCTTCGCCCTAATCCTGTCCATCCCGTGCGCTGCATGCAGGTGTCCGCGTGTCCCGAGCCCAGGCGGGGCCCCTGCAGGCCATCCTCTTCTCCGACACCCTCTCCCGCATCACTGCTTTCCAGCGCCAACAGCAGGCGGAGGAGGATCTCGAGCAGCAGCAGCAGGAGCATGTGCCTCAAGGCGAGCAGCAGCAACCGCAGCAGCAGTGTGGGGCTGGCGGCGGTGGTCGGAGGCGCACCGCGCAGCCCCCACCGCACCCGCAGCAGCAGCAGTATGATGTGCCGTACGGCGCCTTCTATGGCGACACTGAAGGCGGGCAGTACGTGCACGGCGGCGGCGAGGCCGGAATGTACAGCAGCGGGGAGGAGGACGCAGACCGGGAGGGGGGCGGTAGTGAGTACGACGATGACGAAGAGTACGACCCCGATCTGGACGAGGAGGATCTGTACGAGTGCTTGGAGCAGCACCTGTCGGCGGCAAGCAACGTGCTTTTTGGGGAGACGGGGGAGTGGATCGGGGAGCGGGAGCGGGAGCGCGAGCGGGATCAGCGGGAGAGGGAGCGGGGCGGGGCCAGGAGGGAGGGGGCAGGAGGCGGAGGAGTGCCGAACCGCAGTCCACATGTGAGTCCCAACGTCAGTGGATCCAATGTCATGGGTGTGCAAGGGACAGCTGTCGGGATGGAGGGGTCTGCCGGCGGACGGCGGGAGGGGTACGGCGCGGGTGGGGGCGGTGGTGGGCGGGCTGTGGGCGGAGTGGGGGAGGCCGGGGCGGTTAGGGAGCCGCTTGTGGGGCGGCGCAGGAGGGGCCGGATGCATAGCGTTGGCCCCGGCGCAGCGGCACCGCCGGGTGCTCCAGGAGGGGCCTCTGGGGGCGGGGGGGCTGTACGGGGTGGGGGATATGGGGGACGCAGGATGGCGCAGCTGGCAGAGGAAGAGCTGCACCAGCATGTCACAGCTGCGCCTGCAGGGTGGCTGGAGTACGACGAGCCGTCCGAGTACGACAGCGGCCTGCCGTACGGCGTCGTACCTGGGCAGCCACAGTACGGCGGCATGGCGGGGGGCCCGGTACCGCGTGCACCGCTGCCGAGGGTGCAGCAGGGACAGGCGCAGCAGAGGGCTGGGGTTTGGTATGGCCCTCCTTGGGCGGCGGGACGCGTGGGTGCACAGGAGGCTGCCTCGGACCGCCGGAGGGTCGCGTTTGCGCAGCAGGGGCCTGGCGCAGGGGTGGGTGGAGGCGGAGGAGCGACGGCAGCGACCGCTGCCATGGGAATCGGGGACGAAAACGCGTACGGACCAGCTTCTCGTAGCTTCCAGCCGTACCAGCAGCAACTGCAACCGCCGCCGGTTGTGTCGCTGCACGCACAGCCGCCGCATGGGCAGATGCGGGGCGCCGGCGGTGTTGTGGGGAGTGGAACGGGCGGTGGTGGTGTGCCTGGGGTGGCCGGCCAGTCCTCGCGTGGGGTACGGGGGCCGGTGGGATGGGGCGTGCCACCACAGCACCACGGACCAACACCTGCAGCTTACCCACAGCAGCAACAGCACATGTACGCCCAGCAGCCGATGCCCGCGCACCTGCCGCAGCAGCGCGCTGGTGCCACCTTGTACGACGATGCAGTGCCGTACGGGCCGGACGCAGGAGCGGTACGGCAGGGGGGCTACCCTGGAGGGAGGGTTCCGGGGCAGCAGCAGCAGCAGCAGCAGCGCTACCAGGCACACCTAGCAGGCCCGGGCGCAACGTGGTGAAGGGGGGCAAACATGGGGAGGGCGGCGAGGGCCGGGGTTGGTGTGGATGTGTGCCGTAAGGAAGTTGCTGTACAGGTACCACGTGGTACACTACATGCATGTTGTGTGCTGTAGGGGACGATGCAGCTGAAGGTGGAACCGGCCACACGGCGACAGAGACGGCATGCTGTCTAATGGTGGCGCATACCGGTACGTTGGCAAGGTTGGCCGCATTCAGCACCGGCAGTGAAGTGGTGAAATGAGAAATCTGTTTCTTGCACGCCTTGTTGACGTCGGGACATACTCGCGTCAGCCGTGCGTTTGCAGCTCAGCAGTGCTAGTGGTCCCTGTAGCGTGCACCATGTCTCCACACGTAGTACACATCATGCATGTACGGACGTGGGAGTCGATCGGGAGCAGGAGGCAACTCCGTGCCTACAACCTTTCACATCGTCGCGTACAATAGGCTACGGATCAGGAAGGCGAGGCGCATGTACCTGTAAGGCGAAAACTCGCGTAAAACCTCGCGGAGCCTTCGGACAGCTTTTTCAAAGAGCCCTGTCAGGCCTCCATCAGCCTTATTACGGGAGAGATATTCCAATTTTTACACACCAAGTAATATACCGAAGCAGGAGGACCCAATCCATCGGTTGTTGCAGCTGTTACTCTGTGTAAAGGTGGTACCCTAAACAAGGCTAATACGCAAATCCTTAAACACGCGTTGTATCCGTTAGAAAATTGCATTTGCAGAGGCTCCGGGGTGCACCGAACGTGTTTCTTTGGCAACAAGACTCAAGAGGTCCCTGACAACCATTCAGATTACGGAGGCCGCACAATTGGCACTAATACGTAATAATCTGATGCAGCTGCCAAAGTCGCGCGCTGCGCTCAGCTGAAGGGTGTCGGCGTAACCCCTGGGCATGCGACTGTTGGCATGGTGGCGAGCCAAACCACGTGCGGCACGCCCGGGACATAGCACATGCAGGAGCCTCTGAACCTCTGTTATGGACAGATCGGCAGCAACCTTGTGCCGCCTGATCAACTGGGGTCGCCCAGCCGGCATGCCATGCTGCATCGGTCGGTCTCCGCGGCGGTATGCGGAGGCGAGGTGGCTCACGGCGCAGTGCACTGTACGCCCGACAGCTGGATGCGCACAACGAGACAGCTTGCCATGAAAGTCTCTGATGCGGAGTCCGGCAGTGCTCAAGTCGCTCTCGACATGCCCCACCCCGGCGAGCACCGACCGGTCAACGCACGGCTGCCCACGGGCGCGGCAGCTGCTCGCATCTCCCGGCGCAGCCTTGAGTGGCCTCCTACTCGGCCATCACTCGCGGCCCCGGCGTCCACGTACGGGTCCTTCGGACCACTGCAGCGCTCCGCCATCGCCGCATCCTACGCCCAATCCGCAGCCCAACAGCAGCAGCAGCAGCGCCAGCAAACGGAGCACCGTGACGCCCAAGTGTGCCTGAATCTGGACGCCCCCGAGCCACTGAGTCTCATACCAGCCAACCGCACACGTCAAGATCTGCAGCTCCAGCTGCTGCAGCGACAGGCCGCCCTCAGGGACTCCACATTCCTGCAGGACGCCAACCCCATCTCCAGCCCTTTCTGCCGCGCACCTGCACAGGATCCCTCGTCTTCCCGCCGGCTGGGTGCTGTTTCAGAGGGCGGAGCATTTCTCTCCCACCCGCAATCGCCACCGCTCAGGGCGGGCGTCGGCGGTGTCGGGTCCCGGTGGGGAGACTGCACGTCGGAAACGCTCCCAGCACTCTCATCCCCTACTGCCACGCCTATGTGGCCTTCCCCCGGCCAACATCCCCTGCCACATCCACAAGAGCAGCAGCTCTACAACCAGCACCAGCGTCTTCTGTCTCCCCCACAGCTAACACCTTCAGGCGCCGCTGCACACGCCCTCGCTCGTGCGCACGCTTCCCACGGCGGCAGCAGCAGCACGCCGTGCACACCAGCGCGCCACTTCCATTCCTCCACGCGCCCCGGTCATTTCAACCCAACGCCGCCTGCCGGAGGGTCCAGCTTCTCAAACCCGGTCGCTGCAGCTGCAGCTGCAGCTGCTGCTGGAAGTGCGCATGGCAACGGTAACGGTGCAGGGCCCGTATCTCTGTCGTCCTTCGCCTCCCGCCTACCACGGCTGGCAACGCGCGTGGCTGCGGACTCCAACGGGGTCGCCTCTGCGCCCAGCACCCCCATCTGCAAGGTGAGCCCCGGCCCAAGCCTCCGCTTTCCTTTCCCCGCACTTTGTTATCTGCGCTCCGCATCCGCACCACACATGAAAGGGCCCTCTTATAGGATGTAAGGCATGTCGTTGAGTCCAGTAATCAACACCACTCCTAGTCCTGCTGGTGACCTGCTGGTGCACCCAAAGGCAGCCTAGGACCAGCCATGTTTCATGTGTCACGGCCTCTCTGCCCTGCATCCACCCCGCCGCTCTCCCACAGGCCTGGGCTGCAGCCGCTCCCGACGGCCGCGGCTCTCCCGCCCACCATCACACCAACCGCGCCGCCGGCAGTCCCATGGGCGTCCGCAGCACGCCCACCAAGCACCATGCCAACCACCACCACCACCACCTACCGGCCCACCACTCAGCCACCTCCGCTGCGCATGCCCTAGCGCTCGAGAGCGCCTTGCAGCGCAAGAGGGCCTCCCTTGAGCGCAGCGTCATGCAGGGGAGCCCCCGCGGCGGGCTTACCCACGATGCATCGACGGCACGTGGCGGCACATTCGCGCAGTCGTTTGCTGCTGGGCGAGCGGCGGGGTATTCGCGTGTGGCGTCCGTCCAGGACTTGGGGCAGCTGCGGCAGACGGTGGCGAGGGACGGGTCCATCAGCTCCGGACAAAAGCAGGTGGGTGAAGGTTCGAAGGGCGGGGCGTGCGCTGCGCGGCACGGCACGCGGTACGCGGATGCATGTAGCGGCAATGGGTCGGGGTAGGTAACTGGAAGGAAGAGACGGTGCGCGCTGGTGCAGCGCCTTCCTTGGGTGCTGACTGGGAACGTGGCACGGCGGCAGCTATGGCAGGCATAACGCGGATCGGTTTTGAGACGGGTGTAGCACTGCTGCCTGTGCAGCTGTCCCGGAAGCACACACGGCACTTTGGTGCTTGACACCCCGGTTGTAATCCTGCAGTTGTTCCCCTGTCTCTGAACTCGATTTAGTCCGTCACCCGGATCCTTATGTCACACTGGTGTGCAGAATTTGCTGCGGATGATCGACGGCGCCATGCGGTCTGGGGACCGTGAGCGGCCCGTTGACCTGCTGGGGGAACCTCAACGGCAACTCTATCCCCAGCAGTCACAGCAGCAGCAGCAGCAGCAGCAGCAACAGCGGCAAGATGAGCACCAGCAGCAGCTGCTGCCACTTAACTTGGGCATGCCAGGGGGCACGCAGTCGCAGCATGCCCCCCAACACCTCCTGCAGGCGCCCGCTCACGACCACAGGCACGACCACAGTCAGTATCACCACATGCTGCAGCAGGAGCAGCAACAGCAACAGCTGCAACCGCAAAGTCCCTTTGGGGCCCCCTATGCCAGCGCCGTAGCCGCTGGTGCAACTCCAGTTGCATGCTCACATGGCGTCGGAATGCCGTACGGCCAGGGTCACAATCCTGCTCGTGTGCTGGACCTTGAGGCGTCAGATTCCACCTTCCGGCCAAGCCCCTGCGTTCAAGCCCCTACTGTGCCATCCGCCACCGACCCGCTACCGGTAGCTGTTCTTCCATCGTCAGGGGCTGCTACCGCTGCTGCAGCGTCTGCGCTTGCAAGCCCATGGGGGGTGTTCGCACCTGGCCGGATGGGGGCCGCCGGCGGGCAGCCCGGGGGACGCATGCTGCAACAGCAGCCGCTGCAGCCGCTGGACTCTACGCAGTGGAACGCTGTGCCGCAGATGCAGCAGCAACATGCGCCGCCGCTGCCGCAGCAGCAGCAGCAGCAGCAGCAGCAGCAGCAGCAACGATGGCAAGGAGCATTGCAGCCTTCGCCACAGAAGCAGGAGCAACCGCCGCCGCCGCCGCCGCAGCAGCAGCAGCGGCTGTACGTGTCAGAAGGCGCACCTTTGCCCCGGGGCAGGGAGATTGGGTTCCAGGAGCACCACATGGCTGACGCTTGGCACGGTACCGCACAGCCCGCGGAGCAGCACGGCTGGAAAGAACCCATGCGGCAGACACCCCAGGGCTATCCTGAGCAGCAGCAACAGCAGCAGCGGCACCACCAACAGCAGCAGCAGGCACTGCAGATGCGTGGAGACGTTCCCTCAGCTTCCTGGACCGCGTCCAATGCGCCGACAATTCTCACCCGATCGTGGCAGCAGCAGGAGCAACAGTCAACGCCGCAGGGGCACAGCGCGCAACCAGCTCAGGGGCAGGTACAGGCACAGCCGCCGCCTCAGCACACAGACCCCTGCTACCCGGCCGCACCCCCTTGCCCCACTCCCTGGCTCCCCTCCTCCCACGCCGCTCCACAGCCTCACGCCTCCTCCAACCCAGCGATCACGCGCCAGCACCCGACACCCACGCCGCACCAGCAACCCTCTCACCCCCACGACCGTCACTACCACCACCACCACCAGCAGCCCCTATACGAGACCCCTATGCCCGGCCCCACTCGAGCACTCCCGTGTGCGCCCCAGGCCGCGGCCCCGCCCCATCAGCTCCATCAGCAGCCCTACCAGCCCCAGGAGGGGCACCAACACCAGCCCGTCTGGGACGCCCACATGCACACTTCCGCCTCATCCCTGGCGCCCACGCCCCCGTCCATGTTCCCATCCATGCTCTCGTCCGCGCCCCCATCCGTGGCCCCGCCCGTACCCACGTTCGTACCCACCTTTACGTCCACGCCCGCGCCCGCCCCGCTGGCGCCCAGGCCTAGTGACGTGGCGGGCAGGCAGCTCAGCGCCAGCACTCCACCTGCCGCTGCATGCGAGCACACCGGCAGCACGGATTGCGGCCCAGGCAGCACGCCCGCCAGCGCAGACCCAGCATGCGCACCTGCCGCCGCCGCGGGTAGCCAGGTGGGGACTCCCTTGTGCTTCCGGACGCGAGAGTTTGTCGCCAGCTACCTGGGAACGCCCGGAGAGCAGCTGGCGGCGCCGTACGGTGCCGTACAGCTTAAGGGGTATGCAGTGGACAGCGATGGGGACAGGGCTGATGTTGGATTGGGGATGGGAGTGGGGGAGGATGGGGGCGGGGCTGGGGAAGGGGCGGCCGGGCGGCAGGGGCAGCGAGATGTGCAGCTGGAGGAGCTGCTAGGGGATGGGGCTCGTGAGCTGGATGAGGTGCTGCAGCAGTTATTGGATGAAGGTGTGGACGAGCTCATGGCGTAGGGAGTATCCACACAGCTGTGGAGTGCGCAGCAGCCATCCAGATTGCGGGATGCATAACATCACCAGGCTGCGTACTCACATCCGCATGAATCAGAGCAAGTGTGCGAGCGTTAAGTGGAGTCCTGGGCAGGTTTGTTTGAAAACTGGTAGGGAACGTGTAGTCGGCATTGGCAGTAGGGGCTGCTGCTTGTGCGGTTGGTGCTGAAGTAGGCGTCGCAAGTGTCAGCAGCTGGTGTTGATGTGGGGACCTGCCTGCGCACAGCGTCTTCTTCGCCTTTGCCACTGCGTGCTGCTGACTGAAGCTGAGCTTTGCTTCAGTGTCGCCACCACGAGCCTGCCGCTGCTGCGGGTTCTGTTTCCTCCGCTGGTGCGTGCTGCAACGGCAGCTGCTGGACGACAGTGTTGACGGCATGGTGCGAGGGGGAGCAGGTGGTGGTGTAGGGTCGGTGTGCGGGAGTTCGACAATCATGGGAGTGGGTGTAGTGGTGTAGGGTAAGCCGCATAAAACGGTGCAAGGAGGAGCAGGTGGTGGTGTAGGGTCGGTGTGCGGGAGTTCGACAGTCATGGGAGCGTACAGGGTGTAGTGGTGTAGGGTGTAGGGTGTAGGGTAAGCCGCATAAAACGGCCAGCGGCATAGGATCTGGGTAGGCTGAGGCAGGGCTAGGTAATGCTAATAAATAAAATATAAAAAGAGACGCGCGGACGCAGGCGCTAAGCCTCGTCTGACGCGCAAATGCGGCTTGACTAACGTCACACGTGCGTGCGTGTGTGGGCGCTGAAATGCGCGGTGCGGCTGCTGTTGCAGCAAGGCTTCGCTGAGATGTGCCGCTACCACCACCCTGAGTACGGACAGTTTTATTGTATGCCACCGCTGCGGTCGGTGCCCTTGCCTTGCATGTGGGCGCTACTGCTCTACGTACCCGTCTCGCTGACAAGTGCTGGTGCGGCGGTGGTCCTGCGCCTAGTTGTGATGGTGTGGGGTTGGGCACAATAAAGCCGCAGGCAGGTGGATTGTCATATAACATGAGTGACAGGCTGTGTTGAGCTGTTGACTTGTGCAACTACCTTGCAGCGCATATGTACAGGACTTGACAACTCAATGGGTTTCGGTGTAGTCTGTGGCACTGGGTGCGTATTTGTGTTGCCCCTTCGCAAGGCATGCTAGCCACGTATCCCAGAGCAAAACCCATTACGACCCAGAATCTATGCTGCGTTCCTCAAGGGCCTGTTTGATCACTTGTCGGCAGTGGTGATGTACGCAGGGCCGTGGCCTGCGCAGGACCGGGCAGGACATGTCGGCTGGACAGGCATGCACGCGTCTGCTTCCTGTACAGAGGCTCTTTTAAGTGTTTCATTATGTGTTCCCGGTATCGGTGTGCGGCCTGCACTAATTTGAATTTTAAGGACCCGTTTTCCCTGATGACGACGGGTGGATGTGCCAAGCGAGGCTGCTAACTGCCGATGGTTTTGTGTCACATGTGTTATAGGGTAGGTGGCATGGCGTCAGGCCGTTGCTGCTGTACAGGGGGTTGGGAATGTGCACTGAGGGTACCTAGCTAGCGCTCCATTCATGTCAGGGACTGCAAATGCGTGGTTAGGTCGGGCAAGCTCTCAAGAGTGCCCTTGGTTGTTTGCCATCTGTGCGTACGTGCGGCCGTGTGAAAGCTTAAGGTGTGTTGTGGATGCGATGCGGGAAGTAGGCAAAATATGCCTTCAAAGTCACAAGCTAAAGGTGTACAGTACGGTATCGTTTTCGCACGGTACTTCGCCCGATGGTTTGCATTGGCTTGAAATTCCATGCGAATGTGGATGCAGACGTCGTGGTCTGGTATTGCAGTGGCGGAGTGAAGCATAGGCGTGTCGTGCACCGGTGCGTGCTGTTCCACACTGTGGGGCTTGCGGCCTCTGTCAAAGTGTGCCGTTGCAACATGCCGGCGTACGTGCGTGTTCCTTGGACGAACCAGAACAACCTCTTTCGCACTTATGCCCCGCCCTTTGGCATAAGCCAGAAAGCCAGGTCAGGAAAGACGCTGGTCGGTACCCGCATGCCGCCAGGTGTACGGAAGCGTGCGAACGTGGGTTTGTGGGTAGCCAGGGTGACGTATGCTTCGGTGGGAGTTTACCGGGTGATGCATTGTGTAACTGAATTCATTTATCACCCTGTTGTGTCCAGGGATGCTCCCCATTGCTCCCATGGCTGCGTCTGGCAGACTGACGTGCACCGCTAGTGCAACACGGGCCAAAATGTTAGGGAGACGCCCGCAGCCTGACGTAAATGCATGTGAATTGCAGCTGGGAAGTTTTTGGATCCAGCGCCGGGATGAGCCACCCCCTGGTACTGCCCGTGTTGATGCGCCAATGTAGGGCACACAGGGGCACAAATCGTTTGCTTACAGGGGATCAGGGGTACTAGCAGGGTTGCAGGTGTAGTGGTCAACAGATGGAGGCCAGGTGTTCACACCCACTGGAAGCAATGCCCCAGCCATCTTTTCAGCTACTCCCAGATGCTTCCACCCCCACACTTGCCAAGTTATGGCGGTAGCCAAGAAACCTGAAGAAGTCAGTCAGGCTGAGGCATTGACTGGGGACAGTGCACGGTGTGGGCAAGGATGACATGTAGCAGCATGTACCTCCAGGTTTTTGATGCAACAATACTTGGTCAGTGTCTGTATTGTTTGCCGGAGGGTACAATACCTGGGCCGCTGGGCGTGTTTGTGTTGCCATGCCGGATTGTCGCCCTGCATAAATCTCTGCGCATACACGTCTTCGCAGAACCGGGCATACTTATAGGGGAACCAATTTCTACTTGATATAGTTGTTACCCCTCCCTTTTGTTTCGTGCCACCTCAAATAACGACAATGTCGCCCGCCGTGGTGACGCCAGAGACTGTCTTGTCACTTGATAAGCCCACTACTGGTGAGAAGCATCTTTGGTATGGATGTTGCGGCTTTCCGGAACCCCAAGTGAGCCTTTGTCAACCGCGTTTGTGCGCTTGGCAGGGTACCTGTGCCCCCTGAACGCCAACAGCTATGGGATAGAGTTCCTGAAATTTGAGATTAAGGACTACGACACGGGAGTGGCAGTTTACCAGGTAAGCGAGCGTCCTACACGGTGTCTCAGTAAGATCCCTGGAGTGTCACATGCGAACATTTGCGGTGGTGTGCAGGTTGCTCGCGAGCCCGACCCAGAGCCGCTCCCGGAGGTTCTCGACCCAGGTTCGTCAGCTACGTTTGGAGCAGGTCCTCCGGCTTGCCGAGAGCTACCTCTAACCGAGTCCTGCATGCGTGTTTCGCAGAGGTGGAGGATATGATCCGCAGTGTCAAATACACGTTTCCCGCAAGCTTCCTGCGCTTCAAGACCGTGCGAACCCTGTAAGTTGTCGGGATGGCCTTGTCACCTTGCCATCATCCTCGGACGCAAACAGGACGAGGCTAACTTCGCTAACTTCTTTGGTTGCAGGCTGGAGTTCTCGGTGGGGCCGCAGCCCGCACCAAACCTCCGCATGATTGAGCGGCACTTCTTTAAGAACAAGCTGGTGCGCACCTACGACTTCGAGTTTGGGTTCTGCATCCCCAGCTCCACCAACTCGTGGGAGGCCATATACGACGTGCCCCCGTACTCGGACGCGGTCCTCAACGACTACGTAAGTGGGCTGGTCTAGGAGGGGGGTAAACTCACAGAGGCGCGGGAACGGGGCTCAGCTCCCGCCGTTGAGCAGCCGTGGTGTTGAGGTGCACCGCTGCACCATTGGAACCCTTTCATGGCGTACGGTCCTGAGGCAAGAGCTTGACTGGGGAACGGCAGCTGTCAACGGAACTGCTGGACGAGTGCCTAAGGACAGCTGTATTTCCTTTACCTTACCAGGTGATGAGCCCATTCGAGCACAAGTCCGACAGCTTCTACTTCGTTGACAACAAACTGATCATGCACAACAAGGCCATGTACCAGTGAGTTACGGCTTTGCCTGGTTTGGGTAGTTTGTGCTCTTGGGTTGCGTGCATATCACTTTGCCGTGCATGGCATGTGCTCGTGTTGGGCACATACGGTTGGGTTGCCGGGGCGCCTGGGAAAGGGTTGTCGGGGCTGCCTGCCCGCTCAGTGGTGCTCTAGGTCTGCGTTGATGGGTTCCCATCGGCGTACCGGTGCTCATCCGCTGAACGTCGAGAGCGTTATGCTGTCAGCGCTAGGCTACACTCGCGCACCAGAGAAGGCTGGTTGCGTAAAAGGCTTGATTAGGATTGTGGCCAGTGGCCAGATTGTGGCGCTCTGGATTTCACATGCATTCACGAGCGCTCGATAAGACAATGCTGACCGCCTTGGTGCCCCGCAGGTACGTGCAAGACTGAGCGGCTGGCAGGGCGCGGACGGCAGCGTGGAGAGCAGCGGAGCTAGGCGCAGCAGTGCTATGGGCCGAGCGCTTGCAACGCTGCGTATGGGGCCTGCGTCAGCGGCCAGCAAGTGGCGAGGAGAGCTCCATGGCACACTGAAGGGGACGGGGCAACAGCCATCTGGGCTGTGCGCGCGTTAAGGTGGCAAGCTGTAATGTGGGTCAAGGGCGGGTGGAGGGTACCGGTATGCAGCTTGGTGCGGTGGCACGATTTGGGCCGGGCGTTGTGTGGGCTGCCGGTATGTGTACTGCAGTCAGAGACCATGGGACTGGGTGTGAGCCGTAAGTTGGGGGTTAGCGGGATTGCGCACAGCTTGCGAGCGACTGGCGATACCAGCTGGCGCAGCAAGGCACTCAAGGTACTCAAGCGCGCAAGCCATATTCATGCAGTATGCAGTATCCAGCATGGTCACAGTAGCAGTGCAGCAATCCTTTGTGTAGCGGTGGCTTGCATGTGGACGCGTCCGTGTGGGCGTATCCTTGCATGCAGCTTGCGTGTGTGGTACCACATGTGTTTCGTAGTTCAGCTCGTGGCATGTCGCTCCCACGTGCATCCGAGTGCTTGTTCGTCGTGTCTATGTAGGCACTGCGGCATGCGATTGTAAAAAGAGCAGGAGCGACGCTGTGGTCGCTGATGCCTTGGCGCTTGGGGTCGTTGACCTGGAGTGTGGGCAGAGACCTGGGTAGGCAAGGGAGTCCCACTTCCCAGGTGTCGGACCACGTTTTGCTGCTCATCTGCCTTAGGACAGAGCTTTGTGGCTGCAGCATATGCAGGGGATGCGTATGAGAACTTGGCACCGGATAACTTGGTGGTGGATGCCGGCTACCTGCTGCATGCCGTGCCCGGCCCAGGGCACCCACGTGGCAGGGAGCTCTTTTGCGCAGCAGCCGTTGACAGCAGGCCAGTCTGCAAAGTAGTGGCCTATACTACTGCGGTATGAGTAAGAAGTTGTTTAAGGATGGCAGATGACTGTCTCGCGCTTGAGGGCGAGCTTCAGGAACAGCTGGAGGCTCAGCGCGAAGCGCTCATTGGCGTGGAAGAGGCCATTAGGGAACTAGGTGGAGACGATGTCGCTTCAGCTGCTGGAGCTGAGGAGCTGCTGCAGGTCCGGTTGGACGTCGAGCCTAAGTCGTGTTTCGTTCGGAATGCGCCTGGCCGAAAGCATCTGGAGCTGCGCGCGGGCTCTCCTACCACTGGAGATTGATTTTAGCACTTTTGAACTGCTAGATGCGGACCGACCTTCAAACAGCAGTAGCCGAGCTGGAGTCATCGCTTTTGGCGCTGAAGAAGGAGCGGCTCTTTGCAACCTTAGCAGCGCCGCAAGGCGATCTTGCAAAAGGCGACGCTGGGGTAGGCGCAGCAGCAGCTCAAGCAGCCGGCAGCCACCATGAGCTCGCAGGAGCTGGGAACGGGACAGCGAGGGAGGCCCGCCAAGCAGCAGGGCCCCAGCTGGCCCCCGGCAGCACCTGTCGCTTCCGGTACATGGACGGCCGGTGGTATCTGGGCCGCGTCATGGGCCAGGGGCGTCAGGTGGGTCCGCTTTGGCGACACACCACATATTCACTGGCTTTCTGCACGTCCTAAGCGTTCTGCACCACCTGCTCCCACCAGCAGGTGGGCGGGTGGAAGGCCCAAGGCGCGGCTGCTGTGGCCCCGGCTCTCGCCATTTGTGCATGCATAGATGCCTCTGTAGGGCTTTGTTTGCATCCATGTCAGTACAACGTACATCAGCGTGCACCTCCTCAGTCACAGGACGTAGTGACGTGCTGCCCCCCACCCCATGCCCCCATCCCCTCTGCGCCCACAACCTGCTGTGCCACCTCAGGACGGTACCATCTCCGTATCGTTCGAGATACCCACCAGGTGCGATGGGAGTTCTGAATGGCGGGCACCTCATCTTGACCGACGTAAATCTGCACCACAGCAAGGAAGCCGTAGCCAGAGACACACCACTTCATCCCGGTACCCACCGCACCAAGTCTCGCAACGAGCATTTGCCTTAATGTACATACCTGGTGTATTATCACCTCTGGGTCTGTCCCTCAGGCCCTTCATGCTCAACCCGGTGGAGGTCATGGAGGGCCTCGTGCGGCCGTCGGACGGCTGCAGCGCGGCGGGAAGCTGCGGGAAGCTGGTGGTGGGCCGGCGGGCCCTGGCGGAGCTGCCGGGCTCCCAGCTGTATGTTGGTGTGGAGGTGGCGGCTGTTGATGAGGCAGCTGGCACGGCCAGCGTGCTGCCCCTGGACCCACACCACCACCACCACCATCATCAGGCGCAGCAGCAGCAGCAGCAGCAGCAGCAGCAGCAGCAGCAGCAGGGCAGGAGCTGTCCGGTGGTAGTGCCCTTAGCACGTGTGGTACGTCACGCGTACGTGCATGCGGGGGCTGGTGGAGGGTCCGGGAGTGGTGTTGAGGACTGGGGAAAGGGGTCTCGGAGGACGAGGACGAGGAGAGTGAGGTATGGGATGACGTGTTGGCGGGCGGGGGCATCAGCAGGAGCAGCGGCGGCAGCGGCAGCGGCAGCGGCAGCAGCGACAGCAGTGTGAGCGAGGACAGCTATGGAATCGATGGGGAGGACAAGGATAGTGGGAGTGGGAGTGAGGTGGGGAGCGAGGATGATGTAGGGGAAATGTTGGCAGATGAGGCGGGGCAGGAGGGAGGGGGGGAGCTTAGGGCAGGGCTGGGGAGGGTGGGCAGGAAGCGGAGGCGTAGCAGCAGCCGGGCGTCTGGGGAAGCCCCGGGGGAGGAGGTCGATGGGGCCGGTGAGCAGGAGGACGAGGGGGAGGAGGAAGAGGGCGGCCAGCCCAGGCGGAGGAGGCGGCGGGGGCTCGCGGGCATCGACATGTTCGAGCATGCCAGGTGCGGGCTGTGGGCAATTACGGAGCAGGGATTAATGTTTCACCTGTGGCTTACCCCGCACGGCCTGCGCCTGGCGGGCAGCTTGCAGCCGTATGGCTGCGCCGCACGTGCGCTTGCACCAGCCGCACGCAGCGTGGCTTGTTGCCTCTGCATGTGATGCCTGCGAGCCAGGGGCGCAGCCCCTTGTAGCCGTCAGCTGCCTTGCACTATACACTCCCAGCTGGAAGGCAGGATCCTGAACATGAATTTCAGCACACTTACCCTGTGACGCCACTGTTGGACATTCTTCGTTCTGCCGATTGCCGCCCTTATCCTCATTGCCACGCAGGGCTGCGGCCGCCGCCGGTGCGCTGTCCGACACCGCCGCTCTGGCTGACTGGGAGGCGCACAGCAGGGGGGTGGCGTCGCGGCTGCTAGTGCGCATGGGCTACGTGGCCGGCAAGGGGCTGGGCACCCGAGGTGAGTGTGCTGCCGCTGCTGCAGCTGCTGCAGCTTAGGAAACAATTTTCAGGGAAAGCAGGTGGTCCTATTTGGGAGGGCTGGCGTGAGTTGCACATGATAAAACGTGCAAGGGGCAGCGAAAGCGCCGAGGGCAACGGCACGGGGGCTGATGCGTGTGGGCTCCGCCTTAGCCCTTGCTGATATGCACATGGCGTATGCCAGGTTGCCAGCTCCCGCCCTCCACCCACGCTTGAAGGGCATCTGTATCACCCACACGCCACCTGCGGTACGGCTCCGCGCTAGACTGCTACCCACACGCCTACCTGCTGCCCGCCTGCACAGGCGATGGCGCGCTGGAGGCCCCGGAGGTGCTGCTGCTGCCGGAGCGCAAGGGCCTGGGCGCAGTGGACCCCTCGCGCGTGCGCAAGGTGAGTACCTGGGGCTTGAGGGGCGGCGGGGCTGGCTGCATTCCCCAGCGGAAGTAGCAACGTGCTGCAATTATCAGACCGCGGTGGCCGGCAGTGGAGTTTGAACCTTGTGCTACCGTAGTTTCTGCATACAGTAGCATGGACGCTGTCAAAGGTCAAGGATCTGACTGTAGCGCCGCCTCCTCGCGAGCACCGCCCTGCATGGCCAATCAGCAGGCTGGCAGCACCGGCAGGGACCCGACGGTAAGCGCCGCAAGCGTGCAGGGGCGCGCGAGCACAGACACAGTGTTGATTTTATCAGGCTTCGCCGTCGCGAACACACTGCCCTAACCCTCAGGTGGGCGGCTCAACCAAGGGTCGGCTGGTGGGGCCCAATGGTAAGCGCCGCAAGCGTGCGGGCGCGCGCGAGCAGCAGAAGCGGGCCGTGGCGGCAGCACGGGAGGCGGCGGCGGAGGCGCGGGAGCAGGAGGAGGGCGAGCCGGGCGGCGGCGGGCTGTTCGATTTCATCAACGCCTCGTTGGGTAGGTGATGGCTTGGCGGATGTGAGCTGCGCAATGTGAGCGGCGGATGTTGGCTGCATGCAAAGAGTGACGAGGTTGGCTGCAGCGGACTGTTCGATTTCGTAAAAGCCTCGTTAGGCGCATGGGCCGGGCGCAGGTGGTGCACGTGGTGAGGAAGGTGCAGTATGAGGTACATGGAGTGGGCTGGATCGATGTATGATGGGAGGAGAGCGCTGAGTTATCAACGCTTCGGTGGGTGGATACTGGCTGGGGGGAGGGTAAGGCACGTGCGGGGAGTGACCGGGAACATATGCATGGCCACGTGTGGTTGTGGTGAACTTATAGGAGCATGGTGTTTATGCATGGAGGCTGTACGATTTGGATGACGCCCCGTTGGGTGCATGGGGCCGGTGCTTTTTGTGGGCAGCCCAGATGCATGGACGGCATGGTGTTGGTATGGGGTGGTGGGGCAACCCAGGGCAACGTGCCGGGGGTGACGGCACCTGCACGTACAGTTGGGCGCGGCGGGGTGTGAAAGGGGCTTCATGGTAAGGAGTCAATGGGAGTTGCATTGCGGTGTGACCGCTGTTCTTGGGCGGCGGTCTGTTGCATAGACAAGGAGAAGCAACGTACTACTTGCATCCCAACTGCATGTGTCGAGACCCCAGACATCGCATGCGTGCGCTGTCGTGCTGCTCACCCCCAGGCGACTCGTCGGTGGCGGCGCGCATCCGCAAGGCGCAAGTGGCCATCGCGGGCGCTGGGGACGGAGAGCCTGCGACGGGGCATAATTGCGGCGGCGGCGGGAAGTCGCGTACGGCGGGTGCTGCGGCCATTGCGGGCGCCGCCGCTGCCACCGCTGCCGGGCGGGGGCCGCGACCGCCGCCTGACCGGCAGGGGCTCATGTCGCACCATGACACGGTGGCCGGGATACAGGTACGCACACTATGGCACTGTGGCCGCGATATAGGTCAGCACACAAAGCCGCGGTCTTTGTGCTGCCAAGTGGCTGCGCTGCGTCGTGCTCGGCGTGCGATAGTGCCCCTCGTGCTTGCAGCGTTCGTACTACCGGTACTCTCTCACCGCACTCTGTAGGCTGCTCCTTGGTGTTGCCGTGTTGGTCATCGCCCCGTCCTTTAGCTGAGCTAACGCTCCTACCACCTCCAGAGCTCCGTTCCCCCTTGGCCTGGCCTGCTCCTGCTCCCTGACCTCTTCCGCTGGCCTGTCCCGCCCTGCCGCCCGCAGACCCGGCTGGCCCGCCTGCACGAGATGCTCAGCCGCAACAAAGCTGACAAGGGCCTGCGCACGCAGATTGAGGCACAGATCCGCGCATCACAGGTGGGGATGCATGGTGCTGGGCGTGCAACCTTGCGAAGCGGGTGCCTTGTGCATTTGCGCCGTCGGCGCAGCCCAATAACACTGGTCGACTTGTTACCCGGCCCATTTTGCACGAGTGCTTACTTGAGCACCGCCTGCCGCTTTGGTTCGGGCATCGGGGCAGGGAGGGTGAGGTAGTGATGCAGCAGCTAGTACCCACGCACAATGCGAGAGTCTGACGCTTTGGCGCGACGACCTGCACTTTCTACCGGCATGCATCTGCACAATGTCGCACAGGCAGATCACCACGGCACCGACGACGGTGCACCTTTGCAAAACGCACAGGGCTCGTGCCTGAGGGTCCGTAGCACAACCCATGCATGTTACCCGCAGTGGGCTAGCCTGAACAGCGTGCCCACCATGGCGCACAGGCGGAGCTGGCGGCGGCACAAGCGGCGACTGCCAAGGCGAGCAAGGCCATCCACGACAAGGACAGGGAGAAGAAGTGGATGAAGTTTTGATGCACACGCGCGAGCACCGACTTTGAGGTATGGGGGTACAACAGTACCTCAACCGTTGGTTGGCGGAGGGGCTCTGGCAGGTGGGTGCGTGAGGGTGCATAGGGGGATGGGCGATGGAGGCTTGGCACACGTGTGCAGAGTTGGACAGGACGGCGACAAGTGGTAGGTGATTGGTCGTTATGTGACAACGGCGGCAAAAGGGAGTCTGGTGTGGGCATTGAAGCAATACCGGCTTCAATGCATGCCGAAGGCGTTGCGTCCGTCATGCTGAGCAACCGTTGCAGCATGTGCTCGCTCACTCCAGTGCCCAATAATGGACTATCAAAGCGTTATGGGGTGCGCGACGACCGGTGTCGTAGGTGTGATCTCAGTGTAAAGCTACGCGAGTATGGGCGTTCCCTGTTAGGCATATGCTGTAGCTTCAGATATTTTCTCGGTAAGCTGCGGCAGGCTGCGGTACCTGCCGCGCGGGGAGGACCGTGCCTCTCCGCAATCCATCAGGCGGCCACTGATGACAAAGGTTGAAGTAAAAAGGTTGCAAAACTCCCGTCAGGCGGCCACTGATGACAAAGGTTGAAGTTGAAAGGTTGCAAAGCTCCCGTACGGTGCGCGCTACCTGTTGCGCTAGCTGTTGCGTAAGGCAAGGCAGGCTGCTCGCAGCACGAACACGTGGATAACTGGGTTACAAAATAAAACGCGCTGCATAGCGAATAGCAAGTCATGTTGTCTTCCTCCAACGCGAACGACAGGCTGCCAACAAACAATGTGTCGGCCTCACTCACAGTGAGGTGTGAGCATGTATACTGCCCAGGCAACACCGCATAACTTGGTCCTCTAGTGTGGTATAATTTTCATCTTTGTATGTATGGGTTGATTGGGGCTCCGTAAGGCCTTTTGGGCCGAGTACTACTTTTGGGCGGCTGACTGGCGGACGGCAGGCACGGCGGGCGCAGCTCGCATTGTGAATGGGAATGCACGCTTTTGGTTAACAAACCTCGTGTGTGCAGAGATATCCTTGTATTGACGGATAACATCAGTTGCCCCTCCATGGCCGCATACGTCGTCAAGTAAGCACTGAAGCGTGCGTGGTGCGCTGGTGCCCCATACCTGCCGTTCCAAAACATCCCTACTGACTGGGAAAGGATGCAGCTGCCACTAGACCTAGTGAAGCTCAAGGAGTACGTGCCACGGAGCGCTCGTGAATACCGCGCTGGAGACCTCGCAAAGGCATATAGGGCCCTGACGACTCTGCGTGATGAGATTCTACCACGCTTCAGCGTCGCGACAGAGCTCGACTCGTTACAACTGGCTCAGAATCGACTGCTGCATGCAGTGGCTCCTACATGTGCGGACTTCAACCAGGCGCTGAAGCAGGCCCGCATAAAGTACATCCTAGCGGGCGAGGACGGCATGTCGCCCTTGCGGGCCACGGCTAGGTGCCTGCGTCAGTTCTCCGTGGAGGAAACTGACAGCGGTTCGGCAGGTGCTGAAGTGGAGTGCTACGCCGAGGCGCTAGGGCTCCTACTCAAGGCGTATCTCGTTTGGGAGCACAAGCGGCGTAACTCGGAGGAGTTCAGGAGCGAGTACAACAAGCACCGCAATCCAAGCGATGGCCACTGCCAGGTACGTATCTATAAGGCGTCTTACGCTGTTTGTGCGAACTGATACAAAATCTTGCATCCATACAGCTGAGTGTCTGCATCATCATGCAAGCAGCTCGCTCACTACATGTGCGTACCCACTAGGCGCACCTCCATCCATCCTCCGCAGCTGCTACGTAATTCTGTCGCTGGCGCACACCACTCCTTGTACTCTGCAACCCAAGTAGCTGTTGCAGATGTACGCATCCCCTGCTCTGCAACACCGGTACATCACAGCCCTCCGCCGCCCTCCGCCGCCGTGCATACGGTACTTGCAGCGCTGTTCCATATGCACCGGTATGTACGACACTTGACGTACGGCTTTCCTCCCCGGCAATGCCACGCGCAGATCCAAGAGCCCGACACCTTCGTGCGCAATCTGGGCAAGCACGTGACCCTGGACCAGAAGCTCCTGGCGCTGGTGGGCGGCTTCCTGGGCGTTGACTTCCTGCTGCTGCGTGTCAGCAAGGACGACACGCTGCTGCACAACGCCGCCAACACCACCATCAAGCGCGTCCGCGTTGAGGCCGACCCGGATGCACTCGAGTTCGCAGCGCCGGCGGTCGGCCGCGGTGGACAGCAACCTGCCGGCGGCTCGGCCACGTCTCGTTCATCGTCGGCCGCGGCAGGGCCGTCGACCTCAGGCGCCGCTGCTGCTGCTGCCGGGGAGCGGCCCGTCATCCCGCTCCTTGAGGTGATCGTGCGCTGCAACGGGCAGCGGTGCTGCGTGTACCGGGGGCTGGAGCCGCTCCCGGGGGCGCTGAACACGGCGGCTAGCCAGGTGATGGGGGACGAGGAACGAACTGTGCGGGCGACGGGCGCGTAAGGGACTGACGCAGGGCGGGGAAGGGACCCGAAGGATACTCGGTATGCCCAGCAGGCTAACGTGTGGGCGCGTATGCATATGATTGCGTATGACTGGCAGGATCAGGCCGACATGCCACTCACTGCTGCTGCTGCTAGCCGCTGCCCGTTCCTGTTACCGGTGCATCTAGAACTTCAGATGCATCATGCATACACCACACTGATGGCGACCACACGCTGTGCTGCTGCGCTTTCGAAACCAGCAGTGTAGTGCGTGCTATGCCCTATGCTTGGAAGGACATCGGCACCCAGTCAGCAAGCGTGCTGAGCCTATGACGTGCAAGCGTGAGTTGCCTAACTTGCTTCCTTGTGCCACGCATGCGCCGCCTACAGGTGACAAACTGGCAAGCCACGGAGGACCTGCGCATCTGGCTGCCCGCGCCCGCTGAGCGCTGGGTGCCCCTGCCCCGCCTGCGCGATCTGGACTACCCCGCGGGCGGCGTGTACTGGACGGTGGTGCGCTCGGTCATACGCAGCTGGTGCTGCAGATGAAGAGGTGCCAGAGGGACGGTGTGCTGGTCTCAGACCCCTACTTTGACGACCGGCCGGTGGCGGAGGTGGTGCGGGGGACCAACGGCAGGGAGGTACGGCTGCTGCAGATGCGGGCGGGTGAGGAGGCCAGCGAGGGGCCCGAGGAGTCGGAGGCGTCGACATCTGCTGCGGGCTCCTCCCAGGCGGGGCAGGCCGACGCCGGGGCCGAGGTGGAGCAGCCGGTGAAGGAGGAGCAGGTCGCGGGGCAGCAGCCCATGGAGCTGGACCGGCCTCGCCAGCAGCAGCAGCAGCAGCAGGCGCCGCCGCAGCCACAGCAGGCGGTCGAGGTTAAGCAAGAGCCACAGGAGCAGCCGCCACCGCTTCCGCCGCCGCCAGCACCGGTGCTGCAAGAGCAGAAGCTGTCACCCCAGGTCAAGGCCGAACCGCCGCCGTCACCGACCCCGCTGCCACAACAACAGCCGCCGCAGCAGCAGCCGCAGCAGCAGGAGCAGCGGCAGCAGCCACAGCAGCAGGGGCCGCCTGGTGCTGCACAACCCCCGCAGCCACCGCAGCCTCAGGCGCTGCTGGGGTCCCAGCAGGACCAGCCTTTGGCAGCACGGGCTGCGGAGCTGGCACACGAGCGTGCGGTGCGGCGGGCGGCACGCGCCATCCAGCAATGCCCCAACATTGCATTTCTTGCGCAGGAGGAGGCCGGGCGGGTAAGGCTTAACGGTAGCACCTGACCGATGTGCTTTGCAAGCTGGAGTTCCCCCATTTGGGACTGCACGACTCTTTGCGCGCCGACATGCATCTTGGTGACAGATTTACCTCAGCTGCAGGCGCCGTCTGGTGACGTATGGTATATACTCGTCATCGCTGCGCAGGCCACGAGTCACTTGTTCGCCAAGGAGACAGCGGGCGAGCTGGTCAAGCAGGCAGCGGAGGTGAGGATTACAGTCCATGAGGACAAGCCCCTGTGCTGCAGTACCCGCTTACGGTGATCCCCTCACTTGAGAAGATAGGCTGGCTGTTTCATAAGGGCAAAATGGCGGCCGTAGGTGCTGCACATCGCGGGTGCAGGACTGAACGCACGGCCAATCCAGACCTTGCCGTGCCGTCCAGTGTACCCCTTGTTCAATGGAGTAAGTAGGACCTTCTGTGTCCCGTATGTGCGCAGGTGCTGTCGTTCAACCCCTCACGCGTGCCCCTGCACCTGGTCATGGTGAGCGGCGCCGGCGTCGGCAAGACCACCACCGTCAACAAGACCATCGCAGAGCTCATGGCCTCCCCTGCCAAACTGCGCTCCGTGCTTTCCGAAGAGCTGCAGGGCGCCCTGGGCCCCACGAGCTCCCTAACCAGGACACATCCGTGGACGACTTCCTGCAGCTCTTCCGCTCGCTGGACGACACAGCGCCGGGAGATGGTGCCTCTGCTGATGCGCCTTTGCCCCGCTTCTCCTACACCTGCCGGCCGCTCAGGCAGGCCCAAGGTGCCCCAGCCGACCCACGGTTCGGGGAGGGCGGCGAGTACGACTACTTTGACCTTGACCGCCACGGCGTGCCCGTGGAAGTACGGGCACACGTGCTCCGTACCTGGGACAAACAGTCGTGCGTGGGGCAAGTGGGCAACAGGTACAACATGCAGAAGCCGCAGGCGCGGGGCCTGGAGTACGGCTGCTTCATGCCCAACGGGACGGACATCCACTGCACGGACCGCGTGCAGCACGTGTACATGCCGTTGGTGGACACGGTAGACGCTGCCGCGTTCCGCTTCCGTCTGCGGCTACCCAGCCGGGAGGCGGTCAACAGGCAGGTGCACCAGGTGAGAGGGGCGCGCTCACGTATTGCGCAGCGGGGCACGTTCGTATCCCGCTGGTTTCATGCTTGACAATGCTATCGCGTTTGATCCTTGACTTCAGGTTCACGTTGCTGACCGGCACCCTTACGTATGCCACTCCTTGCGTACCGAATGCAGCTGTGCAGCTGGGCGGCGGGCCATCTGCTTCCCCTTCTGTTTGCAATTTTGTCTACCCGCTCAGTCCCTTGGCTCAAATAGTGGAAGTCCGGATAGGCTGAGGTACTGTGCTAAAACAACCACGCCCCCCTTGCACGCATAGTTCCGGCAGTACGTCCTTGGCGAGATACGGTATGAGGACCTTGACCAAGAGGCCTACATCAACGTGCCGGCTATGTGTGGCCTGGAGGTAGGACATTACATTACTGTAATGCGAGCATGGAGCAGGAGGCAAGACCAGAAATGCATGCACATAACCGTTCTGTCCTAGTGTCCTTGTCCCGTGCTGGGCGGCGTATGGCCTGCAGTTGGCACGTGCAAACCAGGGGAGATCTCGTGGTATATATACTACTACGCAGCGTCCCTTGAACCTCCTCCCCTGGTTCCATGGTGTCTCACCAGTAAGATGTTCCATACCTGAGGTGTGCCCATACCTGGGCCGTGACTAGCGCACACTCCATGTTTGGAGTATGGCAGCTCGACGCACGGCACACAGTACGGTGCACATTGCATGGTGAAGGTGTGTTCCTGTTCCCACCCCAAAACACGTTGCTTGCGGCAAACCTGACCAGGGAGACGGAGACGATGACGATGGCACCTACGGACCGGGTGCGTTTGAGCAGCTGTTGACTACAGCTACCACAGCGGACGCCGACCTGGAGGAGTACGGGGGCGACGACTGCACGGAAGAGGCACGCAACGAGGCGCGGCAGACGCTGCTATCACGCCTCTTCCCCCTACAGCGGTAAGTGTAGTGGGCCTCCGTCCTGGGAGGTAAGAGGACCAGGTCAGAGGGAACGGTGGCCGCTGGCTGGTGTCGGTTTCCTAATTGTTTTGGTGTGGGGCAGGTTGCTTGCAGGCCCAAGATGAGGCACTGGTAGCCACTGGCCACGTGCTGTTGTCACGTAGCGGCCATACACCGACAAGCCCCTTTCGTCGTGCATGGTGACGATGCTTAGACTATATGGTACGGTTATTCACCTTCCTGCCGCTTGCTGCTGCAGCTACCTGCGCTGGCTGGGGCACGAGGTGGAGTTCAAGCTGCTCACCGACGACACGGTGGGCGCAAGCATGTGGGCCGAGTTCTTCTCGACGCGCTTCATCGTGGGCAAAGCGAACGCGGCCTTTGCGCTCCGTGATGGCTCAGCCATGCACGTGCCGTCAGGTTCGTTCGCCTGCATGGGCGTACGCATCGTATCTTATTATTGTCCTGTTTTATTGACAAGCAATCGACAGTCCGAAACATCTGAGTTTCCGGTATTTTACTTTGTACGTGCCAGAAGGGCAGGAAGTGATGTTTGTGCAAGCCACTTTCTGGTGTCGGCAGCTGTCGCCTTCCATCACAAGCGAACTGTTCGTGCCGCTTCAGTGTGCTGCACGCGCACCTGGTGAAGTTTGTGTCATTAACACCTGCCCTGTCGGTCCTTTGGTCGGCGCGGGCATGCAGAGTCTCTGCCGGTCCACATCACGGACCTGCCGGGCGTGGTGCTTGACCGGCACCTGTCCAACGGCATGGCGGCGGCTGAAGTGGAGGCGGGGCTGCGCGCTGTGCCGCAGCGTATGGGCACGGGCCACACCCTCATCATCATGCCCTCGGTCGGCCGTGAGGCTACTACGCAGGCGGCGTTGCAGAGGATGAGGGAGACCCAGGTGCTGCAGGTGGGAACGAGTGGAGTCGGCATTGGTGAGGTGCTCGGCAATCAACAGCGCACCTTGCTTGAGCTAAGCGGCAGGAAGCCGTAAGCATGACACGCTTGACAGGCGCCACTGTTATTAGGTTGGCAGCAGAATGGGCTTGACTCCTGTTTAAATTGCTGGCAGCGGAGCGCCGCGGCCGTCTTGTCAAGGCCAGGCGATGTGCATGTCCGCAGGAGGCCATCCGAAGCCCGCACGAGATCACGCTGGTGCCTCTGATGAACCTGCGGCAAGGGAGCAACGTGCTGATGGGCAGGATGCTGACTGCCCGCAGTGGCGCGGAATTTGCGCGCTGGGCAGCCACGGCGCAATTCCCTGAGCAGAACCACAGGGTAATCAAGAAGGCCTTGTTTGAGGCAGCTGATGTGATCAATCTGTAAGTGCAGGGGGCGATGCGTTTGCACATTGACTGCACTTGTACCGCATAGCACGCACGCTGTGGTGGATGAGGCATGCTACTGGAACCGGGTGCTGTGTGCCAGGCCCAATGCTAACCCGAATTCCTAATCAGAGCATCAACTCGCACATCCTTGGCAGCGCACACTGCAGCAAGTTCAAGCCCTCAGCCAAGCTGGGTACACCGCCACCATTATAGAAAACTTGTCAGTTTCACGTGCACCCACCTGCAGAGCCCACACTGCTGTACTGTGTGCGTCCGAGCCCTCACGGCAAAGCGCCATGCACCTGACCTTACTCGTGGCTTGCTGCCGCTACCCCAGGCCGGGGTCAAGAGCGGCATCCATGCCGCGCTCGGCGCTGAGCGGCTCCTGAGGACATTCAAGCTTGACGTGGGCGCATGGCTGGTGGAGGACAAGCCCTTCCGAAACGACCCCGAGGTGGCCCCCTTCCTCGTCTCGCACTTCGTGGGCTTCATGGCAGACACGCACCGGCAGTACGCCGAGGCCATGCGCGCCAGGCTGCACACGCGCATGTGGGAGCTGTTGGGGGCCATGGCGATGGAGGGTGTGGGGCTGGCCAAGCGGCTGCAGGGACCGGGAGCACAAGGGACGGCGCCAGGCCAGACGGGTGCACAGCACAACGGGGCGTCGCAGCAGCCCCCCGAGGACAGTGACGACAGTGGAGACGAAGGTGAGGTGACCAGCCCGCAAGGGCAGGCCAAGGCGCAGAAGAAGGTCATGCGGGCGCTGCGAGAGGTGCTGGACCTGCAGGCTAAGGTGGAGGCCGGCGATGCGGCGTGGGTCAAGGAAGTGAAGAAGGAGCTGTCGGGGGATGTGATGGAGGCGGAGGCGCTGACGCTGGAAGGGCTCCTCAAGGAGTTGGAGTGCCCGGGCTCGGGGCTGGCGAAGATGCGGGCCGAGTGCACGCCGGACACGGCGGATGGACAGTTGAAGAAGGAGGTGAATAATGCTTGGGCAACGGAGTACAAGAGGCCCAAGAGCCGCGCGCTGGGCAACGACCTGAACAGCAGCGACCTGTACAGCACCAACTTACCCAACTACGTCATCAGCAACTTTTACGACAGGTGTGCCAGGCGCAGTTTGCACCCCTACCGTTACCCCTGCCCGCAAAGGAATGCACGTGCCCCAGCAGCACGAATGTGGCGCTGCACGCCGTGAGTGGGGTAGTGATCATGAGTGGGGTGATACGGAGGTGGGCTGCGCGTACCACGGGAACACCCCCAAGCAGCCCCCAGCAACATAGCATGGCTTGCGCCATGTTACCCGCTATACTAGCCCGCATGATGCATGATTGACACATGACACGTGCCCTGACAGGGCCGAGACTACCATGGGCACTGAGCTTGAGCGGTTCGTGCACAAGGTCGTGGACCTGGACATTAAGCTGCTGAAGAACCAGATTTGCGCGATGCGTGAAGAGATGGAGGCCAACAACAGCGCGCTCAAGACCGATCCCGACGTGCAGCTTCTGGTGGGTGTGCTAGCGGCAATTATCACGCACTAAGCCACGCTACGCATTGTGCTCTCAACCTGCAAATCTTCATGCGCGTGTACCGCATGGTGCTTCGCATGTGTATGTGACAACGCTTATCGGTGGCCGTTTAGTGCTCATGCGGCTGTGCTTGTTCCCCTGTCTGCGGCCACCCCGCAAGCGGTGTCCGTCTCGCTGATGTGCCAACGATTAAGCGTGAAGTTTGCATTGCAACGGCCAGGCCCTGACGCTGTACAGTAGCTACCGTTGCCTGAGCAGCCGTCATGACAGTTTGCGTGCACATGGCTGTCCCCTCACGCAGCTGGACGTGTTTGAGGAGTCCATTGCGGACGTGCTCGGCCGCAAGAGGCAGGCAGTGACGCAGCGCATGGAGGACCTGCGCCACAGCAAGGAGCTCGTGGGGTCTACCAAGCCCCTGCCGATGCGCTTCCAGGAGGCCATCAACAACCAACGTGCACGGTGCGAACTGGGTCGTTCACGGCTTTCGCATCGCTTGGTCCTGTAGAGGGACGGCCGACACGCTGAGCGAAACAAAAGGACGCACCCTGCCGTCTGCACGGCCCGTCTTTCGGCTTTCAGCCGTGGCCCATGGCTCAGCTAGCCACACCGGCACTGCAGGCTGCCACACCACACTAAGCATGCAGGCCTTGCTGTTCGCCCATACCGTGCGAACCCGAATGCATTCCCTCCGTACGTTGTGCCCAGGACCGCTGCCAAGAAGGTGTACGAGGAAACTCGGCGTGACCGCAGCATGCGCCTGAGGATGGCTCGCTCGAAGCTCCTGGTGGAATGGAGGGACTCGCTTGTGGGCGAGCCGGGTGCCCCGGGGCTGCTGGCTCGCGCAGTCCAGCAACTGGCGGCCATCCTCCTGCGGCAGTACCGTAGGGAGCGCGCCAGGGTCATACAGGAGGTAAGGGCCACCAGCAAGTGCCGCAGCTGGCAAGCAGCCCAGGCAAGCGCGAGGACCGCATGGCTTTGTGAGGACACGTGTCTGAGCCCGAGTAGCTAAGGCGGCTCAGGTCGCTTCACCGTTAACAGGATAGCGTGTGCGGTTGGGTTCGGGCCTTCAGTACACGTGCACTGCTCAGAGCACGGTGTGACGTTCCCATACATTCGTGCTTGCCGCACAGCTGCTGGTCCCTGTCCTGTGCCCTGGCCCCCCTCCCAGTAGCGTGGGTGCCGTGAGTGCTGTGGCGAGTGTTAAGGCGTAGTGACCCCGCCTCTTTGTCGTTTGGACGGTTTCCCGGCGGGCACGTGCATGTGCCGAAACCCGAGACACCCGTCCTTTGCTGCATTTCTTGAGTGCAGGCGGTGAAGGCGGCCCAATCCAGCACCGTGAAGACGCTAGGGCCTATGGCGCTGCACGTGGTGCGCGCGGGGCTGGCGGCGGCGAGCCTTGTGCACAAGGCCTCGGCCTCCGCCATCGCCTCCGCCTCCCTGGGCCAGTCCGAGGCGCTGCTGAAGGAGCTGCAGGCCGCGATGCAGCTGGCCAAGCAGGCCAAGGCCGCGCGTTTGCAGGTGGGTCCGTGTGCGGCTGCGTAAATCCGTAGTCCCCGTTCCCGGCCTGCAACGCTGCAAGGCAACGCGCAGCAGGCGCGGCAACAACCATAATTATCAGACAGCGATGTGAAGCAGCAGGCTTACTTTCAGGCCAGTGGTTTCGCGCCTTGGTCCAGTGTGGGCACCGCGGGGCAGGGAAGGCACCTTACGGCACGGTACACAGCACGTGCTGGGCCATGCTTATCCGTATTACACCGTACTGACCCCATCTCTCTGCGCACCGTGCGCGCACCGTGCAGGTGCTGTCGGGCATCTACAAGCACACCGACCCACTGGAGCTGGTGAGGGCAGCGGCGGAGGACAAGGGTGTGAAGCAGTGGGCGAAGGAGATGGGTGGCAACTCGGGCGGGCGCGCCAGGAAGAGGCGGCGAAGCGAGAGGGCTGAGTAGGTTGCAAGTGCGTGCGCATGGGCCGATGGTGTTGTACTGGTGCGGAGGCGGAGCATGGAGCGCGGGAGGCTAAGGAAACAGCGTGAGAGGGCAGGGGTGAGGGGTTATGCGGTTGTCGGAGCGGGGTGAGTCATTTAACTGGACTCGCCAGCGAGCGCCACATTGCGTTCGTTGGGTGGCGAGGGACGATGTGCGACCTGCATGGCCGGGACAGATGGCCAAGTTGTCGAGCAATTTTGCGAGATTTAAGTGGTGACTACACCATATTTGAGAAGTCCATGGGGCGAGAAGATGTCGTATTCGGGGCTGCGGTCTGCCGGCCGAGGGAGAGGGCCCTGCGATCATGTACTAGCTGTGGACACTAGAGCAGTGACGGAATTGCCATGCTGGCACGCCTTCCCTGGACGGACATGCGCAGCTGCGCAGCCGTCGGAGTTTGTCCGTGACCATCAGGTAACTCCCCACCCCACTATGATAGTTGAGGTGCGTCATGCCCGGGGTGCTGCGTGTGCTCTGTGGGTGCGTCTTACGGAGAAGCTTTGTGGGGGCGGGACCAGGCTGTGGTAGGGTGAACTTGAGGCCTGCGCGTCGTGGCCTGTACCTTATGGAGCTTGTCGCTCCTTTGCGTACAGCGAGAGGGGTGGGAAACCCCGTGTCCCTAATGGCCGGGACCAGCTCTGTGTTTCGAGCGGGATGGGGCTGGGCTCTGGAAGGGGACCAAAACTGTAAAACCATACATACATACATCGATACATGCCTACCGAATGCCATCCGGGTTGCAAGTGATGATCATGTAGGCGTATGCTCACATTTGGATTTTTTGAAGCTTGGCGGTTGCCAAAGCATCCCCGTCACGTACTGGTATCACCTGCCTTCGTCATGTGCTGTATGCTGGACAGATGCACTGTTTGTGCGTGTTGAAGTCGTACCCTGGTCCCGGCCGTGTGCTTTGTGCCCAACTGTTCCTAGGGGCAGCCGAATGGCAGTGCGAGTGCAGGACAGGCGCGGACGTGCCGTGTTCTATGCATGCAAACGCCAGGCAAGCATGCGCGCGCCGCAATTGTACAAGTGGCGACCGGCGGTCACGTGCGGTTGGCGGTTGACCACAAGTCTGAATGCACGTGGGGATTTTGCGTTACGGTAACATTTGAGTTCAGTAATCCGTCGCTTACTGGATGCTTGCCTACCTGTTGTTCTTGGCAATCGTGTACGGTAACCTGAGACCGCAAGGTTTGTTACCTACCTCCACTGACTGCCCTTACAACGCCCATGCGGCAACGGATACCGGTACCAGATACCTCAGCAACTACACATCGGCGGGGTGGTTCGTGTGGGTCCAACGGCCGTCACATGGCAGCAACAAAACCCACTGCATGAAATCGCTGCCGGCTTGGATTTCCAAAGCACTCCAGTTGCGGCACGCTGAAGGGACAAAGCCCGGCATCAGAAATGCATACTGTCTCGACATGTGACAGCCGACCAGCCACAATAGTTCAACAGTCTTTCCCGCTTTTCGTCTGGTGTACCCCTTCCCCACGCACTGCGAGATCCTTGACGCCTGACCTCGTAGGAAAGGCGCTACATCCCCAAGCTCCCTCACCCGCTCGCCTCCCCATCCGCCCTCTTCCCGCATCCCGCCCTGTGCCCTCCCTTGGCCCAGTGCTCCTTCTGGCACTCCCTGGAGCAGTATCACGCCCCCCTGCACTTCCCGCAAACCATCAGCCCCCGCCACGCCTCGCTGTCCCCTTCCAGCCGCCCACACGCCCCGTTCCAACACGACCTCGGCAGCCGCCGCCGCACCTCCTCCACACTCAGCAGCTACGGCGCACCGCCTTCCAGCTGCAGGCACGACTCGGGCACCCCGCCCGCCACACCTCCAGGCCTCCCCGCCTCCCCAACGCCGGCCCCGCGGTCACTACTCCATCCTGCTGGCCCCCTGGGCCTGGCCCACTCCAGGTATGCCTCCACCTTCCGAGCCGTCTCCGTGTCCCTTTCATTCAGCGCCACCCGCAACGCTCGCTCCATCACCTCCAACTCCACTGCGGCAATCCCCCCCTCCCGCCCGCTCCCGCCGCACCCGCTGCAGGGCACCCCAGGGCCGCCCAGCACCACGCCAGGTCCACACCCAGCCGGGTCACTTCCGGCTGGCCCTGGGGCTGCAGGAGTGGCAACATGAGCCACTCCACGAACAGGCACCGTGGGCCTCCCGACGACCCATGGGTCCGTACGTCCGGAGGAGAGCAGCACCCTCGCCCGGCGTGCTGCCACTGCCTGCGCTGCCGCCGCCACCACCGCCGCCACCGCTGCTGCTGCCGCTGCTGTCGCCGCTGTTGCCGCCGCCGCTGCTGCCCCCTGCACTGCCACCACGCACCGTGTTCCCCACCTCGCTCCCCGCCACCCCATCAGCGTGTAGCGCCGTGCGTGCGGAGAGCAGCAGCACACGCATCATCACCGGCAGCGAATTTACAGCACGCCCCAGCAGCGGTCGCACGCCGTTTTGGTATCTTAGTACGCTGGTGCTGGTGCTGGTGCTCCCCGCCCCAGCCCCTCCAATCAGCCGCAGCGCCCGCATCAGGTGGAACACCTCCCGCAGCCAGTGACACAGGTTCTCTCCGCACACGTGCACCGCGTGCGACACCATGAGCACCAGCTGCTCCTCCACCCGCCAGCCCTTCTGCTCCTATACTCCCCGCCCCTGCTGCACCCCCCGCCCGCCCCCGCCCGCGACACCGCCGCCGCCGTCGCGCTGTCGCACCACCCCAACCCCAACCCCAGCAACGCCACCGCCCCCACTTGCAGGTCGCCATGCGCCTTTGGACCTCCGGCCCAGGCACAAGCGAGCCCCTAGGCACAAGGGAGCCCCCAGGCACAAGGGAGCCCCCAGGCACAAGGGAGCCCCCAAGCACAAGGGAGGCCCCAGGCACAAGGGAGGCCCCAGGCACAAGGGAGCCCGGGTGCTGCCCGGTACCGCGCGTCTTGCAGAACACGCCCGCCTGCATGCGCCTTTGGGCCTTCGACCCAGGAATAGGCACCTCAGTTCTATCGGTGGACGATCCGATGCCATCCATTTGTTTACTCGCGCCCGCCAGCGCCTTCCCTAGGCTGCTCGCCAGCGTCCCCGCCTGGTCCAGATCGCCGTAGGCCAGGAGCCACAGCAGGTCGTGCGGCCTGGACTTGCCCTCCGGCTCTGGCCCCGCCCCCTCCCCCGGGCCCAGCACCCGTTGCAGCACCCGCAGGTCCGGCAGCGCACCCTCCCGCCCGCAGCGCCGCACCAGGCGCTCCAGGGAGGGCAAGTAGCCGGCGTGCAGGGCAGCGGACAGGCGGGGAGGAGGTAGCGGGGGCAGCGAGCCTGCAAAGATTGGGTGACCCGGAGGGGAGCCGGTTCCGTTGTTTGCGGGTATGGGAGTGGGCAGGTGGCTTGGTATGACTCTATTTGCAGCACCAGCATAGGCCGGAAAGCTATTTTTGCACTGTGTGTACAAGCAACCAGCACACAGGGTCATGCGGCAAGAGCTAACAAGTCAACACACAGGCAGCCAGCTAAGACACAGGCAACAGTTGGAGGCGCCTCCTTGCTCCTCACCCGCGGGTGGCAGCTTTCCGCAGCACTGCTGCACGCCACTCGACAAACGCTGTGCGGCCACCTCGTCGCCCAGAGGCACCACGGCCAGCACCGCCTCAAACCACAGGCGGTACATCTCCGTCCGCAGCCACACTGACACAGGGCACCCGCGGCACATCGCCTGCAGCGCTCCCTTGCCTGCACCTGCTGCTGCTGCTGCTGCTGCTGCTCCCCCCGTTGCTGCCTTCTGCCGCCTTCCCCTCATGCGCTCCTCAAGCGCCATCACGCTCTCTTGATACATCTCAAGGCCCACGCCCGCAAGCAACACTGCATCCTCCCTGCCCAACACCAGCGACTGGCCAGCATCCGCTGTCCCCGCCGCCGCCCCAGCTGCCTCCTCCCCCGCTCCGCCGCCTGTGGCCGCCCCTCCCGCTCTCCCCTCTCGCCCCTCCCGCTCCTCCCTCACCCCACCGCACCTACCCTTATCCCGCTGCCACACCCGCGCGGACGCTGCTGCTGCCCGCACGAGCCGTGCCGCCACGTGTCTCACAACGGCCTGAGGCAACAGGACCCGAGGAAGCCTCACCGATCGGGGCACTGCCGAACCCCTTTGATAGGTCCGTGTCCGCGGTTTCCGACTGTCCCTCCTCCGTCCCGCCCTCACCACGTGCCGCCACCAAGGGACTCGGCCCACAGGTTTTCAACTGCATGCTGAAAGTCCACCTCCCCCTTCCAAACCGCTTCGCCGGCCGCTGCCAAAGCCTCATAGACTTGCCCAAGCAGGCAACGCCGCATGCACGTCCCGCTGCAGCCCACGTCCGGGCCAGCTCCGCCCGCCACGCAAACAGATCCATGAGGTCCATCGACAGCTCTTTGCACTCGGACGAGGCGAGAGCGCACCCCTGGTTGTGCGACCTCAGCAACTGCGCAAGCCGCAACAGCACGCTGGCGTTCAGCACACGCAGCGCAGTGCTGCCTGCCCGTGCCCCTGCCTGTGCCCTTGCGCCTGCCCCTGCCCTGGCCCCGCGCTGGTGCTCGGCCCTGCCGCCTGCGGGACAGCCGCGGGCGGCAGTCCCCGCACCATGTCTGGGTGCAGGCCGCAGTGCCCCCCGTCGTCCAGTGCGTGCAGTTGGTGCAGCCCCCACGCCAGCAGCAGGTGCCGGGACCAGGGGCCGGACAGCGCGGGGTCCAGCCCGCATAATGGGGGCGACCACGCACACCTGCTGCTGCAGCTGCTGCTGCTGCTGGTGACCACGATTCTTGTCCGGGAGAGAGGACGTTGTGCCGGTGGACTGCAGGGAGGCTCGCTTGTCCAACATGTCCCGTTGGATGCCGTGGCATGCCGTTGCACGACGCTGCAGCGCAACCCAGCTCTCGCTGTCCCCCGCCTCCTTCCCCGCCTCTCCCCGGGCCACAGCCGCCCCCCAGTGCATGGCCAGCACCGCCATGCCACGCACGTGCTACGTGCTCGACCACGTGGCTGTTGCGGACAGCTTCCACAAGCTGCTCCCGCCGAAGGGAGCCGGATCCAGACAGCAGGGTGCTGCAGCCCGCCTCGACGGCTTCAAACAGGGCCGTCAACGCGTGCATGGATTGTGCCAGGGCAACGCCGAGATCGTGAGGATCAGCGCACGCTTGAGGAGCTGCTGAACGCACTGCTGCCGCCTGCCCACGGCATGCGCCGGCCGGTGCTCCCGCAACCCGGGTGGTCCCAGCGCCACAGCACCACCTCTGTGCGTGCGGCTGAGGCAGGGCAGGAGGTCGCCGTGGAGCAGTGCGGAGGCCCAGACCGTTGTGAGTTTGTGGGTCGGAGCGCGCTGTCAAGTGGACCCAGGTTATAAGCGTGATGAGAAAGGTTTTTATTCAATGCCGCCTGTGGCGAGGTCGGCCGTCGACTTGAGTTCGCCAAAGATGTTTGCGACATCCCTGAGCTCGGACGGCGTGAAGAGTGGCCCACCGCGATCGAGTGACACCCGTAGGCGCTCTGCTGCTACGTGCAGTTGTGCAACGGGTTTGGCCTTGGCCGCGAGAGCCTTTCGGTCGCTGCCTGTAAAAGTGTCCATGGCCCATCCGAGACGGCGAGAGGTAGCGCAAGAGGCCGTGCAGCAAAGGAGGACGTAGACCCGCAATCATTAATAAGCAGTGACAGTATGCTGTATACGCTTGTAGCCTTCGAGGCGCAAGCTATCCTTGTAAATCCTGGTTGAAGCTACGCCACGGTCCGTACCCGTCCGTACCAATGGCAAGGCGCACGCACCACCCTGTGCTTCAAACCGACTGCCGTGTCGCAGTTGAAGAACTCATGCATGATCTATCTGTGCAAGCAGCATGAGGCGCCATGCTCGGGCCTCTCCAACTGCCGGGCGTCAACAGAGCGCTTCAAACGTTTATCCCTGCCACAATGTTTTACTGGGAGCAGGCAGTGTAACGAGTTCTCCAGAGTCTTGGGTAGAGTAGGTCGCGGTGGTCCGTGGAGCGTTCATATCCGCCCACATGTGCTTGCCAAGCACCGAATTCCGAGCCCCTACAACCTTCTCATGAAGCAGCACGAAGAAAAAAATGTCACCCTACTGGTAGGCGCAGCGGGGAACATGCGACCCTGGGACCGCATGCGCCGTTGCATGGCTGCTTCTCTACAACACTCATTACACCAGCTAACACGGTGACGAAGACCTACAAGCAGCATGCCGCGCGTGCGTCACAGCGCCGCCCACCACGTGCCGTACACCACAGTTTCAGCGCGCCGAAACCCACCACGTGCCGTTGTTAAACGGAACTTGGACGTGCGCTAATGGTTGACGTGTCCGGCTACATTACCACGTGCGTGCGGCCCTGAGGCCACGGTGCCGTTTTTGCGTGCCCGTACTCGCCTCCCTCAGTCGAAGTACACCACCTGCGTATCCTCGTCATAGAAGCCCTCCTGGAAGCCGATCTCCGAGCTGTAGGCGGGCACCACCCAGCTGGAGCCCTCGGCGTCGTCATCCAGCATCTTGGGGGAGGTGGTGGTGGTGGTGGTGGGGATGAAAGCCAGGGGAGGCGGTTAGTGCGGGTACCCAGCAAACACTATGGCCCCGGATAGGAGAAGTCCGCTACGTCGCCGTGGAGCATCTGGAGCATCTGGGGAACACGCAAGCCCAACACATGTCACTACTCACGTCCCGCACGCTGCCTGGCGTGGGAATGAGTGCGGCTCCCTCGTAACAAGGCAGGACTGATGCAGCTGGTGTCCTTACATGCGCGTGTCCCTACCGCAAACCACCCACCTGCCGTACGGGCGGTGCCACCAGCGGCTGGCGCTGCCGCTGCTGCAGGTACCTGGGCACGTAGCCCATGTCCGGCCGCACCGCCAGGGGCCGCGTGCTGGGGTGCGACAGGGCGGCGGCGATGCGCGCCTGGCGGGCAGCCTCGCGCGCGGCAGCCTCAGCCTCCGCAGCCTCGCGCAGGGCGGCGGGGGAGGGGAACTCGGGCAGCAGCTTGGGCGCGGGGGGGACCTGAAGGGACGCGGGGGCACGCGGATGAGGCGAGGTGTGCGTAAAAGTCTAAGCCTTCGGCATGCCTGGGATTGTTGCCCGGACACAAGCAAGGGTGTCGTCAATACGGCAGTACGGCAGCGACCCACCTCGAGTGTCACGAAGAGCATCCCCTGGTCGCCCAGCTCCTGTGCCTGAGGGGCAGCCGCCACCAGATCCCCCGCGCTGGCCGGCACAGCCCCCCCGTCTGCACCACCGCCCCCGCTACCAGGCCTTCCGCTCCCTGCCCTGCCCCCCAGCCGCCCAGAAGCCCCCAGCGCCGCAGCCGCCGCGTTGCGTTTCAAGTGCAGAGGCTGCAGCCGTGCCGCACCCCTGCCGTTGTTGTTGACCGCCGGGATGGCGGACCTCCCCCCCGTGGTCATGAGCACATTGGCGGAGGGTGAGGTGGAGGAGAGACCGGGGCCCGCCTGCTGAGACGCCGCGGCATCCGGGGGAGCTGCACCCAAGGGGGGTGGCGCGGGGCCTGCTGCTAGGGTCTGTGCCACCGCTTGTGCGGCCGCGTTGGCCATTACGTTGAGTGCCAGGCCCTGGGGGTGATGGGGGTGGTGGCACAGAAGAAGCGTGTGAGCAGGCGCAGTGTATTGACAAGAGGAAATGTGAGGCGGGGCATTCCGTGTTGATACGCAACTGAGCCAACAACAATTGATACCTGCCCAGCACGTAGCATGTTCTTGTCCACATGCTCACAACCTAACCCACCTGCGGGTCGTGCAGCCGGTCGCGCACCCAGAACACGCGGTCAGGCGCGTCCTCCTCCTCCACCCCCTCGCCCGCCGCCGCCACGCTCCCGGCGCCCCTGCCACCCTTGCCCCTCCCACCCGCCGCCGCCGTCGGCTGCATCCGGCTGCGACGCCACGTGCCGGTGCCCGCACTCACGCTGCTGTCAGCGCTGTCTCTGCTGCGGTTTGTTACCCCCCCTGCGCTCTCACTACCAGCCGCTTCCGCAGTCCCGCCCAAGCCCGTGCCCCCACCCACAGGTGCGCTGTTTGCCCGCGGCGATGACCCATGGGTCGTTGGGCCCGGGCCCGGCTCCCCCGTGCCCCCCTGCCCCGCGTGCCAGGCGCCCGGCACCGACCGGCCCAGGGGGTCGTGCGGCGCGGGCAGCGGCGGCAGCACCTTGGCAGCACCCGAGCCGCCTGGCACGCCGCTGCTGCTGCCCGCCACCACCATCGTCGCATCTACGCTGCTGCTGAGCCCAAGGCCTGCACCCACACCTGCAAGGCCCCTCCCGGCCCCAGGTCCAAGGACCGCGCCAGCCCCTGGCCGGCACTGTGATGGCGGTTGGCAGGCCCCTCCCGCGACTGCTGCTGTTGCTGCTCCTGCTCGCCGCCCTGATGCAGCCCCGGCCACGGCAACGGCGCCAACGCAGGCGCCCCTCCCCCGGGTCCCAGGGGACTGCGCCCCCGAGGCTGCGGTGCTGGGGCACTGAAGCCCTGGAACCCACCGATATGAAGGCCCCCGACCGCAGGTGCGAAAGCCCCCCCGCCGCCAGTGCCTGCGCTGCTGCCCCTTGCAGACGACAGCGCGGAGCCTGACCCAGGGGACCCAGCCCCAGTCGTACCATCCCCTGCTGCTGCTGCTGCTGCTGCTGCTGCTGCGGCAGCTTCTGCCGCCTCTTCGAGCATTTCGTCTATCTCGGCCTGCCGGTCCAGCTCCGCCCTGAGCGCGGGGTCCAGCATGATGGAGGCGCACGAGGGGGCCTGGCTGAGCATGACCACGGGGCGGGGGCAGCGGCCAGGGGAGTCCCCTCCACCGGAGGCAGTGGCGGTGCCGGCGCCGGCACCCAGGCGCTTGCGGGCTGTGAGCAGCGGGTTGGGGCTGGCGGTGCCGTTGGGCCGTAGGCGACCTGGGGAGCTGGGGCTGGAGGCAAAGGTAGAGGGTGCGGGCGGCGGGGAGGAGGCGCAGTTAGCCACTAAGCATAAGAAAAGGGCGCGGACTGACCACCAAAGCACCGGCAGAGCATTCTGGCAGCATGGCCATGGACCAGTAGGGCACAGGTCATGGAGCAGGCGCTCACCTCCCGTCCCGCTGCGTGGGCCTGGAGCTGAGGGCTACCACGTTGTCCGCCTGCATGGGCAGCGTGTCGAGGCGTAGCCGGCCGTGCAGCGCCCCGGCCGGTGTGCTGGACCGAGACCAGCCCGAGGCGCGACCCTGTGCCCCTGCCTGCTGCCGCTGCCCGTGGGCTGCCATAGGAGCCACCTCGCCAATGGTAGCGACCGCGGAGTCGCCAGACGGGCCCATGGCCTCACCGTCTGGACCGTCCCCGGCCTGGGAGCCGCCCTCCCCTGCCTCCGTTCCCGCCCCCAGCTCCGCCACCCCCGCGAACGACGCCTCACACATCGCCTCACGGCCCTCAGGTGCGCCATTGCGCCCAACCCCAGCCTGCCCCTGCCGTCCGTTCCGCTTCGCGCCATTCCGCGCGAGCAGGCTGCTGGACGCCCCAACCACGTTGCTGCTGGCAACACTGCCGACGCTGCTAACACACGTGCCCCCTGCGAGGCCTCCGCCTGCCGCCTGCTCAAGGCGTCGCATGCTGCTGTGGGCCTCGACCACGCTGCTGCCGCCATCCCTGAGAGGCACGTCCGCACTTGCAGCACCAGCAGCACCAGCAGCTGCTGCCGCCAGCTGCCTTGCCGCCGCCTGCTGAATGTGCACGGTGGCGCCCATCATTGCCACCAGCTGGTGCTGAGGGAGGAAGGCACTGGAGGCGGCTGCGCGCACGTGGTCCACCTCCGAGCCGCGTAGCTCCTGGGGAATTACAGGAAGCAGGGTACCGTTTTGAGATTGGGAACCCTGAAGATGATGATGATAATGACACATGTCTGCCTCGCGCTGCTTGATGGAGGAGTGTGGGAGCAAGTAAGCATAAGCAATGTGTAGCTACCATGCGCTGCAGTCGAGTAAGAGCAGCACTCAAATAGATTTGGGGCATGGGTACGAAGCAGGAGGTGGTGTGACAGCACCTGGCCTTGGGTACATGTGCACGGCCCGACGCCTGCTGCTCCTCCTCCGGCGCCACGCCTCATGCCCCAGCCTAACCCCCGGAGCTTGCACGGCACCCCATGACCAACACCTTCCTCGCACCAAACCAGGTGACAAAAAAGCACGAAGCGCCCCACCGCACAAGCCGTCGGCGTCGCCTCACCTTGGGCGTGGTGCGCACGTCGTGCACCTTGGGCTGTCGCACGGCTCCCGGCTCCGCCAGCCCCGCTGCCAGCGGCCCCGGCGCCCGCATGGCGATGCGCTGGTCGCCCGCCGCGTGGCCCGAGGCGGGGTGCTCCTCGCTGGCCAGCTGCGAGGCGGTGTGCAGCTCGGACAGGTAGCGCTGCTGCTGCCGCCGGTGCGCGTTGTAGCGGGCCTGGGGGAAGGGTACGAGCGGGGTCGAGATGTGTGGGTATAGGTATTCTACGCATGCGCACCACAAACCGCATCAATCCTGTTACGGTCCTTTAGTCCGGATGCATGGACGTCGTTTGAAGGGGCCAGCAGCAGGCCCTGACCATCCAACCAGCCACCGCCATGTGCCCGCCATGTGCTCGCACGTCCTGGCCCCCTCACACCTGCTCAATGAGCTCCCAGCTCTGCGCCTGCGGCTCGTAGGGCCGCGCAATGGCCGCAGCGATGGCCTCCACCTGGTCCCACCCCTCCAGCACCACGGGACGGGGCCGAGAGGCGGACAGTGTGTCCTTGGCGGTGGCGCCGCCGTTGGCGGCAGCGGCCTTGGCAGCGGCGCGGGAGGCTGCGTCTCGGTCCTGGGCATGGATGACGGCGTTCAGCTCTGCGTTGTTGTCCTGGTGGTGGAGTAGGGGTGTGGGTGTGGGTTCATATGAGTCAGGGCGAGACTTGACAGAGGTTGTGGCGATTGGCGCATCAGCTGTATAGCGCCGGGTGGTCGGTAGCCCTCTTATTGCAAGCACCGAAGCTATGACACATATGGCGGGTAAGTGCTAAGAGCGACGTTGTTGACCCACCCACCTCGATGACTCGCTGTATGATTGCCTTCATGGGCGCGGTGAAGAGCGACAGGTCCAGCTTCTCGCACAGCACCTGCAGCACGAAGGATGATACATACATCACTGCAAACAGTGTAAGCTACCGGAATAAACTACACATGCACAGTAGCTTTCCTCACAGCCCATCCAGCAGGATTGCCCCTGAACCCCCGACCACCAGACGCATGCACGTGGCGTCATCCCTCGCACCCCGCATGCACGTCCTTGCCGTACCTGTATGGCGATTTGCTTGACGGCTCTGCCGTACAGCGCCACGTCCAGATCCACAACGGCCGCCACCACGTCTGAGGCCACGGCGTTGCCCGCGGGGCTGCCCAGCAGCCAGGAGCGCAGCGAGCCGATGTCAATACACACCACGCGGGCGGTCGGGGAGGATACCACCATGGAGTACCTGGGCGAGGCGGGGTTGGCCAAGGTCATGAGTAGAGATACTGCAGGCATGGCCTGTTGCATGATGTTAAGGGCAGGCAGTATGCCAGCCATCGGCCCATGGTCCCTTGCCCCTGTGGGCTGTGCACAACGTAACAGGATCCAGGCATACGCGGTGTCCACCTTTTCTGTCCTGGCATGCACAATGGTCATGTCCCTGGTCACTGCTCTCACCACAGCGGCCGCCCTGCCACGAGGCTGAGCTCCCCGCAGGAGGAGCCCTCGTGCAGCAGGGCCAGGTCCAGGCCAGCGCCTGGGGTGGGGAGGTGGCACAGCGTGGTACGGTGATACACCTTGCTCATCATGACACACTCCACTGCACCTAACACCAACCTTAAGCTCAACGTGTCACAGCAAACTACGACTAAAATGGATTGTGCTCCTTGGCTACGGATTAGTAGGCTACCCTGATCAGCAATCACCGGGCCCCGCCTGCCCCACCTGGCGCGCTGGCCGGGTCCTTGAGCCCCACCACAGGGCCCCGCATGACGCACTCCCCCGAGGACACGATGAAGATGGCGGGGGCAGCCTCGCCAGCACGCAGCAGCTCCGTACCCTAGGCCAGGTAGGGTGGCACATGGGTGAGGTGCGCCAGGCGGGTCAAGGGAGGTCCCGGCACAAAAGGTGCCAGCGTGCAGCTGCCCCGGGCGGAGGGGTGCAAACGGACAGACGGAGGGTAGCCATCGCGGGACGTGGGGTTGGAGCTTAAGGCGCGCCAGGGCATAGCCAGCAGGGCGCACGCACGGGTGCGGGAGGGCGCGCAGGCGCTGTGTGTTGGCCGGGGTGCCATATGACGGCGGGGAGGCAAAAAGGAAGGTGAAGGGCGCCCGCACAAGTGGGGTACTTCCCTCCCCAGTCCAGGCCAAAAGCAGCGTTTTCCCGGCGTCCCCTGCAGCCCTGATCAGGAACTAGCCCTACACTAGCCCTACACTAGTGTCTGCGGTCACGTGGCCCTGGCATGGTCATGCATATCCTATTGCACCGCAGTGGCCAGCGCACTCACCCTCCGGTGCTCCTCCATCCTGTAGCGCCCCGCCAGCCCCAGGGTCAGGGCCTGCACGCGAAGGGAACGGCATTCGCTCAGCTATCAGGCAAGTCAACACCAACCAGCCCAACCAGCCCAGGGCCCCATCGACCGACCCGATCTAGGGCCACTGCATGCGTGTTGAGCCCTGCGGAGCACGCATGCCGACACAGTGCTCGCAAACTGTGAGATTGGCCCCACCACCCGCACTGCTTTCCTCGCGTTTACCGGTACGAGTATACCCCGCCACGCACCCTCAGGTCCACGGCGGCCAGCCACTCCACGTGCCTGGCCAGCGCCTGGAACGCCTCGGGCGCCATGCTGCGCCCCATGCCCCCAACCAGCAGCTCCAACATGGGCTTGCTCATGCTGAGCACCTCCGCGCCATCGCCCTCCGCAGCACGCGCGCGCAGCACGCTGGTGCCCACGGGCGGGGGCGGCAGTGAAAGGGCTGCCTCCGAGCCGTCTTCCGCGTTGCCGTCCGGCTGCTGCAGGCCTGCGGTGGCTGCCTCGCACAGCATCGCGCTGTGGAAGGAGTCCCCCAGGCTGACCACCTGCAGCTGCATGGAAGGGGGCAGCAGGTGCAGGGGCAGCTGCTCCTGCTCCACATTCTGGCTCTCTTCGCCATGCTGCTCTTGCAAGTCGCCGCGCTGCTGGCGGATACTATCGCGCTGCTGCTGCTGCTGCTGGTGCCGGCCCGCGACGAACAACCCGTCCTCGGTCTCCATCTTGTGCCCCAGCTGCAACCCACTCCCATCGAATCCCCCAAACCCCGCCGCCCCCTTGCCCCCTCCACCACCACCACCCGGTGGCCGCCTGCTGCTCCCTGGCCATCCACGACCCACAGACGACCCGTCATCAGACCCCGCGTTGCCATGGGAACCAGTATTAGGAGGCAGCGCGAGGGACAGCCCGCTAAGGGCGCCGAGAGTCAGCCGGCTGCCGGTGGGGCCTGCCGAAGGCGGCGGCGCCGACAGCGGTCCCTGTGCACCACCTCTGTTCCCTGCTCCTCCGATTGTTTCCATGTGGGAGGAGGCCTCCTCGCTGGGCTGCTCGGACAGGGCGGGCTCGGGCGGTTGGGGCGCGGCCTCCAGCCACAGCTCTCCGCTGATGCACCAGTACATCCTGGGTGGGGCCGAGACGACGTGAGAGGGCAGGGACGGTTAAGGCGTTAGCGGGTAAGGAGAGGGCGGGGGGCAACGGTGCAAGGGCTTGGCTGCAGTGCAGGAAGCCTTGATTTCTACACGGCGGCATCCTGAGATTTCTACACGGCGGCATCCAGTCAGGATGTTAGCGTTAGCATGCCCTCCCGTTTGTTCGGTGCATTACTCTTTGAGTGCCTTTTGCGCAAACTTGTCTCATACACCACGAAAAGTGACAGAATACGTACTTGTCATCGAGGCGAAAGGTGAGAGCCTCCAGCTGAGGCGGCGGCGGTGGCGGCGGCGCCGGTGGGCTCGGGGCACGCTTCTCTGACGGCTGCTCCAGCTCCTTAACCGACACTGACGCCTCCGCCGACTGGTCCTCTTGCTGCTCCTGTTGGGGCTGTGGGGCTTGCTGTTCCCCATGCGTGAACGAAGCTTCGCTCGGCAGGTGCCCAGCCGCCAGGGTCGCGCCCCCGTCGGCGCTCAAGACGTACCCTGCATACATGGGGCTCACGGCCGCAGGTTGCACATCACTCCTCGTCAAAGTGACGTGGGGTGAGGGCATCACGGACGGCGGCTCGGAGCTTGCGGCGGTCATTACTGTGGCCGGCCTGCTGCCGTCCGCGCCGGCCTCCGAGGCACGCTGTCCCTGCTCATGTGAGTCTTGTTGTGCGGGTGGTGATGTCGACCGGGGGGAGAAACCGTGGGGCAGGAGCTCGGGCTCCGCTGCGGAGCCGCGGCGGTGGAGGGCCAGGGAGGGGATGAGGGGTTCCTCTGCCGCAGGGTTGAACAGCGCTTCGGCGGTGTGGGGGCCGCCGGTGGTGGACAGCCGGCTAGATGGACGCGGAGACAGAGAGGCTGCAGCTGCTGCTGCGGCGGCCATAGCTGCGTCACCTGGGGCTGGTGGCGTGCCGTCGGCGGAAGGCTGTTCGGATGGCGGCTGGGGCTCTGCGGGGGGCTCGGGTGAAGGTGAGATGCGCGTGGGGGATGGGGTGTAGCGCTTGTTGGCGTTGCGGCCGAATCGCAGCTCACGCTTGCGGGGGCTGCCGTCCGGGGACATGGCCAAGCCGGTGGAGCTGGCAGCGGAGGGCTCAGGGGAGGGCCCCGCGGGGGCGGACGCGCTGCCGGCAGTGGCCGAGTCAGTATCGGCTGCAGCAGCAGGGCCCGCTGTGGGGTCGGGGCAGGGAGCAGGAAAAGGTGTTTGTTGGGCGCCACCTTCGCTAGGGCTTGGTTCGCGCTGTTGCTGCTCCTCTTCCTGCTGCGTGTCTTGTTGCTGATTGCCCTTGTCGCTTGCTTCCGTGTGCGCGCCGTCTGCCCGCGCCTCGTCCACTGCTGACGCTGGGTTTCCTGCAGCTTGGGGGCTCCGCGCAGAGCCGGCGGCATCGTCCCGCGTGACAGGTGCAGAGCCGGGGCGACCTGCATCCTTCTCTGCGTGCGGGGCCAGGCCTACTGCACTCGGGCCCCCGGGGTCAGTGGCACGGCTGGCGGGACCTGGGTTGCGGGGGGGCAGCCCCAAGGCACCGGGATCGGTGGCACCCGCCTGATCCGAGGCACCGGGCTCCTCCTGACCAGCTTTGGGCACAGGAGCAGCCCCCTCAGAGGCAGCAGAGGCCTCTGCGGACGGCTGCCCGGGGCCCACAATGCCTGCAGAGGACTCCCTTGCTGCTGGTGATGCTGCCTTCGTGCTCTCCGATGCCTCAGCTCTTGCGGTGTGCGATTCCGCGGCTGCACCCGAGCGTGCGGACCCTGGCGCCGCAGCGGAGCTTGCCACGCCGGAGGACGCGACTGACGAGGTTGATGCCCCCGCGCCCGCCAGCTGCCCGGAGCTGCCCTCCGCGGTCGCTGGTGCTGATGCTAGGGCTACTTCTGCAGGGCCCGGCCCGCTGGGGACAGGGGACGCCGCCTGACTGCGAGGTGCGGGAGGCTGGGAGGCGGGGTGAGCCGGGGAGGCTGCGCGGGAAGCGGTGTGCGAGGCTGGCTGCTGTTGACCCTCCTGCTGTGGGTGCACCTCCTTCACCTCCATCCTGGCCAGGTGCAGCTCAGCCCCGGGGGGCAGCTGCCGGTACTCGGCGTCCTGGAACAGCCGCAGCCGGACCTGAGGCCGGAGATAGGGGAAGCGCGCGGGCTCAGCACCAGGCAAAGCCGATGCGGGGATGTTTAGGACGGGTCTTAAAGGCAGGCGGTAACACCACCACTGCAGTACCGAACGTGCTGCTACGGACGTATTGCTTCATGCTGGTGAAAGTGAAGTGAAGAAGCGACAACCGGCAGCGCTCACCTGCCACGTCAGCTTTGCGAATGCAGGCAGGGCGCTGAATCCCGCCGCCAGCGCCTCCACCTGCCACGGCTGCCGTTGGCCAGGCTGCGTGGAGGCCAGGATGGCGCGCAGGCGGTCCGCGTTGTCGGGCCACGTGGCATTGGAAGCCTGCCGCACGTGCAGGCGGGAGGGGGTAATGATGGTTGGCTAGCGTGCCGAACGCTTGCAACACAGGACACGGTACACAGCTAGTAATGCTGCCACGCAGCATCGGTGCATCGCACACGTTGGCTGGCAGTCCAAGCAAACGGCAGAGGTTGCGCCGCCAAGTTGCCCGTCGCCAGGAAGCAGTACCGCTAGTACTGCACTACACGCCACGCGAGCACTGCACCTTGTCGTCCGTCCCCACGCCTGAAGCCTGCACCAGCTTCCTCTGTGCGCTTGCCGCCGCCGCAGCCAGGCGCGCCAAGGCGCCCGGGGGCAGCAGCGCCCGCAGCAGCGCAACCGGCACCAGCACGAACTCGGAGCGGACCATGGAGATGGCGCTGTGGGCCGTGAGGGGCCTGGGAGGCGGGGGAGGAGCGCAGCGCATGTTGCGTTCAGGGGGGCGGGGGATGAGCGCAGTGCATGTACAGTTTGACGCAAGGCCGTGCGTCCAAATGAGAGCAGGCACATGGGCTTCTCGCAACGATAAGATCCTTCCTGCCATTCGCGCAGCTACCGACGTGCGCTCATGATCCCTTAATGGAGCGCAACACGGTTTGGCCACTGCCCACGACTGCTCTATGCCGTATGCGCCTCTAGCAGCCCCACCTGGCGTCCGCATCCTCCTGCAGGGCCTCCTCCCCGAACAAGACCGGCGAACTGAACACCGCCGCCACCCTCTGCCTGTGGAACTTCATCTGCGCCGACAGCGCATTGGCCAGCGGCTGCATGCCACCACCGCCCAACGCACCGCCGCCGCCGCCGCCAGGGGTAGACACCCTGGAGCCGCCGCCATGACCGCCTGCCACGTGCACGCGGCCAGGAAACGCCGCCACCGATCCCACCCGGTTTGCTGCGGGCCCGTCGACCGCTGCTAGCTTGCCCTTGCCGCCCTCCACCTTCCCAGAAGCTTCGTTCTTGTCGCCCTCGCAGTCGTCCTCTGCGGGAGTGCTTATCGCCAAGCGCATCCTGAGCCTAGATGGCTGCTTCACGGCTGCCCCGGCATGTACACCCACATCCAACAAGCTATTGTCCCGGGTGTTCGGCCCAACCGACGCAACGCTGTCTGACTCGCCGGAGCCTTCAAGATTGAGGAACCGTGGGCTGGGGGCCTTAACGGGCCGCCGATCGCCCTCCGCTGTGCGTGAGCGACTTGGGGGCTCAGAGCCGCCCGGGCTGGGCGTTTCGGGCTTTGCCTGCTGTGAGCCCGTGAGGCTGTCAGAATGCCTCAGTGGCGCATGTCCGCCGGACGCAGAGCCGGAGTCGCGTGCCTTTGCGGCTGCAGCACGTGTGGCGGCGGTGGGCGTGGAGGATCCGCTGGCGGGAGGCGAAGGGCCCAGGCTGCCGCCGCCTGCAGCGTGCTTGCCAAAGCTGTGAGACTTCTCCCCCGCAATCTTGCTGATTAGGCTCCTCGGCGGCTGGGGCGGCGACTGCGGCGGGGTTATCCCTGTGGTTGACACTGAAGCAGGTGCATCAACGCTTGGAGCTGGGGGCTCTGGTGGCTCTGGAGTGGACGAGGCCGAGTTGCGCAAGCTGAGGATGGGGTCCGGGTCAGCGGCTGGGGGTGCATCCCAGCCCTGGTCAGGCACGGGAGGCGGGGGCATGAAGGGCAGGCGCATCAGCATGGGTGTGAGGGGCGCCTCGGCGAAGCCGTGCGCTGGCTGTGACCCGCCGGGGTTGGCGAAGGCGAAGGCGAAGGAGGCGCCCGAGACGGAGGTCCTCGTGGGAAGAGCGGACTCTCTGCCATCGGCCTCTGCAACGTCTGCGGGCGCAAGGGGCATGTGTAGGAGTGAAGGTGATAAAGGTAGAGGCGGCAACATACTTACAGGTGTTCAGTCATCAGCGGAAGGACGGTAAAGGGCGAGGTGGTGGCAGCAGTGGCAGCCGTAGAGCAGCAAGCGGGGGTTGCACTGCTTGAGCGACGCTGACTGCCGAGGCCACATCCCTTCCCGCCTCAACAAGGACTCCGCGCACTCGTTTCCGGTACTCACCGTGCACGTGCGGGATGAAGCTCAGGGAGGGCATCCGGCCAGCTGGCGAGTCTCGATCGTACATGGGTTCCTCGCCATCCTCCTGTTCCCTGCCACCGCCTTCAGGGCCAGCCACCGCTGGCGACGAGGACGCATTGCCGCTAGAGCCCCCACCTACCGCCAAGCTGTCATCTGCAACGAAGCTTATGCTCACGCGGGCGGCCCGGCTGACCGCTGCCACCTCGGACTCCGGCGCGTCTGCATGCTGTTGCTCAAGCTCCTCTACATCCCCGCCGCCCTCCTGGCCAGCACCGCCCTCCTGCTCAACCGCTTCATCCCCAGCGCCGCCGTCGACTGCCGCCGCCGTCGGAGCCGCCCCCGGGTCGGTGCTCTTCCTGCTGTTGCGGCCAGAGGACGTTCCTGATCGAACCCTGCGCTGTTGCTGGCTGCCAGAGCTCCCCGGCCCTGCCCCGCTCCCGCTGCCACTGCCCCAGGGCGCCGGCGCATCCCCAGCGCTGTCCGATTGCCGCCCCTGCTCGCCATTCTGCTGCTCTTCCCGGCCTTGGGGCTGTCCTCGTCATCTGGCGCTGCAGTGGTAGCAGCCACACCTTGCGCCTCTCCGAGGCTCAAGCGGGGCGAAAGACGCTCTAAAAGTGCCACCCCAGCCTTCCCCTCCTTGGAGCTTCTCCTATTCCCGCCCTCCTGCACCCCTTCCTCATCCGCCTCCTTGCCCTCATCGTCCTGCGGAGGAGCTGCAATGCGGAGCCCTCGCTTTGGGATGACCACAGCCGGCGCATCAGCTACCCCCTCGACCCCCACCCTCCTTCCCGCCTTCCCGCCCTCCCTCTCCTCCTCCTCCTTTCCATCCTCCTCCGCTACCGCCACAGCCAGCCGCGTCCTCCTCGACATACCTCCCACACCCCCGACACCCACGCCCTCCCTGTCCCCTGGCTCACGTATTGCAAAGCTAGCCCCAGCCCTGGACACCCCGGAATCGCTCCCCCGCACGCTGCCCCGCATGCTGGCCCGCATGCTGGCCCTCAGGCCGCCCTTGAGCCCGCCCCGCGTCAGGGCGGCGGCGCGCGGCAGCTCGTTAAGCACCATGGTGTCGGCCACTGGGCCCAGCAGCACCCGCAGCTGCGACACCATCTGCCCCTCCGTCACCAACGTGTTCTCGCCCCACGGCGCAGCCATCAACACCTGCGCAAGTTCCCATACGGCTCTGAATGGACATACACATTTTGCACCTATGCTAGTGCGTGCATCTGCAGTCGCCCTGCGTATGCTGCCAATAGCATGTGGCTGACACTCGGTGGGCTCCTTGTGGCTCGCTGGCGGCATAGCCGTCCTTGAACCGTCCCTATGGTTCCACACCTCCGCCTCCCCGGACACACCTGCCCCTTGACCAGCAGCGCGATGTGGTCCGCCGGCCGCCCGCCCACGTACAGCGGCTCCCCCGCCTGCCGCTGCGCGTACGCCACGCCGCGAACCAGGCCGGCACGCAGCTTCACCAGCTGGCTAGCCTGCGCACGCGCACAGTGTATTAGGGTAGTGTGGGACAGGGCACACGCCGAGCGCTGCCTTACAGCGCAATGCAGCTGCATCCGTGCACCTGCATTAGCCCGCAACGGGGCTTCGCGGTATGGCAATCCCAATCGCGGTATACGGATGGCAAGTGCAAGTCCAACGCCGTCCTGCTACTGTGGCGCCGCGCACTACCGGCCCATGCGTCACGCCCGCCGGCTGCCCACCTGCAGGTCCGGCAGCAGCGCCGCCACCTTGGCTGCCGCCCACCTCCGCACAGTGTCTTCGTACTGCTGCCAGCTCATCACCGCCAGCTGCGCCTCAAAGTGCGGGTCCGTGGTCACCGTCACAGGCACAGGCGCCCGCCTCAGCATCAGGTCCACCCCAAGCACGCTGCCCGGCTGCAGCCGCTGCGGCGCAGCGCCGCCCCCGCCCATGCTGGTACCAGGGCCCCCAGGCCCGGAGGCACCCGTGCCCCGACTGGCGCCCCCTGCCGGGTGCAGCATGACGCAGCCGGACAGCAGCACGAACATTTCGTCGCAGCTGCAGTCCTGCTCGTACAGGTAGGAGCCGGGCGGGTAGACGAAGAGGCGGAACTGGTCGGCCACGGCAGCGCGGAGGTCCTCAGATAGGCTGCGGCACGGGCGCGACACACGCGTGAATAGGTCGAACAACAGGGCTATCAAATGGGACCAGGTACAGCACGACGGAAAGGATCTCAGCGCCGTCTCGTCCATCGTTGCAAACAGCAGCATGGGGCTACCCCACGCCCGCACCCTAAGCCCCTGTACCACGGACCACGGACCAGCGCCCCGCCCAATACCTGGCCAGCTGCGGAATCTGCTCCACAACGGCCGCCATGTCTCCCCTGCTGGCCCCACTGCGCTGCAGCACTTCCGCCATTCGCCCTGCCGACGCCTTGGATGAGAACGACCCCGTTTGCGGTGGAGCCGGCAGCTCCACGCGCGTCACCACCGCGGCCCGCTGCTCCGCCTGCAGCACACGCTGCGTCCTGAACTTGACGGGCGGGGGCGCGGTGGAGGCTGCAAGCCGCTCCATCACACCCATCACCGCGCCGCAGAACTTGCCCTCAGGCGTCTGCGGCAGCGCCGCCGCGGCCGCATTTGTGCGGCGCGATACCACGGTGCTCGCACCTATGCTGGGTGCGACGCTGGGTGCGAAGCTGGTGGATCGGGCCAGGCCGGGCATTGGGCTGCTGATGCCCTCCCGCCCTGGGACCGGGGACTTGCGGAGCGAGCCGAAGAGCGTGGTTTCGGGGCTGGAGGCGGTGGAAGGCGGCGTGGCAGTCGAAGCGGCGGCAGCGGCTGCGGCTGCGGCAGCGCGGCTGGCCCTAGCGGCTTTGGCTGCGGCCGCCGCGGTCAGGGGCTCGCTGGAGACGACGGTACTTGAGGCGGTGCCCAGCCGGCCGGCCCAGTCGAGGTAAACGGGACCGGAGGTGGTGTGTAGGGAGGCGGCGAGGTGGCCTGTTTGGACGGTGCTATGGAGTGGGGGCCCAACGGCCAGGGGGGCACTGCCTGGGACCACCGCCCGGGCCGTGGGGTGTCTATGCTGATGTGGGTCGGCCGAGGGACTGCCAGGATGTGTGTCGGGGTCGCTGGGGTCATCGGCTTCATCCTGGGTACGCGGTTGCGGGTGGTGGTGTTTGGGGGGTTTGTTGGGGGGGACGGTGTAGCGGGCGTCCGCGTCGGGCGGGGTGTAGCCGCGAGTTCCGGGGCCGCGGTAGTACGCCTCCACAGCCTTGGGGAGCTGTGGGCGTGGGCATGGGGCGCGGGTTGGATACTATCTGAGAACATTACAGGTCACGTACACCGGCAGTGTCCCACATGACAACCGCCATGTTGGTGCATGGTACGAGGACAACAGGATATGACCCCACACAAGTTCCAGGTGCTTCATAGGTAGGCACGTGGAGCAGCATGTTCGTCGGGCATGCGCCGTTCAGGGTGAAATCTACATACGCAGCATCACCTTGACAGGGCAGGAGGGCCCTGAAAGATGGCTGGTTAGGATGGCAGTGACTTCTGAGGGCCCCCCCGGCTGAAGGGCTGGCTCCACAGACCGTACCCCAGCGGTCTCGGCCAGGAAGCGGGATACCGCTGGCAATTGGGCATCCACGCCACGGTATCCTGGATCCATATTTTTGCGCTTCAGTTATTGCAGGCGTCCACCCGTGGCTCGCTCAGGGCTGGGGCAGTCCGGCATGCGCCCAAGCTTGGGGATAGTCCCGAAGCTTGAGGCCATCCCCATAGCAGACCTCCATACAACAAGTTATGGTTTATTATTGATGGCATCTATAGCATTGCCGCTCAGCGCGTCTCCGCAGCTCGAAGCTTGTCATTCCCCGTTGGTGCTCTCCGCGATTGTAATCCTGCACTATTGTTAATCAATGAATGCGTGTGGGACAGCGGGGAGAGTGCCACCCGATGTGCGTGGGCTGTCGAGGTACGGGACGAGAGAAGAGGAGACCGAGTCCCTGTACAACTGGCTTGCTTTGACAGGGTCCGATAATGACATTTTGACATTATTATTAGGACTATTGCGACAGGCCGTCATGTTTGACCTTCGGCAGATATGCGCGCTAAATTCGTCTCCGCACTCTGGCTTGAGATTGCGGCATGCACATAATTGCAGGACTTGAAGCATTTGATAGAGCTGGTATTTAGGCATGCGGCCTCAGCCTGAGAGCATATGAAGGACAAGGAGCCCCGACAAGAGGTGTTGCGGTTCTCCGGCCTGTGATGGGCAATTGCATCACTGGTGGCACTCCTGCGGGTAAGACTCAAAACTCCTCTGGAAAGGCACGCTTCGAGGTCACAACAAGCGCTCGCCAGTTCCGTCGTTCGACCTTTCGGCCTGCGTTTACGCAGACGGGCAGCCCCCCGACAACAAAGCGAGGAAGGGCGAGGTAAGGTTCACATCTAAGCGAACGAGGGGCAGCAGCTGTTGGGGCACCTGGAGTGCGTGTCTTCACTGGACGTCTGTCTGGTGGGCGGCCCACAAACTGCACGCAGGGTGTGCCAGGATGGGCGCCGGTGGCTTCTGGCGGCCCAGAAGCAGCTGTCATAGACGAAGTCATCGGGCCCTTGTTTCAGCTTTCCTTGGAGGCCCGCTATGGCCAGGCGGCATGCCAGGCTGTGTTCATCCAGCTGTGCCGACTAGCCAAGCTGTGCGCGAGTGTGCAGCCAAACAGGTGAGAGCATGCGGCAGGGGCACCATCTGCTGCTGGGCTGCATGCATGAAAAGCCTGTTTAGGACGGCTTCCAGTGGCACACAGCCTCAAGTCTTCCTGGCTTTGCGCCTGCGATGATTCGCTGCGCAACCCTCGAATTGCAGCGACGAGTTCACTGCCCGGCTGGGCCGCCTGCGGGATGTGTGCTGGGGCGTGGAGGAGCTTTTCGACCACTTCTCCAGCAGGTGGGAGCGCAGCCTCTGCACGCACCGCGTAGGTGAAACGCGCCCCGGTCCACCGCCCACATGAACCTACTGCGCACAACCAACTTCCCTTACCACGCCTACCCGTGGCGGCAGCGCATAACGCCCTACCCCTTCTCGCTTCCGGGTGCCAGATCCCACGGTTGTGTCCCCTTGAACTTACGCTGGCACCGCATTGGCTGCATGCAGGGGCTGGATGCTGCGACTGCTGCATAGCAGTCGCCTGGATGCACTGGTGCGGCAGCGGCTGGATGATGTGACGGAGCTCATTACGGAGCTGGAGGGGCCGGCGGGGGCAGCGGGTGGCCACGCGGACGCAGCGGCAGCCGAGGCTAACACAGAGATCGCCAAGCAGCTGGCAGCGGGGCTGAAGAACGCGTACAAGCTGCAGGTTGGTGCACTTGGGAGCAGAGCTACACGAGGGGCCGAGGTTGTGTTGTACCGTTCCCATGCAGCACTCCCAGGATGTGGATGGATGTGGTGATCACTGATGGGCTTGGACGGGGGCTGGTTGCTGGCTATGGAAGGAGTTGCTGCGCCAAGTCCAATATCCTAAGGTGTGGGTGCCTGCTACCGTTCCATTGAGCAGGAGGCGGTGTCGCACCACCTCCCAAGCATCACGGCCGCACATGGCGGGGCGGCGGACGCCAACGCGATCGAGGCGTTCGTGGACAAGGTGGCCCCGCACATCAAGGTGTGAGAAAGCTCCACCTGTGCATGGCTGAGGCTCTTCAAACTACCGCGCTTTTTCGTGATGAATTGCAACAATACCTTGTTCGTGGCATGATGCTAAGCAGACTGCGGAGGCCGTGCCAGGGACCCACGCCGTGCAGTCATACCTCTCTCATGGGTTTCGTCCTCCCGTCGTGCCAACGCAGAACGCTGACGACCCAGCCATGCGGGCTGAAATCACCGAAGAGGCTCAGGTGGGCGGCTGCCAAGTGCGAGCTCGGGCGATGGGGCCGTGCGACCTGCTGCAAACCCGCATATGTTGCCCATGCAGATACGCTGACAATGCGTGGCCCCCTGCATGCATGCAGATCGCCGCCGCCGCCATTAGCGTGGGTCCGCACCGCGCCATCCGCCACCCGGACCTGCAGCTGTTCTGGTGGCGGCACATGGAGGGCGCGGAGGAGGTGGCGTGGACGGCGGTGTGGCCGGCGCTGTCGGCTTTCCTTGCCAGGGCCACGCGCCTGTCGGACAGGGCGGGTGACGTGCAGGCAATTCAGGAGATGCTCAACGTAAGCACATTACCTTGAGCATTCCCGTATTGACATGGAGCCTAGAAATCAGCTGCCTCGCACCTATGCTGGGCGTTATTCTTGACATGGATGCTGCGGGTGCTCTGGCCCGTAAAGCAAGCTTGCAGCTGGCACAAGTAACGGTATCCCATGCTCTTACCCCTGCAGTCGGATGACACGCGCGCGGCTCTGCAGTCCGCCCTGCACCGCATGGGCTACACCGACCGTCTGACCGCGGCAGAGCTGGACATAGGCCTCGCCCCCTGGCAGGACCTGGAACAGCAGCTGCGGTGGCTGGCGGCAGGAGCCAGCGGTAGGCCTGCACTGCTGGGGAGGAGCAGCCGGGCTGCGGGCGCTGCGGGCTGGGCGGCAGAGGCGGAGGCACGGGCGGCGCGTGAGGGGGCGGCGCGCAGCAGCTGGGACGGTGTGCGAGGCATGCGGGCGGCGGGGAGGGAGGAGGCAGGAGTGAAGGAGGGGGAGGGGGAGGAGGAGGACGCCCAGGAGGAGTGGTTCGACGCGCGGAGTGGCTTCAGCAGGTGCGGGCTGACGGATATAAGTGTACTTCGTGCGTAACACGGTTGTACATGGTGCGGGAACTGTGAACAATTCCCAAAGCCCGTGTATCGGTAGACCTTTTGTGTGTTGGTGGAATGACCAAGGTCGTACTCGTTCGCATCCCTCCACCAGGGCCAGCTCCTCGTGCTACATGTCGGTTATGGGAGACCAGCGGGAGCCCATCTCCCTCGCGCTCTCGCCCCCAGCCACCGGCCCCGCAGCTACCGCGACCACCCCAGAGAACCTCGCTCCGCTGGTCCTCCCGTCCCGCGCCTCCGTCGACGCAGCTTGCCCCAATCCCGTCCCCGTTCCAGATCCCCGCAACGCGTCTCCTCCTAACACAACGCAAACCACCCCGCTGGCGCACCACACGGGCAGCTTGGCGGCTGATGCTCCGAACGACCAGGACTACAGCACACCCTTTGCGGCGGCGGCCATTGCAGCCGCGGCCGCCAGCAAGAGCGCGGCCGTGCATCCGGGGTGCAAGCGGCTGGTGGGGCGTGACGCGGACCTGCAGCGGCTGCTGCGCGCCCTGCAGCCAGGGGTGTCCTCCCATCTGTCGCCCGGCATTGTGCAGTTCGGGCCGCTGGAGGCGCAGCGCCCACCGCCCCTGCAGCTGCTGCAGCCGTCCCACTCGCCCGCGCTGGCCCCGCCGCGGGCGGTGCTGCTCACCGGTCCGGCAGGGTGCGGCAAGTCCGCGCTGCTGACCGCCGCATGCAACCGCCTGGTGCACGGCGGCACGTGGCACCGCGCCGCCCACGCCGACCTGCGCTGCTGCGGCTCGGTTGAGGAGGCGGCGCTGGCGCTGTGCCTGGCTCTGGAGGTGCCCTTCTACGCCGCCGACCGACCCGCCGGGTCGCGCCTGCTGGGCTGGCTGCGGCGGCACGGCCCGCGGCTGGGGCGGCAGGGGCTGGTGCTGGACGGAGTTGACCTGGTCATGGGCCTGGGCCGGGACTACGCACTGGACGTGAGTGGCGAGAACTGGTTAGCGTGTAGACGCGGCGGCAAACGGCGTCCAGGCACGCGTGTCTGTCCGCTCAATGCATGCGTACACATGCTGTTATGTCGAACACCCGTGGCCGGTACAGCTAGCCACGTCCGACGGCGTCCTCCGTTCCCCGCTCTGGTTGCCCTGCAGGCCGCCCACGCAGCACCCCAGGCCCACGCCTCCACCACCTTGGCCGGCGGGCTCCTCCCGTCCCTGGCAGCCTCCCCTCCCTCCCACGGTCACGGCCTCAGCCCCCTCGGCGGAGCTGCCACTGCCCGGCCCTCCACAGATGACCGGGGGAGCCCCCGCCACGCGGCGGGCCCTGGAGCACCGCCGCCGCCGCGGCCGCCGCCCGCCGCGCCACCGCCACAGCCCGCCGCCGCCGCAGCTGAGCGCCGCTGTCGGCTGCTGCGGCTGTTGCGCGACGTGCTTGCGGCGGCCCGGGGGCTGCAGGTGGTCATGGTGGCGGGGCCGGCGCTGACCGCCGAGCTGCTGGAGCCGGCCATGCCACCCCAGGCAAGTTGCGCTGTTTCCCGCTGCTAGCTAATGGGCCCGGCCTGCACGCGCGCACCACCATGTTCCAGTGGCTCGCTTTGGCATGCCCACGTTCACTGGACAAAAACGCCAGACGCCGCGCACGTTGTGCCGATAAGCTGAACCCATTTCCAGCGCGTGCTGCTCCTGTGTGGGTGCAGGGCCTGTCTGTCGCCATGCTAACGCTGGGCCCGCTAGAGCCGGAGGCGGCGGTGCGGATGCTGAGCACCACCATCACCGCCGACACGTCCACGTCTGGGAGCGGCCGCACGTCGCGGCCGTCGCAGGGAGGCTCGGGGCCGGGGCAGCGCCAAGTGGGGCCCGCGAGCACCGGAAACAAGGAGCTGCTACAGCAGGTGGCGGAGGTAAGCAGGGCGCCCTCAAATGGCCGTGAGCCTGTGCACGGTGAAGCATGGCTGGTCCATGTTTGGCTCTTGCAAGGCGTGCACCCTGCTCAGTTGTGATGGCCGTCACGCGGAAGCGCTGCTGCCAGGCTGTGCGCACAGGCAGCGATAATGCGTGTGTTGGAACCTTCCCACCCTGCAGGCGTGCGGCTGGATGCCGGGCCTTATGCGGCTAGCGGGCGCCGGAGTGCGGTGCGGCGTGGTGGAGCTGGGCATGCTTGGGGCGGCTGCGGAGGTGGCCATCAGCCGGAGCAGGGAGATGGGGGCACCGCAGGTGGGGCGGGGCCGCGGCTACGCAGTCGGGATTCTCTCCGCAAGTGCAACGATCCGTATACAAGCAGGGGGCTCGGGGGTCTCCTTTTCATTCAGTCATTTTCCCTTCATAGCTCACAGCGCCTGCATTCGCAGTGGCATCTACAAACCGCTGTGCTGCACTTGCATGAGAAGAGGCAACGGCTACCTCGGGCAACACGTAGAGACAGTGCTCTGCTCATGCCAACCTTTGTCATTCCGATCTCTCCTGGCCCAGGCTGCCGCCACCGCGTTCGAGCAGCACCTTGTGTCGCACAGCGTTGCCTCCCTGCCGCCCGACGCGCGCGCCGTGCTGTGCGCTGCCGCCAGTCTGGGGGCGCCCCTGGAGGAAGAGGAGGTGGGCGGCGCGGCCGCCTTCCTGGGCAGCCCAGGCCTGGTCCGCGCGGCGCTGTGCACGCTGTACGACAGGGGCATGCTGTCGTTCCAGGTGGGTCCCGGGCACTGCTGCCAGGCAGAGAGTTGCGCACAGCGGTCCGCAGGGGAGAACTTAATGCTGGGTGTGTGAATGCGCGTACAGCGGCAACGAAGTGCGTGTGCTACGGGTGCCTCAGGACCTGTCCCAGCGTCACGAGGTGTGCAGCCACGTGGCGGCCTGGCTGCTGCGCGGCGGCACCAGCCTGCTGCACCCAGTGGTGCACGGGTCCAGGGCGCCGCCACTCACGCGGTCCCTGGGGCCGCGGTTGCTGCCAACCTCTGGAGGCGGCTCCGGAACCGGGGGTGGGGCAGCCGGCGGAGGAGCGGCAGGCGGTAGCGGGTCCGGGGCAGCTCCGGCGGGGGCCGGCGTCGCGAGGAATGGGTCCATGGGCCGGGCGGGCAGCAGCTCTGGGGCGCAGGCGGCCGGGTCCGGGACGCAGGGCATGCGCGCGTACGGCAGCAACACCGCCAAGTGAGTGAAGCCCTGTCTTGGGGCTGGGGTCTTAAGGTGGCTGCTTGCTTTGCCGTGATAGCCCTGGATAGGCCGCGTGCATCCTGACCGAGAACCCTTTCGGTGAAATCTATCAGCAGTATGATGCGACCCGGTGATGTCTTGCCGGACGCCGTGACAACGCTGATTACTGATCCTGCTCACAGGGAGTCCGGCATCCGGCTTCGGGCGTTGGTGGACCACCTGGATACCCTTTTGAGCCAGGTGAGGCAAGCTTCTCAACTGTCGGGTTCAGGGGCCATGCCTCAACCATTTGCACGACATGGCATCCGCCGTCCGCGATCTTGACCCTGCGACGGGCCCTGTTTGGAGGCAGGCGGGAACTCAAAACGCCATCCAAAAGTGTTTGCCCGCATACCCCATTCGCGGGAAGTATGTACAGCTGTAATCCTGACCAGCATCCTCCCTCGACATCCCGCAGGCGGGCCAGCTGTACGCCTCCGGCTGCCGCGTGTCCGCCCTGCGCCTGTACAACAACAGCCGCACCCTGGCGGACCGCTCGCTGCTGCTCTTACCCGCGTGGCTCGCCCGCGCTGGGCCCTCCTCCGCCACTGCCGCCGTCTTCACCGCCTCGCTCAGCCGCCACCTCAACACCATTTGCCGACATGTGCTGCTGCCCCACCAGCTCGCACGCCTCACGCGCGACCTAGCACACCTCACTCCGCAGCTGCCATCGGGGTTAGAGCGCCTCAACAGCCACATCACAGCCGCCCGGTCGTACACCCACCTGCTTAACCAGCCCCAAGCCGCACACGAACTGCAGGCAGCCACAGCCCTCGCACAGCAGCTCTTCCCTGTGGTCGCAGCCGCGGCACGAGTCTCAGGGAACTCGGGCTCTGTCTCAGGATCTGAAGCGGAAGGCGGTAGCACGCGGGGGAAGGGAGAGCCGGGGTCCGCGCCAGGGGCGGTGGAGAAGAGCCAGGGAGGGACGGGGAAGGGACGGGCGGAGGAGGGTCAGGCGAATGGCGCAAGGGGAGCCACGGAGGGAAGGCTGGTGTTCCGGCAGGCGGACGTCGCGGGCCTACCGCCGCAGGTGAGGCCCGCACGGGCTCGCACCGTGGTCTGACGCATTCCAGGGCACCACCGCACTGCAGCCTGCCAGGCGCATGCCTTACCTGCTTTTGCATGTGTGCCCCAACCACTCAGGCTGCCTGCACGACAGCACGCTCACGTTTGTGCCGCCTCCACCTGCATGACAGCGCGCTCACCTTTGTCCCGCCTCCACCTGCACGACAGCACGCTCACGTTTGGCCCGCCTCCACCTGCACGACAGCGCGCTCACGTTTGTCCCGCCTCCACCTGCACGACAGCGGACTCACGTTTGGCCCGCCCCCACCTGCAGGTGGCGGCGCTTCTGCTGGCTCACGCGGAGCTGGCGGCCGCATCCCAACGCCCCACCGACGCTGCGGCGCTGCTGTTCCGCTTCCTGGACCTCCTATCCGCCGCCTCTCTTCGCACCACCCCCGACTTCGCAACTGCACGCATGCAGCTGGGTGACGTGCTGCTGCGCCTGGGCTGCAGCCCGCTGGAGGCTGCCGTACAGTACGAGGCGGCGGTTGCCGTACTCACGACGCTGCACGGGCATGCGCACTTCCGCGTGGGGCGCGTGATGCTGGCGGCTGCGAGGTGCAGCCAAGAGCTGCATGAGGCCCAGCAGCAGCAGCAGCTGAGTGGCCAGCAGGGGTCAGAGGGGCAGGAAGGGGATCAGCAGGGTGGGGCTGGCGTGCGGCAGGGTCGGGCGGGGTCGCTGGGCAAGCGGCAGGCGGAGCCGCTGCTGACAGAGTGCCTCCATGCGCACGAGCAGTCGCAGGTGCGTGCGTATGCTTTGGCTGCAGAGGGAAGGAGCTGTTTGGGCGGGCCAGCCGAGCGTGGTCCGTTCGGAAGGTGGCCTTGCCTGCTTGTGTATCTGCTCATTGCTTTCTTGGTTGGACTGGGCTACATCAGCCCTCTGTTTGTCTGTCCATAAAAAGCATGCTTGGATAATCCCACTACCCCAGGGCAAGTTCAACCTTGACGTTGCGGAGGTGGAGGTAGCACGAGGCGTCCTGCTGCTGTCACGCGGCCCGCTGCCGAGCCGCGCAAGCGCCGGTGCTACCCCCGCGCCCGCTACCGCCTCGCCCTCCTCTCAGCCCGCGCCCCCTGCCACCGCGGGCGAGGCGCTGGACGCTCTGCTGCGGGCTCTGGGCATTGTGCTGGAGGTGCTGGGTGACGGCAACCAACAGGTGGGTGCACGCCAAATGGACCTGCGGCGCATCGAACGATGCGGCAGAAGCTGCTCCGCGAACTCCTAGGCAGTGGTCCCGCATGACTTAGCCGAGGGATTTATGCATCGCTGTTGGAATGGCCCCCGGAAGCCTGTATCCTGCCTGATTTGCTGCCGGCCCCTGGCCCTCAGGTGGCCGAGATCCTGGACCTGGTGGCCCGGGCGCTGCAGCAGCAGGACCGCTCGGTAGCCGCCGACGCCATCGCCCAGCACGCCCAGGACCTGCGCACGCAAGCAGTAGTAGCAGCAGCCACGTCTATGGCAGGAGCAGGTAGCGGCAGCGGTTCCACAACGACGGCATCCTCCCTCACCACCCCCACCCACCTGCCCCCCACTGAGGCAGTGGTACATCAGCACCTGCTGGTGCCGCACCTGGGAGTCGCGGCGGCCGCGGCCGCGGCGGCGGGGGCGGCGGCAGGCTGGGGCAGCGTCAGCCCCGAGACGGCTGGGGGCATGTCACGGAAGCGATCTCGGAGCGTAGGTAGCGGACTGGCATCGGCACCGGGCGGCAGCGGCGGCACACCGCGTGCCGCGCTGTCGCCGCTGCCACATCAGCATGTCACTCTGCCGCCGCCACCCCTCTTCCCGCAGCCGCCGGCGGCCGCTGCCACAGAGGCGTCGCCTCCTGACGCCTCGTCGACCGCTGCTGCTGCAGCGGGCCAATCGCAAGATGACGGCCAGCCAGCCGCGCTCCCTGCCGTCACAGCCATCGCCGCATCGGCAGGGGCAGTTGCTGCCGTCGGCGCTGTTGGCAACAGCTCCGGCGGAGCCAGCAGCAGCGGCATGTCCGGTCGCCACCTGCACCGCCCGCCGCCGCTGGCGACAATCGACGCTTTTGGGTACGGGTCAGCAGCAGCGGCCGTGGGTGGTACACCTGGCGTAGGCGCGGCACCGGCGGCGGGACCGGCTCGGGCAGCGAGCGCAGTCACCCGCGGCCCAGTGCCGCTTCCGTCGCCGCCGGCACAGCCTGCTGACAGCCCCCTTCCTGAGGGCCTCATGTCGTACGACCGGGACTCGGGTGACGGGCGCTCCTCCGCGGGGGCTTCACCAGCAACAGGCGCCGTGGTGACGGTGGCGGCGGCTGCGGCAGCTGCAGCGGCCGCCGCTGCGGCAGTGACAGGGCAAGCGGAGCAGCCCGCCGATGACCTCCCCTCTGCAGCTGCAGAGCCGCTTGGCATGGCTTCGCCTGCCTCCACCTTCGCAGCTACAGCAGGCGGTGCAGGGGCAGGGGACGCATCGGCAGAGGGACCGGCAGCGCCCGCCTCCACCCCATGCGCGCACCCGCCTCCCCAATCACCCCTGCCCAGCACTGCCCACACGCCCACCAGCGGTCACGTCGTTGCGGCTCGGCCCGAACAGGGCACTCCCCTGTCTCTGCCCGTGCCGCCTACCATGGACACGGGGCATGCCGGGCCATCCGCTGGCAGCCTAAGCCTCGAACCAGAGGCAGCGCCTCACGGACTGCTCCTCGCTGCCACAGCAGTCGCGCTCAGCTCCTCCGCCCCTGGGCACACAGCCGCTGCCGATGGCACACAGCCCCACACCGCTAGTCACCAGACGCAGAGCACCGCAGGGGCCGGCCCGGCAGCAGCTGAGGAAGGGGAGCCCTACACGCCTCCCGCCGCCACGCTCGCCGCCAGCGCCACACCCTCTTCCGACGTCAGCCCTGACGTCCGCCTGCCGCCGCCGCCCGACGGCTCCACCGCCGCCAACTCAGCGGCCGTGTCCACTTGCGCATCGGTGTCCTCGCTGCCGCCATCCTTCCGCCGGCCGGCCTCAGCCTGTGAGTCCAGCTGCCAGCCGCCTGTGGGGTCCCCCGACGACAATCACGACCTCGGAAGCACCTCTGCGGGTGGTATTTCTGCGCAGCTGGAGGATGCTGGGCCAACAGCGGAGCAGAGTGCACTCGGTACAGCAGCAGCGGCAGGGGCGGCCGTGGGGTTGCTGGCCGCGGGACAGTCGTCCATGCCCCAGGGGGGCCCGCAAACGGCTCCGCGTACCGCAGCTCGGTCCCTGACATGGAGCGAGCCGCAATCCCCACAAGGGGGGCAGCAGCAGCCGCAGCGGCATGAATCTGCGGCTGCGGGCACAAGCGGTGCGGCGGTTTGGGATGCACAGCCTGCCGGTGCGACACTAGGCGATGCAGGGGGCCAGGGTGCAGGGGATGTGAAGACAGCAGCAGGTGCAGGGGAGGTGTCTGCAGAGGCGATGCTGGAGGGGCTGCGGCGGGAATGTGGCGCACCCGGGGCGGACATTGCGGACGGCGTGCGGTCTTTCCTGGAGCTCAAGGCTAGGACCCTGCGGCAGAGCGCAGGCGGGATAGCGGCGGATGCAGCGCCGGAGGAGGAGGAGCTGTGCGGGAATGCGGGAGGCGCTGTGTCCTTCAGCCCTGCAGCCGTTGGAATGGTGGGTTCGGATGCTGTGGAGGAAGTGCATGGCGGGACAAGGGTAGCCGCGAGTGTACGGGGCGTCGAGGCAACGGCAGCGGAGGGGTGCCCTCTGGCGGAGGCGGAGGCAGTGCCTGCGGCGGAGGCTGTGGTGGTCAGCAAGGCGGGCTCTGCAGATTGTGCGGCGGGTGAGCATGCGGCGGAGGCGGAGGGAGGGCTTACGGCTGTGATACCAATGACAGCGGCGACTGAGGTTGCTAGGGAGACGGACCCTGCGGACAGAGCGCCGGAGGGGCATACCGGGGAGGCGGCCCCAGCGGCGCACGGGTCCCCAGTGGCGTCACAGGTCTCGCAGGCACGAGAGGGGCCCGCTGGGCAGGCAGGGGGTCTCCAAGGGTCAGCACGTGCTGCAATAGAGGCGGCAGGAGGCGCAGCTGGGGCAGAGGGGCAGCTGCCGGACGAGGCATCAGGACAACCAGACGAGTCGCAGGCTGCCGGTATTTCCCTGGGGGCTGCGGGCGACCCCCGGGGGGCCGTTACCACAACAGAGGGCACGCCTGCAATCCTGGACCCTGAGGCAGCAGTTAAGATGCGGAATGCATCCGCGGCCGAGGAGTGCTTAGTGGCGGGGGAGGCACCTGAAAAGCAGCCATTCGTGGCGACTGTGGCCGGGACGGCTTCTGCAGACGGCGCAGCGGGCGGGCATGTGGCCGGGACGGCTTCTGCAGACGGCGCAGCGGACGGGCATGTAGCTGAGGCTTACCTCGCAGCGGCTCAGGAGGATGTGCAGGCAAGGACTGCGCTTGGAATGGTGTTCACCGCAGAAGGAGGCACCGAGCAGCAGGCAGCAGCCCGACAAGGAACAGCATCTGCTGCAGCAGGGGCGGCCGGGGCAGGTACTGGGTCCCAGGTGCAGCTGCCTGAGGTGGCAACAGGAGGAGGAACTGCAGAAGCAGCAGCAGCAGCAGACGGGGACGCTGATGAACCTGAGACACGGGTGCTGCTGCTAGAGGGCGCACTCGAAGTAGCAGCAGCAGCCCAAGATGCGGCCGATTCACTGGAGTTCACTGCCACAGCTGACGCCGCACCCGCATCCCTGAGCGCTGAGACGGATGTCGACAGGCCGGCGGCTGGCGCTGCCGATGAAGGCGGTTCGCGTGCGGCTGCATCCGCGGAGGCCACGAGCCGGCCTGCAGGGATGGTGATGGACGCGGGGGCGTGGGGGCTGGGCGGCGCCTTGGAGGCCAGCAGGTCCGCGTTCGGCGGCGATGCGAGCGGCAACGAGGACCAGGGAACGAAAGGCTCGCCACAGGTTTGCGGCCTCCGTGCAGCAGGAGAGCCGGCTGCTGGGATTGCAGGGGTGGCAGCAGAGCCGGCAGCAGCATCCACGGCTGGGCAGGCGACGGCCGCAGCGGTAACGCCCGAGAAGGAGGGCGTCCGAGCGGACGAAGGCGGCGAGCTTTGGGCACATGATGCAGTCTTCAGTGGGGCGGCAGGGCGTGGTGGCGCCGTGCCCGCCCAGCAGCAGAGTGGGGGTGAGCCACGGACGCATGCGGCGGCAGCCGGCGGGGACCAAAACAGCGAGGCACAGGTGCATGGCTCCGAGGCCGCGGAGGCCGCCGAGTGTGGAGGAGAAGGGCGTGGCAGCCACAATGCACAACCCCTGGCGGGCGGCGCAGCGGCAGGAGGACGTATGGCAGCTGTAGCTGCAGACGGTGCGGCGGGCGGACATACAGCGGAGGAGCCCTCAGCTGTGCCCGGTTCGCCACTGACGGAGCGGGACATGAAGGCAACGGCGGTGCCGGCGGCGGAGCTTGCTCTGATGGGAGGCGTCGAGCAGCAGGCAGGAGCTCTCCGTGAGTCAGTACCTGCTGCAACAGAGGCTCCTGCAGCTGCAGCTGGGGCCGAGGAGCTGGAGCCTGAGGTGGCAACGGCCACCGCGGCCGCCGCAGCAACAGCAGCAGCCGAGGCGCAGGATGCGGCCGAGCCCCTAGGCGCCAACCCCGCAATAGGAAGCGCACCTGCATCCCCGGGCGCTGAGGCAGGTGTGGGAATGCGGGTGGTGTGTGAAATCACTGCACCAGCAGAGGCGGCGGCACCATCCACAGCGGCGGCAGAGGCAACGGATATTGAGTTGGAGGCAGCGGCAGTTGCGCCAGAGGATGTGTTGCTGGGGATGGAGTCGGGCGGCGAGCCACCGCCAGCCGGGCAGGTTGGTAAGGGGGAACGAGGGTCACATGCGGAGGCAGCCGACGGGGACCAGTGCAGCGATGTACAGGTTGACGCCGTCGACGCAGCGGAGACGGGCGAGTCCAGTGGATGCGGGCGGGGCAGCCGAGGTGAAGAACCCCTGGGAGATGGACCAGCAGCAGCAGCTGTTGCTGCAGCAGTTGCAGCATCTGGCAAAGCGGCGAATGGTAGGGACGTGCCTGTGCAGGAGCTGCATGATGAGGGTGGGGCCGCCTCAGTAGATGCCAGTCGTGCCTCGGGGTTAGATGCTGACGTGGCCTCAAGCCGCGGTGCCGGTGCCGGTGCGGATGGCGATGCCCGGCAGGGCCATGGCTCTGGAGGGCAAGGGGCTGAGTCAGAGGTCATGGAGGCCTGGAACAGCTCAACCGGGGGCATTAGGTCTAAGCCGTCCGACGCACAGGAGGAGCTGCACATCCTGTTACAGTCTGCGTCTCAGAAGCTGGCCGTGGAGGGGGCGGTGGACAGTGACGGGGCTCAACCTGTGGCTGGAGACGCGCAAGGGAGGCAGCCTTTGGAGGGTGGAGCAGGAGCAGCGGGCGCAGCAGCTAGTGAGGATGATAAGGTCTTGATTGGGCAGGGGATGCAGGTCCCGGGTGATGCCGCCTCCAAGGGCGAAGCAGACCCCGACACCGCCACCACAGCAGCAGTAACATCAGCTGCGGTTGCGGCTGCGGCTGCACGCCAGGTGCATAGGGGTGAAGCAGAGGGCATGGAAGGAAGCAACAGCGAGACCGTGGCTGCTGAGGTGCAGCTGCCAGCGGCATACGGGGAGCACCATGAGGGGCGGGCCAGCATGGCATTGCTTGGGGCTGAGGGGCTGGAGGAGCTACAGGGGCCGGCGACGGGCGACGGGGTAGAGGCTGGTGCTGGTGCGGCGCATGTAGCGATGGGACAGGAGGCACCACCGGCAGGGCAGGCGCAGGGGCTATTGGAGGCGGCGGCTGGGCATGCTGCCCCGGTGGCAGCGACGCGGGCGGCTGCCGCTGGCCCTGCTGTGCTTCTGGAGCAAGCTAAGTCCGGGGCGGAGGGTGCCGTGGCATCAGGGGGCGCTGCAGAGCAGCAAGCAGCAGGGGAGCCCACCCCTGGCGCCTCTCCCGTCACCGGACGGGCGGCGAGCGAAGCGACAATCGTGGCAGCAAATGTGGAAGCAGCGGCCTCGCCACCGCAACCTGCTGGAGCCAGCAATACGACGCCAGCACTGCCAGCTGCTGCCTCCGAGACCGGCACCGAACGGCGGCAGGCCACGGAGGAGGCCCTTCCCTCACCCCCGCCGTCCGCACCACGCTCCCGCCTGCCCTCCGCCAGCGGCAGCGCCCGCACCTCCGGCGACGGCTCGGGCCGCATCCCCTTCCCGCCTCCCTCCCACACCCCCACCTCCAATCCCGCCGCCGCCTCAACCGCTAGCCGCATTCCCCGCCCGCCCTCGACGCCCACCTCCGACCTGTTTGCAACCAACGGCTCGAAAACGCCCTCCCGGCCATCTGGGCCTGAACAGGGGGCGCCGTCCGTCCTCATCAGCCCTGTGGCGGCGGCGACCGCATCAGCCGCCGCGGCCGCCGGTAGCACGCCCCGCAACGGGTCGTCTAGGTGGGCGGCGGGCAGCGTCGGAAGCCCAGAGTCGCCCGCCATCTCCTCGCCGGCCGCCCGCCAGGCGGGGTCGTACACCGCCGCCTTGCTGGAGAGGCAGCGGAGGCAGCGGCAGGAGCAGCACCCGTCGGGGCAACGGCACAGGTGTGGGAAGCTTGGGTCTTGCCTTCGTCTAGGGGAGCAACCTCGTTACATAGCTAGCCGCTAAGCTGTGTGCCGCCCATCTGTGCCATGTCCCGCTCACTGCAGCCTGTCCCATTTGCATCAGCCTGTCCCCTCCTTGCTCTCTGCAGATCCGAGGTGGTCAGCAGCGGTCGCGTCATCGCGCCCGTGGTCGCAAACAGCAGTGGCGGAGTTGGGAGCGGCGGCGGCGCCGCCAGTGCCACCGGCAGTGGTGGAGGTGCCGCAGCCGCCGATCGTGGCTTGGGCAGCATCACCCGCGGAGGCGTCACGGAGGTGGCATGCCTGCCCAAGGGTGTAGCACAGCACAACCCGCTGTTCCGCACGCCCTGCTCAACTCGGATCTCGGCGACGGGCGAGTACGAGTACGGCTCGGAGGACGAGGGCGCAACATCGGGGCGGGTGGACACGTCGGGGCGCACTGCGCTACGTGATGGGGATAGTGCGGGGGCCGTTTCGGGGCATGTGGGTGCAGGTGCAGGGGTGCAGGGGGAGACAGCAGATACGGCGGACTCGGGTGCGGGGAAGCCGGTAGCGGGGGTGCAGGGTGCCGCAGGCAGACCGGTGGGCGCACCAGGGGCGGTGGGGCCCTTGCCAAAGTCCACTGGCGTGAAGAGCGCGAACGGGATCAGGGCGGCGATGGGCCGGAGGGTCGATGCAGATGGGAAGGGTACGGCAGGCGGGGCGGGGGCAGGAGCGGGCAGGGCGACTCCTGGCGGGGGGCAGGGCGCGGCAGGCAACGGGCTCAGGTCGCTGGGGGCGTCAGTGCCTAAGCGCAGCACGAAGCCAGGAAACGCGAAGTGAGGCAGGCACTTTGGGGCCGGTGATATGAGCAAGTGTGGTGCAAGGGGGACTTGAGGCTTGGGCCGTAGCACCAAAAAGGATTGTGCTGTAAGATGCGCTGCGCTGAGCTGGTTGGGGGAAGGTCTGAACGTCTGCATGTGCTTGCTCCTTCGCGACCTCCAACAGTGAAGCTGTGACTCAGTATGCTTCCGACCTGACTACTACCTGCAACCTGTGGTTGCTTGTTTGCTCGGTGTTTACTGTGGGGTCTGCCGGGTATTGCTGGACAGTTGGTTTTCGGTTCCTGGTGCGCTCAGCGCCGGAGTAACATCGTGGTTTTAAGTTGTGGTGCAAGCGGCCGGAATGACACCTTGGCTGACGGACTGGTCACGAGGCGTATGAATGCTGGTGGCTGACTGAAACAAACTGCGCAATCGCAGTCATTTGGACTCGCCCAGAACCAAACTTGAGCCGTTGCGGTAATGGCAGTCATTGTGCATCCCTGCTACGTATGCTTTACAGCGAGCTCTTGGCTTTGTAGGGTACCGCTTGCACCGTCTGTGTCAATGCACCTTGATGCCCGTGTGATCCAATGTTACGCTGTGAGCTCTCCCTCTGCCTGTGAGTAGTGGGTTTGACCAGGTTTGACGGTCGGGTCGGTCTGGGTCGGTGGTGCCAGTGTCTGACTATAAGACCGAGCAGGGGCCTGTCAGGACCTGTCCACGCCGCTAACTAATAAGCCATGACCTGATGCCAGCCGTGACTGTCACTTGAAGTAAGCTGTGACTGGCCGTGTAAGCGAGTGACATCAGGTGACATCCTTTCACGACTTCACGTTCGGCCCTGGGCACGGCGGCAGGGTGCTCATCCAGCCTACCCTGATGCTCGTCCACCCGTCCCTTGCAGATTGGACGACTACAGACAGCTTAAGCCGCTAAAGACAGTATATACACACACCAAGTACGCTAAGCACACCACGTAGGCCAGGCTAGGTAAGACACTGAAACAGTTGGTGGCTTTCGGTACATGCGGACGGCAAGGCGCATGTGGCCCTGCATACTGACGTACAAAGTAGTACCAGATGGTACGCAGTGCCGGGTACGGTAGCTTCACGTGTCGGTAGCTTCACGTGTCGGTGCTGGCCGCAAGAGGCCTTCGTGTGCAAGCATCTTGCAAACGTACCGGTATGCGATGCGTTACATACCAGCATAACATCACATATCATCTTCCACTCCGCGTCCGCCTGTTCACTCCGTGTGATACTAGCGTACAAAGGCCGAGCACCCTCAGCACGCCTGACTTCAACCCACATCACTCCACCTCAAATCGACCAGCTACTGTAGCCCTCCTGCTTCTCGCGCCCCTTCCCGCACTCCGCCCGGTGTCCCCCCTTGCTCCAGTGCTCCGCCTGGCACTCCCTGCAGCAGTACCACGCCGCCCTGCACCTCCCGCATACCATCAGCCCCACCCCCGCCTCGCTGTCCCCCTCCAGCCGCTCGCACGCCCCATTCCAAAACGACCTCGGCAGCCGCCGCCGCACCTCCTCCGCACTCAGCAGCCACGGCGCGCCGCCCTCGAGGCGCAGGCACGATGTGGGCACGTCCAACGACGCGAACGCCGTGTGCCCCCTCTGGCTGGTATCCGTCAGGACTCTCAGGGACCAATCCAGGTACGCCCGCGCCTTGGCCGCAGTCTCCGCATCTCCTGCCTCCCTCGCCACATCCTCCGCCACCTCCATGTACGGAGGACCCACCACCAGCACCCCACCACCGACGTCTGCGTTGCAGTTCACGCTGGACACCAGTGCCGCCAGGCACCAGGCCACATCCACCGCAGCCCTCACCACAGGCAGCCGTGCGGGCGGGGGCAGGTGCTGTGTCGTTTCCAGCCAGTTGGACAGCAGCTGCACGTGTGCGTTGCTGCCGACGTACTCGCGCCGGCTGCTGGCCACCCCAGCATCCGCCCACACCGACACGCGCCCCGCTGCCCGCTCCTCAGGCGAGCAGCTGCTCACCGCGTGCATCGCACTGCGCGCCGTCAGCAGCAGCATGCGCAGCACAGCCGGCACGTGCCGTACGAAGAAGTTCAGCAGCCCCGGGCCGTCCCGATGGGCGTGAGCCTCCTGCCCCGTAACCAACGCCCGCATCACGGTCACCACGCCTGCTGTCCACTGGAACAACGGACCACGCAGCTCGTGCACGGCGTGCGACATCAGCAGCCGCAGCTGCTGCTCGGGTCCAGTCCCCGCCGCCATCGCCCTATCGCACCAATCCATGCCCTGAGCCAGCGCCGCGATCACCACCATGTGCAAGTCGGCAGTCCTGTTGCACACCTGCTCGTCCTGCCACCGCGAGGCAGCACCGGCAGCAGCACCCCCCGCCCGCTGCCCCGGCTGGTAGGACAATATGGCCACCAGCGCCTTGCTCAAGCTGCTTATGACCGCCCCCGCCTGGTCCCGATCGCCGTAGGCCAGGAGCCACAGCAGGTCGTGCGGCCCGGACTTGCGCCCCCCCGCCCCCTCCCCCGGCCCCAGCAGCTGCATCAGCACCCGCAGGTCCGGCAGCGCAACCTCCCGCCCGCAGCGTCGCGCCAGGCGCTCCAAAGAGGGCAGGAAGCCGGCCTGTAGGGCGGCAGACAGGCGGGGAGGGGGACACGCGGGCAGCGACCCTGCAGGGGGAACACATGGACAGGGGGCAGCTCAGTGGTAGAAAGTGGCACAAGTTGCGAGCAAAGGTTGCGAGCATACGGCACTTGGCATAAGGGCAGTAAGCAAAGGGCGAGTCGCGGTGGCTGGGAAAAGGAGAGGAACAGAAGCTCCCTCACCCCACCTGGACTGGGCAGGAGGGGCAGGTCCAGTTGCAGGTCCAGCGCGAGCAGGGCGGCGTTCCCGGACTCAGCCCACGGCAGGAGGTGCTCCACCACCACAGACCCCAAACTGTGCACCTCCGTCCATGGCCGCACAAGTGCAGGTCGCCGTCCGCTGCGCCCCGCCTCCGACGCACCCTCCCCGCCATGCGCTGTCTCAGCGCTCCCCTGCTGCTGCCCCTCCTCCACCTCCCGCTGCACCGCGATCCGGCGGCATACGGTGACGCCCCGAACCCCAAGCCCCACTGCGTCCTGCCTGCCAATCACCAGGCGGGCCGCGGCCGTAGGCCCCTCTGCAACACGGCCATCAGCAGCCAGGGCCCCACCAGAACCACATCCCCCGCTTTGCTGCAACCCTCCAGTGCTCGCCTCCCCCACAGGCCCGCCCTCCCCACCACCCCGGCCCTCCTCCCCCTGCCACACCCGTGCCGATGACGCCGCCACCCGCACCACGCGCGCTGCAATCCGCCGTACGAGGGCCCCTGGGGGCACGTCCCATAGGGCGCTGGCGCTCCCAGGCTCAGGGGGGAGCTCAGTCTCGACGGCGACGCCGCCCGCCATCTGCGCCTGGCGCTCAACCTTCGCCGCCTGGGCACCCATGCCCACACTTGCACCCGCACCTGCCTCGGCCCCTGCCGCTTGGCCTGACTGCCTCCGAGCCAAGGGCATGCCGTGCGGGCGTCTGGGGGCCTCAATTGACGTGTATGCTTCCAGCAGGACCATCAGCCGCCACAGCGCATTCGCCTTCAGCACATGCGGCCCTGCCGCTGCCCCGGACGCCCCTGGCCCCGCGCCGGTGCTCGGCCCTGCCGCCTGCGGGGCCGGAGGTGGCTCCCACGCGGGCGGCAGTCCCCGCACCATGTCCGGGTGCAGGCCGCAGTGACCCCCGCCGTCCAGCGCGTGCAGGTGGTGCAGCCCCCACGCCAGCAGCAGGTGCCGGGACCAGGGGCCGAACAGCGTGGGGTCCACCTCCGTCACAGAGGGAGGCCAAACCTGCTGCTGCTGCTGCTGCTGCTCCGCCACGTTTGCCGGGCCGGGGGTGATGCTGGTGACGCTTAGGAAGGCGGTGTTGAAGGCCGCCCTGGAGATGCCGTTCAGCGGCTGCGGCGGCGGAGAGGGATCGACGCCGTTTTGACCCTGTGCCACAGCCGCACCCCGGTGCATGGTCAGCACCGCCATGCCACGTGCCACGTGCTCTAGCACGTGGCTGCTGCGCACAGCTTCCATCAGCTGCTGGCGAAGGGTGCTGGTGCCCGAGGATCCGGGCCACGTGCCGGGGGGCACCGGGGAGATGCCCGCGTATGCGGCCGCGGCGATACTGTTGGCAAGCGCCATTGAGCTGACAATGCACATGCTGAGCACCTTCGGGTCGGCCTTGGTGTGGGCGCTGTCGACAGGAGGGTGCATGCTCGCATACACAGCTTGCGTTGCCGCATGAACTTGACGGCTGAGGCACTGTAAGGTATTGCTGCGCAGGAGGGCAGGCGCCCAGGCGCTGACAGCTCGAGTCACAGGGCCTGAGGGCTGTAGCAGCAGCTTCAGGCTCGAGTGGGCCTTGATGAAAACGTGCCATGCTGTTCGCTGCACCTCCACATCGCCTGCAGACCTCGGCTGTGGCCACCGTGCGATAGCTATAAAGATATGAGTGAGCGCAGCCCAAAGCTTGGCCACATCAGAGGGCGCCTGAATGGTTAAGCCTCCAACTTCACGGAGGCTGTCCTCGATAGCCTTAAGCTCGGCTGTAGCTGGAAGTGCTCCTCCCCGTAAGACAGCTGCCAGCAGACGCCCAGCTTCAACGGACAAACGCGAAGAGGGGTTGACCTTGGCCGCGAGCGCCTGTCGACGGCCAAGACGCCTTGCACTGCTTGAAGAATTCATATGTGTAGCATCGCGTACTATAAGCGTCATGCGGCATGTTGTCAACTAACGTTGCATCGGGGCAGCAAGCCGTGCGTGGTCCGATGTGTAGGTACGAATGTGTGGCCACGTTGCAGGAAATTAAGCATGTATGGATGATGGTTGTACATTAAGACTAACCAGAATTTAGTGACACGTCAGGCTGCACGGGGATGCCATGAACAGAAGCAGAGACCGCCGGAAGGCTCTCGCGGCCAAGGTCAGACCCTTGGCGCGGCTCTTGGTTGCAGCAGAGCGGCTATGGCCGTCGATGGAACGCGGAGGGCCACCCCTGACGACATCCGAGCTCACGGAAATTATGGACACCTTCAAGAGGCTAGACTTTGCAGCCGAGCTTGCAGCAGGCGTCAGCATACAAGAGCTATGCCTCGCGCTCGTATCTTGGGCCCAGCTGTGCGCGCGTTGGCCAACAGCAACCTCCCTCTCGGAGGTGGCGACGGTCCACTCCGTCCAGGGCACAGCTGTTGGCCTCCTCTGGCAGCTGCTTCCATCCCCCTCCCTTCCCCCGGCCCATAGCTGCACAACTATCTGGGCCTGGGCACTGCTTCGTGGCGACTTCCTGCACTGCCTCAGCCGCAGGCTGCAGTCACAGACCGAGGTGGTTCTGAGGAGCTTGGCCTATCCGTGTGCGGGCAGCACCGGCGCGGACGGGGAGCGCGAAGGCGGCAGCAGTACCTCCAGCAACTCCCTCAGCGAGAGCACCGAAGCTGATCTGTTCGGTCTGGGCTACGCCCTGACACATTCCATGCACACCGTTACTGGCCTTTTCCTAGCCGGAATGGAAAGCAGCCTGTCGGGCGCGGACTCCCTTCCGCAGCAGCTGCTGGAAGCTGTGCGCAGCAGCCACGTGCTAGAGCACGTGGCACGTGGCATGGCGGTGCTGACCATGCATCGGGGTGCGGCTGTGGCCCGGGGGGAGGTGGGGGACAGCATCGCGTATGAGGGCATCCAACATTCGAACTATGTTGTCACCCTGCACTGCACCAGCGCAACCTTCACAAATGGAGACCAGAATCGCTTGCAGCAGCAGCAGCAGCAGCAGCAGCCGCCCTCGGAGCCCGATGTGGACCCCAAGCTGTGCGGCCCCTGGTCCCGGCACCTGCAGCTGGCGTGGGGGCTGCACCACCTGCACGCACTGGACGGCGGGGGGCACTGCGGCCTGCACCCAGACATGGTGCGGGGACTGCCGCCCGCGGCTGGCCCGCAGGCGGCAGGGCCGAGCACCAGCGCGGGGCCAGGGGCGTCCGGGGCAGCGGCGGCCGCCAGGGCAGGGATGGAGGCAGGGGCAGGCAGCAGTGCGCCGCGTGTGCTGAACGCGACTGCGCTGTGGCGGCTGGTGCACCTGCTGCGGTCGCACAACCAGGGGCTCGCGTTCCCCACATCCGGTTTGAAGCTGTGGTCGAAGGGCCTCATGGACCTGTCCGTGCAGCGGTCGGATATTGCCCGCTCCATAGCGCTGCTGAAGCGGCAGCGGCGTGCACACGGGGGTGCTGCGCTTGTGGGAGTCGATGCGGAAGTAGCAAGATGCACCGAAAGGCTCAAGGTGCTGGACGCGACCTTTCAGCAGCTTGCGGCTGCATGCTGTGGGGTCGGGCCACTTGGCGGCGTCACTGGCGGGGCCCCTAGCGGCACGCCGGCATGCGATATGGGCGGGAACGGGGACGGGCAGTCGGAAGCTTCAGACCCAACAGGGCAAGTGAGCAGTTCCGGGACTGCGCGTCCTCGTGTCCTGGTGCCTCAGGCCGTTGTGAGACACGTGGCGGCGCGGCTCGTGCGGGCTGCGGCGGCGTCCGCGCGGGTGTGGCAGCGGGAGGAAGGCCGGGGGGGTGGGGGGGAGGAAGGCCGGGGGGTTGGGGCGAGGCAGGAGCGGGAGGGCCGGCAGGGGAGAGCGGGGGGGGCGGCCGAGGGGGGCGGGGAGCGGGAGGAGGCCGCTGGGGCGTCGGCTGCAGGCCAGCCGCTGGTGTTGGGCAGGGAGGATGCAGTGCCGCTTGCGGCCGTGGGCCTGATGATGTATCAAGAGAGCGTGATGGCGCTTGAGGCACGCATGAGGGGGAGGCAGCAGGCGGTGGGGGCGGGGGGAGCAAGGGCAGCGGCGGGAGAGGGAGCAGCAGGGGGAGCAGCAGCGGGGGCAGCAGAGGGAGGAACGGAGGAAGCAGCCGCGGGAACAGCATCCGCTGCCGGGCAGGGTGCACGGGAGGCGGGGCGGCGCGGGTGCCCTGTGTCCGTGAGGTTGTGGACGGAGATGTACCGGCTGTGGTTTGAGGCCGTGCTTGCAGTGATGCCGCTGGAGGACGAGGCAATCGCACAAACCTTCGCCAAAGGCTTGCGGCTGTGTCTTCGGGAGCTGCCACCTGCGGGTGAGAAACCTTGGGAAGCCCCATGTTGCTTGCGTGTTCAGTTGCTGTCTGTCCGTTCATCAGCCACAAACAGTTATGCAGGACGCCGGTTGTTTGGAGGCACGTTGGGCGTCGGGCGTGGCCTTGCATGGACATTGCCACGTGACCCAGTGCAGATGAATGTTTCTACACCTTCTTCAGAAGCCATATTCCATCCGCCCCTGCATCTGGACACGAACACAACCGACTCCCCTCCGTGTCACCCAATCCCCACAGGCTCGCTGCCCCCACTCCCTCCTCCCCGCCTGTCCGCCGCCCTGCGCGCCGGCTACCTGCCCTCCCTGGAGCGCTTGGTGCGGCGCTGCGGGCGGGAGGGTGCGCTGCCGGACCTGCGGGTGCTGACGCAGCTGCTGGGGCCGTGGGAGGGGGCAGAGGCGGAGTGTAAGTCCGGACCGCACGACCTGCTGTGGCTTCTGGCCTACGGGGATCGGGACCAGGCGGGGGCGCTGGTGAGCAGCCTGGGCAAGGTGCTGGCGGGCGTGTTCCGCAAGGCGTACGGTACCGGGCAGCACCCTGGGGGCTCCCTTGTGCCTGAGGGCTCCCTTGTGCCTGGGCCGGAGGCCCAAAGGCGCATGCAGCCGGGGTGTGACTTGCACATGGGGGCGGTGGCGCTGCTGAGACTGGGGATGGAGTGGTGCGAAAGCGCAGCAGCGGCGTCGTTTTCGGGGATTGGGGCTGGAGGAGGCGGGACGGGGGTGCAGCAGGAGCGGGGGGTACAGGAGCAAGAGGGAGGGCGGGTGGAGGAGCAGCTGGTGCTCATGGTGTCGCACATGGTGCATGCTTGGGGGGAGCACCTGTGCGACTGGTTACGGGAGATGTGCTGTCAGCTGCGGGCGCTGATGCTGCCGGTTGGAGGGGCAGGGGTGGAGGACGCCACCGGTAGCTGCAGGGGCAGCATCCAACAGCTCCTGGGGCAGGTAGGGAAGGCGCTGCCGGTGGTGCTACGCGTGATGCTGGTCACCGCACGCACGGCTCTGCAGACTGATGGGGTGGCGGGGGCCGAGGTGGGGAACACGGTGCCTGACAGCAGTGCAGGTGGCAGCAGCACGCCGGCCTCGCTCCGCACGGGTGGACCCATGGGTCGGTGGTGTGCTGCGCTGGAGGAGTGGCTCGTGTTCCTGCCCTCACTGCCGCCCCAGGACCAGCCGGGGGTGGCCAGGCTGGGTGTGGACCTGGCGTGGTGCTTGGCTGCCCTGGGGGCCGCTGGGGAGGGTGCAGAAGTGGGTTTTTCGGTGGTGGAGTCGGAGGCGATGGACGGAGTGTTGCGGGTGGCGCGGACTGCAAGGGATGCGGAGACGGTTCGCAAGGCGGAGGCGTACCTGGATTGGGCCAGGAAGGGTGGGTCTAGCGGGGCCGGCAGCAGTAGCGATCGCGGGGTTGGCGGTGGGGAGGCGGGGAGGGTTGAAGGTGTGATGGGCGGGGTGCCCGAGTCGTGCCTGCGGCTGGAGGGCGGCGCGCCGTGGCTGCTGAGTGCGGAGGAGGTGCGGCGGCGGCTGCCGAGGTCGTATTGGAACGGGGCGTGCGAGCGGCGGGAGGGGGACAGCGAGGCGGGGGCGGGCTAATGGTGTGCGGGAGGTGCAGGGGGGCCAGGTGCTGCTGGAGGGAGTGCCAGAAGGAGCACTGAGGATAAGGGGGGCACAGGGCGGTGTGGGAAGGTGCAGGTTTGGGGCTGAGCGCGTGAGGGAGCTTGGGAATTAGCGCGTTGTGTGCGCGGATGTGAACTCGCACGACGCGATACCGGCGATAGTGGCTACCTGCGGCTACCTGGCGGCGATAGTGGCTACCTGCTTTGATGTGACTGTTGGCGGCGCAGTTGGTTGAGTCCCGTCTGTGTCGTGTGTCTGCAAGGCAGCGGGCGCAATTGTATGGGGGAGCTGAACCGGCAACCCAACCTGCTGCATCTGTCGAGCCGCTGGCACGCAAGGATTGGCATTCGAGTCATCCCAGTTGGGTGCAACGGCGGTGCCGCAAGATGCGGTGAGGGGAGTTACAAACGCATGTTCCAAAGTAACGTTCAGGTCACTAGACCCTTGGCGCCTTGGGTGCAACGGCGGTGCGACGCTGTGTGTGTGTCCATGGCTTCATCAGATCAAAGGGATCCTTTGCACCTGGCCGGAGGCCCTAAACACTAACTAATGCAAGGGCGGGTACTGCCCAGGAACTAGTACACGTACTGCGCCTACCCTGTCTTGTTTGCCTGCCTGGTGTGGAGGGATGCTTCTGTGCGGGGGCGGTTATAGGGCACGTGTGGCCTGTGTTCGTAGGAGGCCCTTGGGGTTTCGATGGGGGAGGAGCGAAAGCAGCAACCGGGGGCCCGATACTGGCTAATTCCTCCGTACAGCTGCCTCGTATCCGGTTCCTCCTGGGCAGAAGGGTGGTTGGGAACCGCGACAGGGGTGCTGTGTGTGCTCTGTGGGTGCGTCTTGTGGAGAAGCTTTGTGGGGTCGGGACCAGGCTGTGGTAGGGTGAACTTAAGGCCCGCACGTCGTGGCATGGACTTTATGGAGCTGTCGCTCCTTTCTGTACAGCGAGAGGGGTGAGAAACCGCGTGTCCCTAATGGCCGGGACCAGCTCTGTGTTTCGAGCGGGATGGGGCTGGGCTCTGGAAGGGGACCAAAACTGTAGAACCATACATACATGAAAGGGTACTCCTACTCCTTAATCCTGCACTTTCATCGTGCTCTGCACCTTCTCCCGTGACCAAGCGCACACAAGCTCGCACAAGCCCACGTAATGTCCTGAAGCGAGACGACTACTGCCCAGCACAGCCACGAACTACTGGTGGTGCACAGTGCCCTTACGCATGCCGTAGCCAGTTACCGACAAGCGACAACACCAACAAGCAGACGGGTACAACAGGAGTACACCGTGTGCACGTGCGGGCATACGGTAGGCTGTAACCTATGCATGCAGGCCACCACACTTGTGGAAAGAGGGACCTCCACCAGCCTCCACCAGCCTCGACCTTGCAGCATTGCGTCATGCCCCACTGTGCGCCATGGCCTGTCGGCGCCACGCACCGGGATGCAAGGCCTGCTCCCACGCATCCCTTGCTTCCTTGCGTCCTGCCCTTCGCACCAACTCCAATGCTTGCCGCGTTCCGGCCTCGTGCAAATGCCAGTACGTCGATGGCGAGCCAGCCATGACGCAGTTCAGACATGCATCCTGCTGACCTGCTCCTGCCACTCTTACACAACTCATGAGATCATGGTCAACATGTACTGCATCCCTTGTCTTGGCCTTCCGATATCTATACAGATCTGTACAAATGTAAACCGTATGTAGGTAGAGGCGTGCCGGTACCCTATGTGCACAGCCCTCTGCTCAAAATGCCACGTGCTAGCGCGCCATGCAACGCACATGTCGTACCCATGCCAGGATACCACACCGGCAAAGCTACAAGGCGCAACACCTGCGTGCAGGATGGACCGTAATGACGGCCGAATACCCCCGCATTAGGTACTTTTCAGCATCTAGAACACTGCATTGCCCCCGCCTCTGCCGGGCTGCCGACAACCTTGGATTGGCACTCGGATTGGCACGCGGACATGGCCAGCCTGCGTAAATGCAGCACCCACGCGCACCAGCCTGCCCAGCGTACTTGCATGCACCCGGACTAGCACACGCACCATCCTGCCAAGCCTGCCTTAGCCTGCTTGTATGCAATATCTCAACATTGATTAACATGCACGAGCATCACACAGTACTCAAATGATCGTCACGATCATGCGGTCACTTAGCATCGACACTTAGCCCACCGTGAAGCCCTCCTGCCAACAGTACCAAGGAGTCAGGCATCTCATCCGCCAGGGCCGTGCCGCGGCCCACCTCCCCGGCCAGATGCACACCCTTTCCCCTTGACTATATTGCTGCACGCACTGCCGTCCTTGCCCCACTCCCTGCTGCACTCGGTTGCTGCTCCTGCACCTGCACCTACTGCCGCAGAGTCGCAGGCGCCGCCTTCGGCCCTTCTACCCACGCGGCTACCCTCCCGCCACCTGCCTCCCCTCCACCACCATCCCCTGCGCCCACACGACCCCCGCGGTCGCTGCTGCCACGCCCGTGCACCATCCCTGCCTCAACTACATACCTCTTCCTCCCCAATCCCGCTACACCGCCCAATGCAGCTCCCCCACCCGCGCTGCCTTCCAGCTCCGCCACACGTGGGACCGCACGCTCCCAGGGCCCCCCATTTTGCCCACCATCGCCTCCGGCCCCGCCGTCCCCGTCAGCCCCCGCCCGCTGTGTCCACGACCGCGCATGCCGCAGGACGCCGTACGACGCGTCGGCGCCCGGGCACGTGTCTTCCGCCCGCCACCGTGCACTGGCGTGTCCACCAGCACTAAACCCCCTGGGCCGCACAAGCACCGGACTCACACCGTCCACAGTGCGTGGACTCCGATCCTCCCCTGACCTTCCATGCGTCGGCACCTCCCCAGCAACTCCACCACCATCCCCACCACCTGAAGTTGACCCGCTCTGCCCCACACTGCCAATGCTCGCTGCCCCACGCCAGGCCGGGCCCAGCGTAACACCACCCTGGGCCACAGCCCCCGAGTCCGACACGGTGCGACCCCCAGGACCAGGCTCCGGAACCACCCGCACGCTCCGCCTTATGCCGCCGCTGCTCAGCCATCCACGCAAGCTCCGCCTGCTTGGCGCCACATTGGTCACTCCCCCGTCCCACGCCGCTAACCCCTGCGCCCCCTGCTGTACGGCAGCTGCCGTACCGGCGGCGCCCTTGCCGTACCAACCGTCATCGCCGCTTCGGCGCGCAACGCTGGGCTCCGAACCGCTGACCGTGTGCCTGTGCTTACGCACTTGCCCCACCATGGCCGCCGCTGCACCGGCCCCGGGGGCCTGCCAACCGACCCGTGGGTCATCAGTTCCAAGCTGGCTGTCCTCATTGCCCTGGACTTGTATTTGAAGTTGGCCCAGGCCACTTCCATTGCCTGGACCGACCCCCGGGTCGGAGATGGGCAGGATGCGGGTGCCCCGCCAAGACCGGCCGCTGCGGACCAGCCGGCCAGCAGCGCCTGGCACACCTGCAAGGCCGCCCGCTCCTGCTCCCGGTCCGCCTGCTCCCGCGCCTCTTGCAAGGCCGCCTGCTGCGCCGCCGCCCTTGCTGAGATCGCGGCTGTAGGGGCCGTGGGGACTGGTGTGGAAGGCTGTGGTGGCTGCTGGGGGCGGAGGCAGCGCCGCCAGGCCTGGGGAGCTGAGGCGCGATGCCAGAGCGCCGCCGCGGGACGGAGTAGGAGAAGGTGGCACCTGGCGGAGGGCATGGAAACAGGGCATCGTTGACCCCCTTTTACGGCGAAACACTGTGCGCGGCAACGGGCAGCGCACTGCCGTACCGTACGGCAACACTCGTCCAAAGGAGCGGCTGTGCTCCGCTGCTCCCATGCACACCCCTGGCACAGCATTTACCGTACTGCCTTCCGTACTCACCAGGAATGACGGCTCCGGGCTGGGGGCGGGCCACGGTCCCCCGCCTATGGGCTCCACCTCACTGTTGCTTACGGTCCCTTCCATCCTCTCGCGCCGCCTCTTACGGATGGACACCACCGCCAGCACCAGCGCCGCTGCAACCACCACACCCCCTAGCGTCCCAAGCGCTATCACAACGGCGGTCGGCAGCCCACCCCTGCTGCTGTCCCCGCTGCCGCTTCGTAAGCCCGAGCCGGTTGCGCCCGGCAGGGGGCTGGTCGCACCCCCCTCCCCGCTGGCCATCAGGGACGGGGAGGAGACGGCAGGAGGCTGTCCGGACACGGAGCAGGACATCAGGCCGCTCAGACCGAGGGCGGCGAGGGCGTCTGTGGTGCTGTTGGGCTGAGGCGGCCCCGTGGCGTCCAGGGAGGCGGGGCATGCCGCCAGGAATGCAGCACGCCCCTCCTCATTCAAAGGCGCGGTGTACGACACAACAGTCTGCGTGCAAGGGGGATACGCTTCACGGTCAGGATCGATTGCTTAACAGCTGCGTTTTTGCGCAATACAGTTGTGTGCGTGCGCGCGCGTTACTCCCGGTCAGACGAGGCTGGCTAGGTCACTCGGAGAGGATCGGCTGGCGAGGCAGGCACCGGACACCACACACCACACGACACACCAACCAACAGCGTTTGGCCGCAGCTGACTTCAGGATCGTCCAACCACGCTGAAGCGCCATGCAGGAGCGTGCCTGGGCCCTGCCCTTACCCTGGCTGTTACTGTATAGGCGCTTGGCCCTGGCGGGCGCCCGCAGCCGTACGGCCCCGGTAGCGCCGCGCCGCCGCCCTCCGCCGCCCACCATTTGGCAACCGCGTCGTACATTGCAGCCTCCAACGACTGGGACGCGGCGGCGTCCCCGGCTGCTGCTGCTGCTGCTGCCTGCCCGCCTGCCAGCTTCTGCTGGTTCTGCTGCTCCGATACCATCGGTTCAGGGCTGGATGCAGCTGGTGGGGCGATCACCCGGGCCAACACAGCAGCACCCTCGGGCGGAGCAGCGGCCCCAGCCGCCTCCAACCGCATGCGAACCACCGCCCCCTCGCCGCTGACTGTGGCACCTCCACTGCGCTCCGCTGGTCCCCTTTGCTGCTGCGCGCCACACTGCCACGGACGTGAATCGCTGGCTGGTCCCACGCCCGTGACCCCACCATCGCCACCGCCACTACCACCTGGTGCTGCTTCTGCAAGCCCCCTGCGGCCGCCATCCCCACTTTCCCCGTCCATGCGCACGCCCCATGCCTGCCCTGCCGTACCGCCATGCCGTACACCCCTTCCGCCCGCCAGCGCCCTGTCGCCACCCCGCCACATTCTCGTACGGCGCGGCGCTGCCAACACAGCAGCAGCAGCCACATCGCTGGCGAGCATCCTGTGCGCGTTCCCTTGCAACTGCGACGCCCCAGGGCTTTGTTGTGCTAGCCCTGCTACACCCGGAGCAGCTGAGCGCTGTAGCCCTCCACCACCCGCATCACCGCCAGTCCCGCCCTCGCACATCATGACAACATCGACCCGGCTGCCATCCGGGGGAGTCCCCTGGCTCGGGGCTGCCCCTGGGGCGGCCGGCGTGTGAGCTGGTTGTGTGTCTAGCGGTGCTGGGGGCGTGGGCGAGGTTCCGTTTGAGGCGGCGGCTGTGCCGAGGCCAAGGGAGGTCCCTTGGTCAAGGCCCCAATCGGAAGATAGGGAGCCGCCGGCGGCGGACAATGCGGCAGCGTGGAGAGCTGCTAGGTCCACGCCCCCACACGGCACCTGACACAGATGGACATATGATCGGCAATGCAGGGCGCAGGAGGTATTGCTACGCAGAACGTGCGTATAGGTACGTAGTAATAAAGACGAGGTGCGATAGGCAACCCAGCGCCAACCAGGAACATGCCTCTGGCACTGCACATGTGCCCTTGACCGCGAACACCCCGCTCTCATCAACGGCCCCTCCCCCGACTACCCCAGGAGCCCAGGTCCCCAAAACTACCGTATGACTCACCCCGGGCGGTAGTTGCATTGGCGGCGCCTCCACCTCCAACTCATACACGCGTGCGTCCGAAGCGCCGGGCAGCAGCTGCAGCAGCTGCACCACACCCGGTGGCCGTACCTGCTGTACGACACCTGCGGCGCTTGCGGATGTGTACGACAATTCTGCGGCTGCTGACTCCGCTGTGCGCCGCCTGCTGCTTCCAGTTAGAACAGGTGCGGCAGGTCCGGGTAAAGGAGCGGTGGAAGGGGCCAGGAAAAGGGACGGAGAGGGAGCAGGGGAGCCCGCGGGGTCCGACGAGCCGTTGGAGATGTCGGTTGCAGGATCAGGCTGCGTGAACGTAATGGAGATGACCACCTCCACCTGAGGCGGTGCGTGTGCGGGGGCCAGCCGCGGAGCGGTGAGGGAACGGAGGCGGGGTGTAGGGGGTCAGTGCTGCGGGCGTTCGGACGGCGTGTGTATCGTACTGTGTCCTGCGAGCAGGTGTACATGCTGGCTACCATGCACGTACATGAGCAGCTGCGAAGCACACGCACACATGCATTCGCCTGCAACCTGCTACCGGTGGCACTCGCTAGCGCCGCCGCACGCCGCATGCCCCCACATTTGTCCCAGCACACGGCATCCAACGTACCGTAGAAGCTGTGCAACCAATCGGCTGACCACTAACCAACCAACTAACCACTCCAAGGGCGCGCCCCAGCTCGTCGGCTGTCATTACCAACGCCGGTTGCGTGCCCTCACAGCACGCACAGCACGCATGTATCAACCAAAGACGCACCCGCTAACCCACTAACCCTGTTACGGGACCCACCAGCCAGCTGACCGTCAGCACTGCAGCAGGGCCTTGTCCACCAGTCACCACCAGGCTCAGGGGCACCCGCAGCGGGGAAGGCAGGGGCCCCTGAACCAGGGGGATACCACCAGACGGCGGGGCCGGTGCCGGGGCCGGTGCCGCGGGAGGGGAGGTAGGCGGGGACGAGGGCGCTTTCGAGGGAGAGGGAAGGTCAGGCGAGAGAGGGGCGAGCACTGGGGAAGGTGTGGGGTCGGGGAGGGTTGCTGGGAGTGCTGCGGTCGGGAGGAGAGATGGGGGTTCGGGGACAGGAGGCCAGGACTGCGCGTCTGTGGGGAGGGAGGGGAGGTGGAGGTCGGGGAGCGGTGGCGATGGAGGTGCGGTGGGCGGCTGGTTGGGAGGAGAGGGAGGAGCAGGTGGGGGAGCGGGAGGCCGCGAGCGGTGGCTGGGCTTGCGGGGCCTGTCCGGCATGTACGGCATGTAAGGCAAGTACGGCATGTACGGCATGTTGGGCTTATTCGGTATGTGCGGGCGGTGTGGCTCGTACGGGGGCTTTGGGGGCTTCCGCTGCAGCGGATGGGAGGGGTGGCCTGGGGAAGGCGGGGCTGTGGTTGCCAGAGAGGGTTCGCCAGCCGAGGGCGGGGGCTGTACGACGGTTGATGGGGGTGCAGGGGAGCCCTCCGGCGACGGCTGTGGCTGTGTCGGAGTGTAGGGCGGTGGGGAACCAGGGCCGACCGTGTCAGGGGGCGGCGGTGGGGGGAGGGTGAAGGGGGGTGGTGGGGTGGTAGCTGTTGGGGTCCCGGGAGGTTCCTTTTGGTTACTGCTTGGCATAGGCTGCTGCGGAGGTTGCATGGGATGGTCTGGCTGAAGCTGTGAAGGGGTGGTGGTGGTCGGGACAGGGGTTCCTGGTATGCCTGGCTGTGATGGCGTGTGAGGGCCCAGGAGAGGGTATGGGGGAGGGGTTGGTGGGTAGGCTGGGGGTTGGAAGGATGTAGGGAGTAGCTGCAGGGGTGCGGGCGGAGTTTGGGGCAGGGGGAAGTCTGTGGGGCGGCCCGGAGCCTGTTGTGCTGGGGTCCGTGCGGTTGGGGGCTGAGGGGCGGTGGGCTGGGAGTGTGGGTTACCGTAAGGGGTGGAAGGGGAGTAGAGGGGCTTGCCGGTTGGTTTGGGTTGCTTGGGAAAGAGGGAGAAGAGGGGAAGGCTGGCAAAGAGGGTTGTAGAGGGGAGGAGGGAGTGGTTGGCTGGGACGGGCTGTGGCGGTAGGACGGGGGTTGCTTGGTTGAGGGGAAGGATGGGAAGGAGGGCAGTGGTGGATATGAGGGGAGCAGTTGCGGTGGAGGAGTGGCAGGGACGCTTGGGGCGGTGGGAGTGGTGGAGGACTGGGATGGGGCTGGCTGTGCGGAGGGGTAGGAGGGGGCTTGCGGGTTGGAGGGAAAGGAGGGGAAGGAGGGGAAGGAGGGGGCTGGGGGATGGGAAGGGGACGGCGGCACTGGCAGAGCTGAGGGGAGAAAAGGAACAGAAGGGCTGGAGGGAGAGGAGGGAGCGGCGGGGAAGGAGGGGAAGGAGGGGAAGGAGGGGGACGAGGGATAGGAGGGACCTGGCTGCCCAGATGGGGACGAAGAGGGGGCAGGCGGACTTAAAGGGGCCAAGGGAGGCTCCAGAGCTCTTGGGGACGACGGGGCTGCTGGGGTGGAGAGAGGGGATGGAGGGAGTGGGTAGGAGGGCGAGGAAGGTGCGAGAGGGAGAGAGGGAAAGGCGGGGGAGGATGGATATGCAGGTGCTGGAGGACCGGTGGGGGCTGGTTGGGGCAGTGGAGAGAAGGGTTCGGGTGAGGTTGGAGGACTGGTGTGGGATAGTGGGATGGCCGGGTTTGGAGTTACGGACGGGGATGCAGGCGCATTGGGTGATGCTTGGGCTGGCAAGGACCCGGGGACCGATGGGAGTGACGGAGAGGAAGGGGATGACAGGGTCGACGGAATGGAGGGAAAGGAAGGGAAGGAGGCGAAGGAGGCATTGTTGGGGGCCAACGGACCGGTGTGAGCTCCAGGCGGCGGCAGGGGTGCTGGCAGGGGTGAAGGCGACGGAGGGTATGGAGCTGGCGGGGAGGACGGTGCTGGTGGATGTGCAGGTGCGGATGGGAGGCCGGGGAAGAAGGGGGTGGAGCGAGATGGTGTGGCGGTCGGGGCGGTGGGGCTGAACGGAGCGGTGGGGTAGGAGGGGAAGAAGGGGAAGGAGGGGGCCAAGGGGCCGGCTGGGGGCAGCGAGGCCGTAGGTGCTGAGGGAGAGGAGGGGGCCGGCGGGGAGGACGACACTGATGGAAATGTGGGTGCGGATGGGAGGCCGGGCAAGAAAGGGGAGGAGCGAGAGGGTGTGGCGGTGGGTGCGGATGGGAGGTCGGGGAAAGAGGGGGAGGAGCGAGATGGCGTTAAGGTGGGCGCGGATGGAAGACCAGGGAAAGAAGGGGAGGCGCGAGATGGTGTGGCGGTGGGGATGGACGGAGTGCTGGGGAAGGAGGGGTAGGAGGGAGATGGATGACCAGGGGGCGACGAGGAGGGGGCTGACGGACTGGAAGGGGCCAAGGGAGGCTCCAGAGCTCGTGGGGGCGACGGGGCTGGTGGGGTGGAGGGAGGGGATGGAGAATGGGGGTAGGAGGGGGAGGAGGGAGGCAATGGGAGAGCGGGCATGGCTGGGAAGGATGGATAGGTGGGGGCTAGAGGACCGGCGGGGGGCGGTTGGGGCAGTGATGTGAAGGCGCCTGGTGGGGTTTGGGGCCCGGTGTGGGGTAGTGGGGAGCCCGGGGGTGGGGTTACAGACGGGGATGCAGGCGCGTTGGGGGGTTGTTGCGCTGGAAGAAGTGATGGGAATGGCGGGGTGGAAGGGGCGGAAGGGGTCGACGGGATGGAGGGAAAGGAAGGGAAGGAGGGGAAGGAGGGGAAGGAGGGGAGTGAAGGGTTGTTAGGGGCCAACGGACCGGTGGGAGCTGCAGGCGGCGGCAGTGGTGGTGGCAGGGGCGGAGGCGAGGGGGGTTGCGGAGCTGGCGGCGAGGACGGTGCTGGTGGAGAAGTAGGTGCGGACGGGAGGCCGGGGAAGAAGGGGGAGGCGCGAGATGGTGTGGCGGTGGGGATGGACGGAGTGCTGGGGAAGGAGGGGTAGGAGGGAGGTGGCTGACCAGGGGGTGACAATGAGGGGGCTGACGGACTGGAAGGGGCCAAGGGAGGCTCCAGAGCTCTTGGGGGCGACGGGGCTGGTGGGGTTGGGGAGGGATGGAGAATGGTGGTAGGAGGGGGAGGAGGGGGGTAATTGGAGAGCGGGCATGGCCGGGAAGGATGGATAGGTGGGGGCTGGAGGGCCAGCGGGGGCCGGTGGGGGCAGTGATGGGAAGGCGCCATATGGGGTTGGGGGCCCGGTGGGGGGTGGAGTTGAGGACGGGGATGCAGGCGCATTGGGGTTTTCTTGGGCTGGCAACGACCCGGGGACCGATGGGACTGACGGAGCGGAAGGGGCGGAAGGGGTCGACGGGATGGAGGGAAAGGAAGGGAAGGAGGGGAAGGAGGGGAAGGAGGGGAAGGAGGGATTGCTGGGGGCCAACGGACCAGGGGGAGCTCCAGGCGGCGGCAGGGGTGGTGGCATTGGCGGAGGCGAGGGGTATGGAGCTGGCGGGGAGGACGGTGCTGGTGGAGACGCAGGTGCGGATGGGAGGCCGGGGAAGAAAGGGGAGGAGGGGCCAGGTGGGGCGGTGGGGGCGGAGGGAAGGCCGGGGAAGAAGGGGTAAGAGGGACTGGAGCGTGGTGGCTGCCCCAGGGGTGACAAAGACGGTGGGGACGGACTGGAAGGGGCCGAGGGAGGTTCCGGCGCTCTTGGGTACAATGGGGCTGCTGGGTTGGCCGGCGGGGAAGGAGTTTGGGGATAGGAGGGGTAGGAGGGTGCCAGTGGGAGAGAGGGCAATAAGGGGAGGGAGGGATAGGAAGGAGCTAGATGCCCGGTGGGGGCCGGTGGAGGCCGTAGGGGGAAGGGTTCGGGTGGGGTTGGAGGCCCGGTGGGTGGAAGAGGCAGGCCCGGTGGTGGGGTTAAGGACGGGGTTGAAGAGGGGGAGGGGGACTGCTCCGGGGGCGCAGCAAAAGGAATCGAGGGGTAGGACGGGGCGGAAGGGGCTGGTGGGGCTGGTGGGATCGATGGCAAGGAGGGGAAGGAGGGGGCCAAGGTGTCATCAGGTGGTGGTGAGGCCGTAGGAGCCGAGGGAGGGGGGGGCTGGTGGGGAGGAAGACAACACTGGAGATGTGGGTGCAGATGGGAGGCCGGGGAAGAACGGGGAGGTGCGGGATGGTGTGGCGGCGGGGCCGGATGGGAGGCCGGGGGAGAAGGGGGAGGAGGGGGCAGGCGTGGCGGCGGGGGCGGATGGGAGGCCGGGGAAGAGGGGGGAGGAGGGGGCAGGTGTGGCGGCGGGGGCGGATGGGAGGCCGGGGAAGAAGGGGAGGAGCGAGACGGTGTGAAGGTGGGGGCGGAGGGATGCCGGGGAAGGGGGAGGGGCAGGCGCGGCAATGGGGGCGGATGGGAGGCCGGGGAAGAGGGGGGAGGAGGGTGCAGGTGTGGCGGCGGGGGCGGATGGGAGGCCGGGGAAGAAGGGGGAGGAGCGAGACGGTGTGAAGGTGGGGGCGGAGGGGATGCCGGGGAAGAGGGGGGAGGAGGGGGCAGGCGTGGCAATGGGGGCGGAGGGGATGCCGGGAAAGAAGGGGGAGGAGGGGGCAGGTGTGGTGGCGGGAGCGGATGGAAGTCCAGGGAAAAGGGGGAGGGAACGAGATGGTGTGGCGTTGGGGGCGGTTGGGAGGCCGGGGAAGAAAGGGGAGGACGGGGCAGGTGTGGCGGAGGGGGCAGATGGGAGGCCGGGGAAGGAGGGAGGAGGGGGCAGGTGTGGCGGCGGGAGTGACGGGGCCAATGGAAGTGGTGGGTGAGGAGGGCAAAGAGGGGCGGAGGGGGCCTGCTGGGGCCACCGGGGCCGTAGGCGTTGAGGGAGAGGAGGGGGCTGGCGGGGAGGAGGTGGATGAGGGCAAGCCGGGGTTGGAGGGGGCTAGCGGTGGCGGGGTCATGGGAGGGGGCGTATCTACCACAGCTGCAGGCATGTTGGGTGAGGACAATGGGGGCGTGGAGGAGGGAAAGGGCTGGGCAGGAGGGGCTGGGGGGCCTTGGGAAGTGGAGGAGAGCGGCGGGGCTCGGGTATTGGTGGGGGGCGTCGGTGTGTCCTGGGTGCTAGGGGAGTGGGGGCGGGAGGGGAAGGAGGATTGAGAGGGGGAGGAGGAGGGGGCTTCGGGAGTGTCAGAGGGCGGGTGGGCGGGTGGGGTGGAGGGAAGCTCCATTGGTGGGTTATATGAGATGGAAGGGAGGTCTGGGAAGGACGGGAGAGTAGGGAGTGAGGGTGCTGGAGGGGCGGCAAGGGTGGTGGGGGCTTGAGGGATGGAGGGCGTGGATGGCAGAGGAGGGGCGAGGGGGAGGGGCGGGGCGGGGAGTGTCGGAGGCATGGGTGGAGCTCGTGTAGATTGGGATGAGCCGGGACGTGGAGGTGGAGGTGAGGGTGGTGTTGGGTGGTGCAGCTCGGGGTGAGTTGGAGGGGACGGGGATGGCGCTTCGGGGGCTGGGATGCCGCTGGGTTGGTACGCGGGCGTGTCGGTGGGGGCGGAGGGGATGGCGGCGCGCTGAGGCGGCGGCTGCAGGGGGTGCGAGTCCGCGCGCGGGCCATAGGTGGGAGGGTATGAAGGCGGGGGAGAAGGGCGCGGTGGTGGGGGATGTGCGGAGGGGTACTGAGGAGAAGGGGCGATGGAAGGCTGGGTGGGGTAAGTTGCAGGGGCTGGGTAGTGGGGGGGGAGGGGGAGGGGGACGTGTAGGTACAGAGGAGGAGGGCGGGAGGGGCTGTAAGCTTGATACGGGGAGGAATAGGTGGGCGGCGACGTTGGGAGTCGGGGCGTGTGTGGGTACGGAGGCAAGGAGAGCTGTGAAGTAGGGGCGATTGGGTAGTAGGGTGGCGGGCTGCCGTGCACTGCGTATTGAAGGTGATGTCGTGTCACGGCAGGAGGCTGCAGGTCCTCTGTGGGTGGGAGGTTGAAGCCAATTGGGCAAAGGGGGGTGTGAGAAATGTCGAAGCAACGTTGACCAGGGAAACGTGGGCCGTCCCAATGCCATGGCCCTCGAGTTGTAACCGGAAAACTTGGGCCTTACCTCGGGGGGTGGGGCCACGGTCCGACAGCGGCCCATGTATCTCAGGGGCGCTTGTAATTGCTGGTAAAATATTGGGTATGAGCACAAGGATTTGCAGCGTCACGGTCCATAGCTGCTGCTGCCGCTGTGCTGGCTGCAATGCGACAATCGGGACCGAGGTAACGAGCTTGCTTCCCTTGTGCGGCACTGTCATCACTCATTCCAGTTGAGCGCGTAGAGATAATGTTGTGCAAGCACTGGTCCTGAGATAACGCTCTCCTAACAGCGGAAACCTCTCGTAATTACAGGCCGCGCGTGTTTGGCACTAGTTTTGGACTGAAACAACGTCCTTTTAAAACACGCCTGCCCGACTCTCGGATTAAATAGGTAGCAGCAGCTAACGGTCCAATGGGTTGCATGCGGTTTGCGGCTTCTCTTGGCGGGAAGCCCCACTTGGGACCTACCTGAGTTGGAAACCAACCGCCACGAACACGTCCGTCGACAAGCCATGTTGTGAAAAATTCCAGACTGAAGGCATATCAAACTAAATGTCACCGTATCAAACAGTCGGGACTCCTGTGTGTACTGCCACCGATATATAGCACAATCACCACGCGAGTTGAAGAGATGCGTTAAGCGACAGATGACGCCCACCCGGTTCAGGCACACGCGCACGGTGCCACGTGCCAGGGGCCCCTGCGCGGTGCAGCGCGCAGGTTCCTAGCACCACGGCTTTCTGCGTGGCCACTTCCCCCATGGCTACTAACCCACTGTGAACCGTACGCACAGTGGTACCCGTTGTCTGCCTCGAACCCAGAACAGGGGATCCTCTGACCCAGAAGCCTTAATCTGGGCCAGCCTAGGGCCCTAGGCTGTACGCGCCCTAGGCTGTACGCGCCCTAGGCTGTACGCGCCCTAGGCTGTACGCGCCCTAGGCTGTACGCCGCGATGGCCAAGTCCCCCCATGCCGCTCGATGCCACGTGCCCTGTCCCTGCCGCCAGCAGCAAGCGAGCTCCTTTCCCCAGCCCCTGCCACGCCCTGACGCCTCACTGCCGCACAACCTCCACACGATTCTCCCACGCGCACGGTGTGCTTGTGCAGTGCGTGCGTTGCTGCCATGGCACTCGGCCCCTGGCTTGTGCACGTCAGGGGTTGCATCATGTCTCCCCTGGGGCACGTAGGCACATTGGATCATGCAAGCCTCAAGCCGAGCGGGCCCCACTGGCTTGGTGCTTTAGTGGTACGGTAGGTCCCGAGCGAGGGGTAGGGGTCCGGTGGAAGCATGGAGGCAAGGGACGGGGGTGTCACGGTCTATCATAGTACGGGTGGCACTTGTGGTGCGTGCGCAGGGGCCGAGCGCACAGAAAGGCGCTCGCCAAGCTGCTTGGTAAAAGGGTGTATATGTAAGCGCTAAGGGCGCCTTAGACTTCTGCACAGACAGGGAAAGCACAAGCGTGAGCGATCGTGCCGCCTCAACCCAGGCCCGACACGAATACCCGACGCCTCGCTGGCGCTGCTGCTGCAGAGATGAGAACTGGTTAGGGTTGGCCAAACCGTTCACCAGTTCGATGGATCAGGGAAGCACGATTCGTAAGCTGACCGGGGTGGCTTACCTATTGGCAAACAGACCGCGGCGGGCTCCAATATCCTGCAGCGTAACTATTACACTCGTGTATATAGCACAGCTACGTTACCGTGTGCGATAGTTACCGTATGAGCAAGGAGAGCAGCGGACACTGCGTGGCCCGCTGCTTATAACACCAGCACACGTACGAGGGTTCATCCCCCATCTCCGAATCTTCACGTAACCTCGCCTCTCAACTAGGCGTTTAGCTACAACAATGTAGTACAACGAATGCTCTATTAACTGCAATAAGAGGCACGAGTGCCGACACGCACAGCCTCATACTCGACCCCCAGCCAGGTGGCAAGAAGGTGGGCCGAACACCAAGTGTTAATACACACCTATGCATAATACAACGACTTATTATCTACCTCTAACACAAGCTCCGCACAGGTACGCAGGCGCTTAGTGCGCTTCATCTACCACAATGACACGTGCCGGCAGGACTGGACCACCCGGCCACGCTGGACCGTGACAGCTGTCACGGTCTATCATAGTACGGGTGGCACTTCCGTGTGCCTACGGGTCACTCCCCCCCCAGCGTTCAAGCACGGAAGTGCAATTGACGCTGTGACAAAGACGAGGAGGCTTATGCAACTATAACCTACATGCAATCAGCGAAATTCCAAAACACCTATCATCCTACGACTGTGCGCCCTTGCGCTGCAGCAGGAATATCGGCAGCGCCGAGTACCTAAACATTATGACCCAAAGTCGGGCGACTACACCCATTTTACTCTTCCGAAACACAACGTCCCAGTGCAAGCCTAGACTCTTCGGTACGTTGAGGAACAGCATGTCCGGCTTTGCACGTGCTACACTACTCATCGTCCCATCCCCTGACACACGCGTTGTCCCTACGTTGGCGAATACTTGAGCGAACAGCGGGTCCGTGCCGTTGAAGGTGGCCACTGTCGCGAAGAGCTCCACGCGTAGCATACTCCACAAAAGCTGGGCCTCCTCCGCCGGGGTTGGCGGGGCCATAGCGGCTGGCGCCACGCTGGGCGGCGCCGCCGGGTGCTCCTCCGTAGCTGCTGTAGAGTTGGTGATGCACGCCACGCTGGGGTTAGCCGAAAGGTGAGTGGCGGCGGCGGTGCGGCGGCGAGCGGTCCGCTTGCCGAGGAGCAGCGGGCGTAGCTTTGACGACTCCACCAGATCGCGTGAGCCGTCGTCCCAAATGTCCGTGGGCCCTTCCCGTGTTTCCACGGCGAGGTTGGAGGAGGCGTAGGCCACAAAGGTGGGCGTGTCGGGAAGTTCCCGTACCAAGTAGGCAATAGGAAAGGCCAGACCGCCGGGGCACGACGGGGCAATAGGAAAGGCCGCACCGCCGGGGCACGACGGGGCCATTGGGGTATCGCCCGTGGAACGGGGTACATGCGGCTCGGTCAGAGCACGTCCCTGGGTCACAGGGCCAGGCTCGGTCAGAGCGCAAAAGGCGTGGACAACGCCTGACTCGGTCAGAGTCGATATGATTGACAGGGTAGAGGTTGTTGTGTTGGCATCAGGAGCAGGTACGAGAAAGCGTTGGACTGTTGCATCAGGCAACGAGGTTTGGACGGAATCAAGAGCAAAGCCCTTAGCGCGTGCAAGCTCTGACAGCGTAGGTGGCCCCACCTTACCGGTGGCATTGTCGTACACGACATGGAGGTTGGACGAGGGATAGGGAACAGCTTGTCGCTAGGCGTGTCTTCGATAGGTAGCGGTACGCGTAGGGAGCGGCCAGGCTCCAGCACGGTGGCGGCATCCAGAGAGGACTCGCGTGAGGTGGCCGCTATACTCGGTTTCTCCAATTCGGCAGTCTTGGCGCGTATGGCCGCCATGTCACCCGGTGAGTAGCGCCTGGGGGAGGATATAATTGGCTTAGTGGAGTTGAGAGAGAGCGTGAACGGCTCGTCATCACCAGGGTAGCCAGGCAGATCATCGATGCTGTACGCGAAGGCAGTGGCTTTGCGAGCACGCACGGTGTCTTGGAGCGCAACAGCATAGTTCCCGAGGTGCACGCTGTTGCCCCACACCCACCCACCGTCGGTGTTCTTCTCATACCGAGTGTGGTCGGCAATGATAGGTGCACCTTCGGGTGTGAAGTGCGAGACGTTGGCGAAGGCGTGGTGGCGCACGTTGGCTGTGCGCGGCAGGTACGGGGCTACGAACCCGCCCGCTAACGTGAGGTTGCCCAAAGTGTGGTTGGGGGTAGAGTGGTCGGTTTGCTCACCGGATGTGGCGCCAACGGCGGCGGCAAAGGAGAAGAGGAACAGGAAGATCAACAGCACAGCTAAGGTGCCGGTAACAGAACGCCCACAGGGTACATGTACGTAGAACCCGCGTGTGCTAGAACGCTTGCGCTTACCCGTGCGCAAGTGGGAGATGGCGCGTACCCGTTCAGACAGAGGGTAGATCTCCAGCATGGCGACGTGCCAGGTTAGGAGCAGGGGCCGTGTAGCCCACATGAATGCCGTACGGAGTAGGGACTCGAGTACATGGAGGGCAAAGGGCAGAAACGATGTTGAAAGCCAAGCGATCAAGAGCAGAGGTGACGTGAACAGAAAAAGGACAGGAGCTCCCAGCGACAGGAGTGCCGAGGGTATAGGTAGCAGTATGGGAAAAAGCTTGCGCGAGTAGGCACGTATACGTTTTGGGAGCGAAAAGTACCCCCGCAGTACCAGGTTGGCGACCTTGATGAGCGCACGCTTAGCCCTGCGCATAGCGGGCCACGGCACGCACTCGAGCATGCGGAGGGCGTACGGCATGAACGCGCACAGGTAGCGCATGAACGAAATGGCTGGCGCGGCGAGCAGCACGGTAGCAGACCCGCCCAACATGATCGGTAGCAACAGTGCCATCAGCACGTGGTGTAAGACCGTAAGGTGCATGGGTTCCCTAGCCTTGTCGGGCTCTTTGACAGTTGTGCTGTCCTCCCCGCTTTCATGCATGCGGTCCCTGGCCTCGCAAGGCTGCTTCACGGCTGTCGTATCCCCCCCACACTCGAGCGTACCGGAGGAGGGGTCGAGTGGTGAGGCCGTTGGGGCAGCCGAAGCGTGGCTGTCGGAGCAGGGGTCCGCGGGGTAGATAATGTCCGGCAGGTTGGACAGGGGAGCGCAGTACGGCACCGCGGGCTCGGGCGCAGTCATGGGCTCCTGCTCAGTCGCCAGGAACGTGGCGCAGGCGTGCGCCCGGGATGGCGACGGCAGCTCAACGGGCATGGCCGTGACGGGCTTGAAGTCTGCCGGTACGGGCGGCAGGTCGGAGGGGGCCGCCGAGGTGGCGGTGGTGACGAACGCGGTGGCGGAGGACGTAGCCGCGGCAACGGGGCGACGGCGGCGGAGGCGAGCCGCGAAGTCCCCGAACAGGTCAGACAGGGCTTGGAGGAGTTCCTCCTCGCTGAAGAGGCCTGCGTCCTTAGCAGCAGAGGGCTTGGACACAGGGGGCTTTGGGGGCGCCGCGGGCGCGGGCGCCGAAGTTGCCGGCAGGGGTGCCGGTTCAAACGACTTGGGCACGGAAGTAGACAGCAGGGTAGCGTTGGCATGTGTGCTACTGCTGAGTTCCCACATGGCACCGGACGAGGCTGCAGACATGGGGACCGGACCCGTACCCACCTGGGAAACGTAGGCGTGGTTGCCAGGGTAGTAGTCGAACGAAATGAGGTTCCCGTCCGGCGGGAAGGACGCCGGGGGCGCTGAGGGAGCAGAGCTTGCTGTGGCCGCCGCAGCTGGTCGGTGCTGCGGCGACGGCGGTGACTGTTGCTGCTGCGGCTGGGGCTGCAGGTGCGAGGGGACACCTAGCCGCTCGAGGAGCTTGCGCTTGCTGTCCTGCCAGACGGAGTGGCCCTGGTCGGTAGGCTTGGGCTCCCAACCCCGTGGGGCGAGCTCCGGGTGGAGTGACCAGCAGCGCTGTTCCGAGTGCGGGCCGCCGCAGGCATTGCAGGGCGGGCCGCTGTACTTGGGCCAACCGGCGGACTGAGTGGCCCAGGCGGCGGGCTGCTGGTTGTTGAAGGCCGAGGCAGAGGAGGGCGCGACGGAGGGCGCGTAGGAGGAAGGAGGGTAGTGAGACGGAGGAGCAGGGTGATGTGAAGGCGGGCTGTGGTATTGAGGCGCAGGGCTATAGGCGTGGTGGCCATAGGGCGCCGGGTGCGGGCTGCTGTAGGAAGGCGCAGGGCCGTAAGAGGGCGGCGGGGTGTACGGCTGCGGAGCGTACGGCTGCAGGGCGTACGGCTGCTGGGCGTACGGCGGCGCGGCGTACACGGGCTGCGGCTGGTGGTAGTCCGAGGGCGCTGGCTGGTGGTAGGAGGAGACGTTGGTGGAGAAGGCACTGCGTGGGTGGTGCTCTTGCTGCTGTTGCGGCTGGTAGTTGTGTGGCCGGTCGTAGTGGTTGGAGGCAGCGGCGTGAGAGATGGGCGGCCTTCCTTGCTCGCGGACGACTCGGCAGTCTGCGGTGCTGTGTCCACCGTAGCCGTGAATGGCGCAGTGCTGTTTAGGCTGGTGGCGCGGCGGCGGGTCCCGGCGCGGCTGTGGGGGCTGCTGGGGCTCGGGCGCTGCGGGAGCGGCGGAGGTGACGGGCGCGGGAGCGGCGGCGGGCTGTGACCGGAGGGAGGAGGAAGAGAAGGGGGAGTGCGAGTTGGAGTCGAGGGCGGAGTTGTGCATGACGGTGTCGGCCGCCTGGGCGACCCTGGGGAACTCGTTAATCCACTGCGGGCGTGCGACCTTCTGCAGGACCTCCCAGACGTGGCTGCGGGCAGCGGGGGAAGTCAGGGCCTGGAGGTAGGTGTACACCAGCTGGACGTCGGTGCACATGTGGGGCACCTGCGATTTGAGGCGGGACAGGCGGGACCACAGGGTGGACGGGAGTTCACCAGGCAGTTGCTTGGCCGTCTGGAGCTCCAGCTCGATGGCTGAGGCTGCGGACCAGTGCTCCTCTAGCTGCTGAATGTAGAAGTTCATGAGATCGGTGACATCTAACACGGCAGCGGGGTCGCCCTGCTGCTTGGCTGCAAGCGCTCTGGCTATCAGAGTCCCCGCGATGCTTGTGTGCCACCTCCCGTGATCTGAGTGCGGGTCTATGCAGGCATTGTACATCTGCATGAGTGCCTCCGGCGTGACTATGTTAGCCCCTATCAACTTAGGACCCAATACCGAACGGAGGTTGCGGATGAAGAGCTCGGTGGGCCCCCAAGCCCATGGCTCGATGGTGGAGACGGAGGCGTTGAGCGCCATGGGGTCCTCGTAGAACAGAACTGGTTGGGGTACCTGAATAAGCACGGCCTCAGCAGGGGCAGCAGCGTCCTCGTACAGAGGGTTATCTACAACTTGTTTGTTGGGTTGTAAAGCAAGATCGGCAAAGGCAGCGAAGGGATCAAACTGCGCGGTGCCACCAGCGGGCGGCTCAGCGAGGAAGCAGTACTAGAAACAGAGCTGGTGGCGCAAAGGAAGCGCAAAGCAGGACCCCTGGCCCGGAAACGAAGCTGACGCAAGAGTCTATCGTGATCACTCTCTAGAGGCCTGTGATCGGCCGACTGACCCGTTAACCCACCGGTACGGTCTTCGGGGGTAGGGTCCCGTAGCTCTGGCGTTGAGTTGTGACGCCTCAGGACCGCGCTATTAGGCGCCGGAGAGAAGTACTCGTCTGAGGCAGCTACAGAGAGGACAGGGCTAGAAGGAGGCTCTTCAGTGCGAGAAGGAACAACAGTGTGTGTATTAACAGAACGGGAACGAGCACTGAACGTGTACACAGGGTGCGGATTGCGCGTACTGCGGTGTTGGCAACCACTTTGGCTCTTACCAGGTGCTGGTGCGGCGAAACTCGTGATAGAAGATGTACTCGCAAGCTGCCAGGGACTAAGGGTCCGAATGTATGAAGTGGAGTGCACTACAGGCAAGTGTTGCTGTCAGTGCGAGGAGGCACGATGGAGTTGGAAGTCGTTAGCCCTAGTGGCACGAGCTAGTGGGCGCACGAAAAGCAGCTCAGTTGCAAACACCGGTACCCGTTACACCGCTGTGACGAAGAGCGATAGCGTGTCCGCCGAAACCAAGCTCAATGGCAGCCCTTGCCAACGACGCAAACAGTTCACAGCAGTCCGCAGCGTGTGCGGTGCAGGGCAGGCCAAGTTGGGTGCAGAATGCGCACACTGGGATAGGCTCCCCGTCTCCAAAGACACGTGTACCCCCGAAACGTGGAGACAGGTATGTATGCTCAGGCACTAACAGGTGCGTCCGTAACACAGGACCAATACGCACAGGTACACCAGGCGTTAAGACAACCCTGTCCGCAACAGGCAAACGATCCTCAGACACCCACGATAAGGGCGGAAACAATACGCTAAGGGGTCCACGCCCCGCCAGTTTGGCCACGCTAGGCTAGAGATCAGCTCCTTCTCAGTATCAACTCCGATGGTCAGAGGCTCTACGCTCACTGCTGCATAGGCTCCTCGCCCAGAAGGTCGTCTTCGCCGCCAAGGGCAAGCTCACCGGCGGGGTCACCGCCGGCGGCGACTACGGGCTGGGGTGCAGCCGGCGCGTGGTCAACGCGGAGAGGCTGGGGCACAGCCTGAGCGGGGTCACCGCGAAACGGCTGGGGCACAGCCGGAGCGTGGTCAACGCGAAACGGCTGGGGCACAGCCGGCGCGGGAGCACCGTGAGGAGGCCGGGGCACAGCCGGGAGCACAAGCACGCTGCTAGCAGCGAAGTGCGGAACGGCAGTTGGCGCGGCGACGCTTCTACTCGCACACTGCGGAGGCAGTGGGAGGCAACAGGAAGTTGAAGTGCAAAGGTAGAACAAAAGCGTTGATGATAGCTAGGTGCGCAAAGCAATCTACTCGCAGTGTGGCAGGATGTCTAGCAATGTGACTGCGGACTCTGAGCCGCGTAGAAACCCGATAGCTATTCAAGCAGACAAAGCTGTTGTGAGACCGTAGTAGGCCGTAGCTGAGGGAGCGACCCCCGTTGAAGAGTGCTGGCGATGGCGACCAGGCTTGGAAGGTGCTGGCGACTGTGGCCAGGCTTTGACGGTGCTGGAGACAGCGTCCAGGCTTTAGATATGAAAGGCTATACTAATGAGCGGCAACGCTGGCCGACAGGCAAAGGCAACTCTGGCAAACAAAACGCGGGAAGCTCCCCGATATGCGAAATGTACCCAACTAGGGCTGTGATTGAACGATAAGAAAACGTGTATTCTAAAGGCTGACTACAGCAGAACAAGTGCGATACTACGATCCCGGAGCGACTCACTCTCGTCGGGCTCTCCTTGCTGGTGCGTGCGCAGGGGCCGAGCGCACAGAAAGGCGCTCGCCAAGCTGCTTGGTAAAAGGGTGTATATGTAAGCGCTAAGGGCGCCTTAGACTTCTGCACAGACAGGGAAAGCACAAGCGTGAGCGATCGTGCCGCCTCAACCCAGGCCCGACACGAATACCCGACGCCTCGCTGGCGCTGCTGCTGCAGAGATGAGAACTGGTTAGGGTTGGCCAAACCGTTCACCAGTTCGATGGATCAGGGAAGCACGATTCGTAAGCTGACCGGGGTGGCTTACCTATTGGCAAACAGACCGCGGCGGGCTCCAATATCCTGCAGCGTAACTATTACACTCGTGTATATAGCACAGCTACGTTACCGTGTGCGATAGTTACCGTATGAGCAAGGAGAGCAGCGGACACTGCGTGGCCCGCTGCTTATAACACCAGCACACGTACGAGGGTTCATCCCCCATCTCCGAATCTTCACGTAACCTCGCCTCTCAACTAGGCGTTTAGCTACAACAATGTAGTACAACGAATGCTCTATTAACTGCAATAAGAGGCACGAGTGCCGACACGCACAGCCTCATACTCGACCCCCAGCCAGGTGGCAAGAAGGTGGGCCGAACACCAAGTGTTAATACACACCTATGCATAATACAACGACTTATTATCTACCTCTAACACAAGCTCCGCACAGGTACGCAGGCGCTTAGTGCGCTTCATCTACCACAATGACACGTGCCGGCAGGACTGGACCACCCGGCCACGCTGGACCGTGACAGGGGTGCGGACAGGAACCCGGCCTGCACCCTGCAGGGGCAGCCCCTTGCGCCGACCCCAGCACCCCAGCAGGGCATAAGGGGCAGGAAATGGGACTTGTGCTTGGCTTGTGCAGGGTGGGTCGAACCTCGTTCTTAAGGTTGGTCACTCCAGGTGCCAAGCCTGACAAGTGAGCACCTCCACCTGTAATGACACCGGTCTTGCACTGCTCCTGTTCAGACGTCCGAAGGGCCAGGTGCAGGTACAAGCGCTGGGGTCCTGGATCGCAGACACAAGTAGGTACATGCCCTAGGTGAAGTTGTGTCTGCAAGGTTATGGTGGCATCAACGAAATGGTCAGCAATGGCAAGCTTACAACTCCAGCCGAAAGCCCCTGTCAATCGTTCCCTGCTGATGCCTCAACAAGTGCTTGCGCTTGCCAGGATGTGCGCATGAAAATGGGTGCGCTGCTGCGTTGCGGCAGGCATGCCGCGCCACCCAAACCGCCAAGGTCCACACTGATTACCCAGGCGGTCTTACGAACTGCTAGAAGCATTTACCATGAAGTATCCAAACAGTGTATGCAAATTGCGCTGTGTTGGCTGTCCGCGAAACCCACCAAACTCACGCCAAGTTCGGATTCTCCGAGGGCTGGGGAGCAGAGACACTGCGTTCAGCTACCAAATGTACAGATACCGCATCTACAGATACAAGCCAACCGATGAGCACGTCACAGCAACACACAAACTAGAAGCGAGTGTCACTGTCCAGGCTAACCCTGCCGCGGTTTGTGAGACAATCGGCGAACCTGGTTCGTAAAGACTGACAGGAAAGGTTCAACTACAGTAACGTCTAGACCGTGGGTCATACTGTCGGTCTTGCTGTCCATGACACAAATGCCGTGGCGGGCGCGACAGCGATATGCGGCGAACAAAAATGAAACTGCAAGGTGATAAATATGATTTCGCTTTATCATCTGATGATATGGCTGTGGGTCATCGGCGCTAGGTCGTGCCAGTTAGTTCAGTACAGGATTGCATCGCTGTTGCTAACGGGCCGACTACACGTGGTGGGCGTACGGCATACCAGTCCCTGTCCGAATACGGACAGGCCCCACCCTTCCATATAAGGCGCACAAGGAGTCGTCTCCAGCCAACCACAAGCACCAGCCTTCCTCTTCCTCTTTTGATCAAGGGGCATTGCCTCGGCAGCTCGGTACACCTTGCGCTTACCTCTTGCTTCGCGTCGCCGACGCTTACCGCGAGTCGTATCCTCTTACGGTGAGTACATTAAGAGACACACAGTATAATACAGTTCTCATAAGTGGGGAAGCGCAAGGCAGCTGCACAGCATATAGGACTCGCGGTTGGCGCATGCTCATGTCTGGCAACCTGTTCGCAGGCTGTGCCCTTCACACTATTTCGCAGCCATGCTCAATGTATATTGCACTTCTATATTCCATATACTCTGTAGTTGTGATCAGACATGATTCCTGAAGAAACGAATGCCTCCGCATGCGCAGGTCCCTAACGTCCGGCTCGCTGGCAACCAGCGCCATGGCCCGAGGAAAGACGCGCATGTTGGCGCTTGTGGCCTGCATGTGAGTAGCAAGCTCAGATTAGCTGTGACCTCTGGGTACCAGCAGCCGCTGGGCGCTTGCCATCTCTCTGTTTACTCTTATCGCCGGTGGGCCTTAGCGCCCTGCAAGAAGCGCACCCCACGCAAAAGCCTCAGCCGTCGCGTCATACCTTGACAGCCACAGCCACATACACCCATGTCGCCGGCACCATTTCTCACGCTATTGTGCCCTTCACCACGTGCCCCCGCCTCCCCTCCCTCCAGGGCCCTTGCCGGCCTGGCCGCCGCCAACAACAGCTACGGCAACAACAACTACCATGACAGCCCGACCTCGTACGACTCCACCCCGACCCACTACCACCATGACAGCCCGCCCTCGTACGACTCCACCCCGAGCAGCACCCCAAGCTCGAGCAGCTCCTGCAACGTGTGTTGGGAGTGGACCCTGTCTGGCTGCGAGGACTCGTACTACAGCGGCGACATGTGCGACACTGCTGTGGACAAGCTGAAGCACGTGCTGGGCGACATTGACTGCGAGGGTGAGTCCATGCAGCGTGGGTGCCCACAATACGGCAGCCTTGTTCTTGTGCAGGCGCCCAGCCCTGAACCACCCTCACCGTAACCAGCCTTGGCCTGCGGTACTGGGCATGCACAACCTGTTACCGCCATGGGGCTCCGCAGTGTCTGCAGTGCTGTCGTACAGGGATGGCGCTGTATAATTACGTGCACCTGCGGCCTGATCGCGTCCCCAATCTCCCCATGCCCCAAACCCTTCCCTTGCCTCAGACTTCGTTGAGGACTACGGCTGCGACAGCAACAAGATCTGGGTGTGCGGCTCGTTCGACTCTGAGGCCTCCGGCCAGTCCTTCTACGACAAGTTCAGTTCCTACTACAGCGACAACCACGACTCCGGCATTGCCCTGTCCGTCATCCCCACCGACGACTTCTGCGCCGCCTTCCCCAACGCCGTCGTGTCCATCAAGTCTTACGACTACACCTCCAAGTACGACCACACCTGGTCGTACAGCAGCGGCTGGCATGCCAACACCTGCGAGAGCTGCAACATCGACCTGACCTACACCTGCCCGCCTCCTCCTCCTCCCCCCAAGACCGGCTGCTCCATCTGCTACGAGTGGGCCCTGTCTGAGTGCAATGAGCACTACTACGAGGGCTACCAATGCAAGAACGCCCTGTACCAGCTGACCGATGCCCTGGAGACTGTTGGCCAGAAGGGTAAGTTACGTTTCTATTGCCGCTAGGGGGACTGCGACTGCGGGCTAGAAGGGTGAATTGCGTTCCTGTTCCGCTAGGGGCACTGCAACGGCAGCTGTGTGCAGACATGCACCCCAGCCTCTCTCCTGTTGCACTCGAATTGGTAGTACAAACAGCCGCAACTCCTATGCTACTACCAGCCGTTACTGCATTGCCACGTGGCTCAACTGAGCCTTCGCAGCGCTGTATGCCACGCACCGCCTAAGGTTTCCCCTCGCTGTGTGTTCCCTCATGCCTTCACAATCTCCTGACCCCGCACACCCACCCCTCCCTTGCCTCCTTGTGGCCACAGACTGGATTGCCGACTACGGCTGCGACGGCAGCAAGATCTGGGTGTGCGGCTCCTTCCAGTACGTGTGGCAGGCCACCTACTTCCTGAAGCGCCTGCAGAAGACCTTCCCCGCCAACAGCGACATTGCCCTGGTCGGCGTGCCCGATGAGCACTTCTGCGACGCTAACCCCGGCGCCGTCATCTCCGTCAGCACGTACGACTACACCTACAAGTACGACAAGACCTGGAAGCCCTCTGACGGCTGGCGCAAGGCCGTGTGCTCCACCGCCATCATCCAGGTCGACTACACGTGCGAGGACTACCACAGCTACCCCTCTTCCCGCCCCTCGGGCTACGGTGACGTTCCCTCCTCCCGCCCCGCCCGCCCCTCGTACGACGACCACCCCTCCAGCCGCCCCTCTTCCCGCCCCTCGGGCTACGGTGACGTTCCCTCCTCCCGCCCCGCTTCCCGCCCCTCGTACGACGACCACCCCTCCAGCCGCCCCTCTTCCCGCCCCTCGGGCTACGGTGACGTTCCCTCTTCCCGCCCTCTTCCGCCCCTCTGGCGCCCATCGTATGACGACACCCCGCCGTCGCCCCTCCCGCCGCCCCTCTTCCCGCCCCTCTGGCCGCCCCTCGTACGACGACACCCCGCCGTCGCCCCTCCCGCCGCCCCCATGGCCGCCCCTCGTACGACGACACCCCGCCGTCCGCCCTCCCGCCGCCCCTCTTCCCGCCCCTCGTACGACGACACCCCGCCGTCGCCCCTCCCGCCGCCCCAGCCGCAGGCCTGCTGCCACCCTTCTTACAATGACGTGCCCGCCAGCCGCCCGGCCAAGCGCCCCGCCAAGACCCCCTCCGGCTCCGGCTACTAGGCGGTATGCACGGACACAGCATGTCATATGAGCAATGTGTCTTAGGATGACTTGGTCAGCAGGCGGCGATGCGGTGCGATGTGCAATGAGTGCGTGCCCATTGTTACACGGGCAGCTATTGATTGTCTATTGCTTGTCGTACCGTTGACCGCCTGTAGCGTCGCACAGAGGACCCGAATGGGGGCTTTGCTGTGGCGACACTGGACGCGTTGTGAATGATGTCATGCACTATTGACACAAAGTGTACAGATGGCAGGATGTTGGTAGATTAGGAACTGGCGTAGCAGCAGGCTTGCTGTGATTGGCTTCAACACGGCGATGTGATACGGCGTGTGTGCATAATGAATCTCTCTCACCGGCATTGCTTCTTCTCTTCTCTTTTGGACCCCATTAGTTTGAGTCCCTTCCTTACCTATTCTGCACATATATGTTGCAAACAACTGGTGGTTGCTTTGGTAGCAGCAAGCTGGCACCTGCGACACATTCGTGGTGAGAGCACCAGGCATGGCGCGTGCGACTCTGGCTCAACAAACACGCACGCGGCAGCTGCAATGCTCGCCTCGTCTTACGGTACCCCACGTTTGTAAGATCCTACGTTGATTTTTGCGGCTCTTCCGGTGTCTTTGCATGGCACATTTCGCATGCGCCTCATCAATCAGCCCTGCGGTATGCCTGCCTTGGAAGTCAACGCGTGCCTGTGCGCCTTGCGCAAGTGCCACGTGTGCTTGTGCACGCTGACCACCCCCAACACATGGCCTTCCTGCGCCCGGTGCGTTCAGGTTGGTTGTTCGGCACCACGAGCACTTGTCACAACTTGTATGCAACATTTGTTGCCTTTCCTGAGCACCAAAGCTGCTGCCACCATCGCTTAGCTGTAGCAGCTTGGACTCCGGGGGTGCCATGTACCTGCCTTGCACCACTTGCCGCGTGTGCTTGCACCTTGCGCGACCTTCACCCGCTCCAAGGGCCTCCGTGCGTGCGCCTGGTCGGGTTATTCGGCGTTTTGAAGTTACAAGCATTGATCACAGCACGTATGCGCACATGGGATGCACAACCACAAGGGGGCCCCAGGCTAGCCGCCTATGCGGCGACTACCGTGGCGTGGGGGAGCTCCCGTGGGTAAGCATGTTGAGCCCTTGTGCAAGGTGCACGGCAGTGTGCGCGCAGTGGGTACGGTACAGTGCACATTATGCGAGCAAACAATCGCCGCCCGCAGCGGCTTCATGCATCCCTGGCGTAAAGCAGCGTAGATTCGTGCTTGTTGGGCTTAGGACCATTCGGTTGGCTATGGATGTATTTTTTTTGGGCATTTTGTGTTACATTCCAGGTGGTGTGGCCACACGATCCTTACTGGTCCCGACCACACCTATCAGGAATCAATCATGTAGCGTTGCGTTGCTGTTGTACAGCAACAAGAAAACCGGTTTATGGAGGTATACCGGTAGGGAGGAGCAGGCTGCTGCGCGGGGGTGCGAGCGGGGCGCCTATGCAAGCTACATGCTACCAGCAACTGTATGCAGCCGACAGAGTGACAGTAAGTTCACATTGGGGTAGCCGCACCGGCATTGGATGGCTGCTGGTATGCAGGCACACCTCCGCATGACCCACACGGGATCAGTGTTCAGCCAGTAAGCTCTGCTGATACCGTAGCAAACGTGTAGCGTTGTGGCGTAACGGTAGTGCTGTTGGTTTACAGTGTCGTGCGATCAGCACAGGTGCACAGCGCACCCCGCATAGCGAGGCACGCAGCGTGACCCAGGGGGGCTTCGCGCCGCCTTCGCCCCCCCCAAAAGTGACCTAGGGGGGCTTCGGCCCCCCCAAAAGCGCTTCGCGCGGGGGGCTCAGCCCAAACAAGCGTTGTCAGCTTTGTAAAAGCTTGGAAAATGGGCTGAGCCTTCTTGCTCAGGGGCATCTGAAGTTTCAGTGCCAAGTCCCACGGGTGTGCCCAGAGCCTCCGCCTCGTGCCTGCCAACCCAGCAAGATACTGGCCGTGATCACCGGCTTGGGGCATGCCCCGACTCAGGGCACGCCCCCAGCCGGTGCCAACCGCATCTGGCATGAGCTCCGGTCAAACCACGCAGAATGCACGCAGCGCGCAGCAGAATGATTATAGACCAATGTTTAAAGCTTTTGTTTACTGCCGCGCAAGAGGCGCGGATCGCTGCGGTCAAACGCAGCTGTCGGTTTCGTTCTTTTCGCGTTTCTCTGACTGCGAGCTGTGACCGCCGCCGCCCTGCTTTCGCACTTATCCAGCATCGTGTAAATGGAGCATTCTGACATGCACAGACCGCGCGTGGCTGCCCGGTGCCTGCCAAAATGGACCCTCGATCCTCAAGCGTTTGCGATAGCGGCATGCTCCAGATACGTTCCTCCCAATCAGGCAGAAGGCATTCGCATCATATCCTCCAGGCGCCGTGCAGTCCGGCTCGAAATAAGAGCAGCCCCTGGCACCTGGGCGGGCCTGCCCTGACGCACGGGAGCCTGCATACTCGTGGGCGCTTCCAGGTCGCCTCCTGGCCGCTCCCTACAACACCGCCGGCACAGGCATACATGGCACACGTGTTCACATGATTGGTCTCAGTCCTGTGGGCCTGTCCGTAGCCAAGGGTATGCGTGGCAGGGCCGAAACCCGGAGCCCTAGCCCAGGTGCGAACTTCCTTGTCCAGCAGGCTTACGGATGCACCCATATGGCGTGCCGGGGTGGCGCCAACCATCCAACCCGATGCGTATTACATATGCCCATATCTGGTCATGGTTACAGGGTATGCGCTTTCAGGTGCATGCGTGGTGGGGCCTTTCGTTTGCATAGGGCACCCCTGGGCGGTGGGGAAGCGGCGGACCATACCGTAAGGCCCCCAGCCGCTCCGCGCATTGCCAGCTACCTTTGTGGATGTATCACACATAGATACATCTCTACCATGGTTGTAGGGCAATGCGCATCCAGGTGCACGCGTGGTGAGGCCGGGAGCCCGTGCCTGGGAGGCCACCTGCATATGGGCCCCCTGGGCGGTGGGGTAGTGCACCATACCGTACGGCCTCCCAGCCGCTCCGCACAACGCCAGCTACCTTCGTGACCGTCTGAAGCATTGATACCTGTCTGCACGTGGTTTGATGGCGGTCCTCAGCCGGATGCACGTGCGGTGAGGCGGAAGGCACGTAGGTGCCCAACCTGGATGGACCGCCACCTGCCCACGCATGCACCTGGTTACAGAAGGTGATCAAGCCGTGGAAAGGGATGGACATGTGTAGTACACGCAGCGTGGACAGTTGACGGTCTGGTAACGCCCCGGCATGCAATATGGGCGCATCCGTAAGCCTGCTGCACAGGGGAGCCCTGCTGTATTACGACACCACTTGGACTGGGTTACCACTTACCAGCCCCGTGCACACAGCTGAGGACTGCCACCAAACCACGTCCAGACATGTGTCTATATAGTAAGTCACCACCAGAGTACCGTAGTTGGCTTTTTGCGGAGCGGCTGGGAGGCTACGCTACCCCGCCGTCCAAGGGAGCCCTATGCACGTGCCGAACCAAGCATGGGCTCCCGGCCTCACCGCACGTGCACACGGCTGAGGACTGCCACCAAACCACGGCCAAAAATGCGTCTGGATATGAAATCACCTTTAAAATAGTCGGCGTTGTGCAGAGCGGCTGATAGTCCGTACGGCATGGTCCATTATCCCACCGCTTCGGGGAGCCAAATCCAGGTGCCCCACCACGCCACCAGGCGTTGGCTCCCGGGCCCACCCCGCATGCAACCAAATAAGGACCGCCACCAAACCACGGCCACATATATATCCAGTTGTGAAAGGTTCACTAGGATAGCTGGATGTGTGCGGAGCGGCTGGGAGGCCATAAGGTATGGTCCCCCACCGCCCAGGAGAGCCGTATGCGAGAGCCCCCCTAAACACAGGCTCCCTGCCTCGCCACTGGCTTGCGCCTGGACGCGCCTTGCCCTACAACCATGGCCAGACATATATCTCTGTAAGCATTTTTGGTCTGGATGGTTGGCGCCACCTAGGAATGTCTTGTATGTACATCTGTAAGCCTGCTGGGCAGGGGAGCCCTGCGGCAATACGACCCACTTGAACTGGGCTGCCGGCGCTGCCTCGCATGCCCCAGACTTCGGACGGCTTTCAAAATGATACTAGGCATGTGTATTCGTGTGCCTGGGCCGCTGGTGTTGCAGAAAGCCAACGTGCCAGCCTGCCGGTTGCCGAGAACGGTTGCGAAATGCAAGTGGCGAACAAAAATGAAACTGCAAGGTTATTAAAACGTTTTAGCTTTATCAGCTGATGATAAGTCTGTGGGTCATCGGCGCTAGGTCGTGCCAGTTAGTTCAGTACAGGATTGCATCGCTGTTGCTAACGGGCCGACTACACGTGGTGGGCGCACGGCACAGTCCCAAACGTCCAATACGGACAGGCCCCATCCTTCCATATAAGGCGCACAAGGAGTCGTCTCCAGCCAACCAAAAGCTCTGCCTTCCTATTGCTCTTCTGATTAAGGGGCAGTGCCTCGGCAGCTCGTTACGCCTGGCTTACTTCTTGCTTCGCGTCGCCGACGCTTATCGCGAGTCACAAACTCCTCCGGTGAGGACATTAGAGATGCATCGTATATTTCCGCTCTCATAAGTGGGGAAGCGCAAGGCAGCTGCACAGCATATAGGACTCGCGGTTGGCGCATGCTCATGTCTGTCAACCTGTTCGCAGGCTGTGCCCTTCACACTATTTCGCAGCTATGCTCAATGAATATGACACTTCCGTATTTGATATACTCTGTACTTGTGGTCAGACATGATTCCTGAAGAAACCGCATGCGCAGGTCCCTAACGTCCGGCTCACTGGCAACCAGCGCCATGGCCCGAGGAAAGACGCGCATGTTGGCGCTTGTGGCCTGCATGTGAGTAGCAAGCTCGGATCAGCTGTGAACTCTGGGTACCAGCAGCCGCTGGACGCTTGCCATTTCTGTTACTCTTATCGCCGGTGGGCCTTAGCGCCCGGCAAGAAGCGCACCACGCAAAAAGCCCCTTATTCCGAACGTCCCCCATCGCGCCATGCCTTGACAGCCACAGCCACATACACCCATGTCGCCGGCACCATTTCTCACGCTATTGTGCCCTTCACCACGTGCCCCCGCCTTCCCTCCCTCCAGGGCCCTTGCCGGCCTGGCCGCCGCCAACAACAGCTACGGCAACAACAACTACCATGACAGCCCGCCCTCGTACGACTCCACCCCGACCCACTACCACCATGACAGCCCGCCCTCGTACGACTCCACCCCGAGCAGCACCCCAAGCTCGAGCAGCTCCTGCAACGTGTGTTGGGAGTGGACCCTGTCTGGCTGCGAGGACTCGTACTACAGCGGCGACATGTGCGACACTGCTGTGGACAAGCTGAAGCACGTGCTAGGCGACATTGACTGCGAGGGTGAGTCCATGCAGCGTGGGTGCCCACAATACGGCAGCCTTGTTCTTGTGCAGGCGCCCAGCCCTGAACCAAGGGCGTCACCCCGTGGGTCTCCTGCCCTGCCCTGTGCCGACTCTTACCCGTAACCAGCCTTGGCCTGGGGTGCATGCACAACCTGTTACCGCCATGGGGCTCCGCAGTGTCCGCAGTGCTGTCATTCAGGGATGGCGCTGTATAATTACGTGCACCTGCGGCCTGATCGCGTCCCCAATCTTCCCATGCCCCATACCTTTCCGCCTCAAGCACCTCCGCTGCCACTTTCCCTGCGCTGATATGCACTCTCCCCAAACCCTTGCCCCGGCCCCGCCCTTGCCTCAGACTTCGTTGAGGACTACGGCTGCGACAGCAACAAGATCTGGGTGTGCGGCTCGTTCGACTCTGAGGCCTCCGGCCAGTCCTTCTATGACAAGTTCAGCTCCTACTACAGCGATGACCACGACTCTGGCATTGCCCTGTCCGTCATCCCCACCGACGACTTCTGCGCCGCCTTCCCCAACGCCGTCGTGTCCATCAAGTCTTACGACTACACCTCCAAGTACGACCACACCTGGTCGTACAGCAGCGGCTGGCATGCCAACACCTGCGAGAGCTGCAACATCGACCTGACCTACACCTGCCCGCCTCCTCCTCCTCCCCCAAGACCGGCTGCTCCATCTGCTACGAGTGGGCCCTGTCTGAGTGCAACGAGCACTACTACGAGGGCTACCAGTGCAAGAACGCCCTGTACCAGCTGACCGACGCCCTGGCGTCTGTGGGCCAGAAGGGTGAGTTGCATTTCTACCGTTTGCCGCTGGCTATAGGGGAACAGCGAAGGCAGCTGCGCGTGCTCCCCAGCTTCTTGTGTGCGTGCACTCAATTGTAGCACAAAACAGCCGCAGCGCCTGCTTCGCTACTGCCTGCTTCGCTACCAGCCGTGCTTGCATTGCCACGTGGCTTGCCTCAGCTTGCGCAGCGCTGTATGCCACGCACCGCCAAAGCCAGATTCCCCCCTGGGTGTTTACTTGCCGTGTGTTCAATCGTGCCGTTCCTTCACCCCAGCTCCTGACACTCAACACACCCTCCCCTCCCGTTCCTCCTTTTGCCCACAGACTGGATTGCCGACTACGGCTGCGACGGCAGCAAGATCTGGGTGTGCGGCTCCTTCCAGTACGTGTGGCAGGCTACCTACTTCCTGAAGCGCCTGCAGTCCAGCTTCCCCTCCAGCAGCGACATTGCCCTGGTCGGCGTGCCCGACGAGCACTTCTGCGACGCTAACCCCGGCGCCGTCATCTCCGTCAGCACGTACGACTACACCTACAAGTACGACAAGACCTGGAAGCCCTCTGACGGCTGGCGCAAGGCCGTATGCTCCACCGCCATCATCCAGGTCGACTACACGTGCGAGGACTACCACAGCTACCCCTCTTCCCGCCCCTCGGGCTACGGTGACGTTCCCTCCTCCCGCCCCGCTTCCCGCCCCTCGTACGACGACCACCCCTCCAGCCGCCCCACTTCCCGCCCCTCGGGCTACGGTGACGTTCCTCCTCCCGCCCCGCTTCCCGCCCCTCGTACGACGACCACCCCTCCAGCCGCCCCTCTTCCCGCCCCTCGGGCTACGGTGACGTTCCCTCCTCCCGCCCCGCTTCCCGCCCCTCGTACGACGACCACCCCTCCAGCCGCCCCTCTTCCCGCCCCTCGGGCTACGGTGACGTTCCCTCCTCCCGCCCCTCTTCCCGCCCCTCTGGCCGCCCATCGTACGACGACACCCCCGCCGTCGCCCCCTCCCGCCGCCCCTCTTCCCGCCCCTCTGGCCGCCCCTCGTACGACGACACCCCCGCCGTCGCCCCCTCCCGCCGTCCCCATGGCCGCCCCTCGTACGACGACACCCCCGCCGTCCGCCCCTCCCGCCGCCCCTCTTCCCGCCCCTCGTACGACGACACCCCCGCCGTCGCCCCCTCCCGCCGCCCCAGCCGCAGGCCTGCTGCCACCCCTTCTTACAATGACGTGCCCGCCAGCCGCCCGGCCAAGCGCCCCGCCAAGACCCCCTCCGGCTCCGGCTACTAGGCGGTATGCACGGACACAGCATGTCATATGAGCAATGTGTCTTAGGATGACTTGGTCAGCAGGCGGCGATGCGGTGCGATGTGCAATGAGTGCGTGCCCATTGTTACACGGGCAGCTATTGATTGTCTATTGCTTGTCGTACCGTTGACCGCCTGTAGCGTCGCACAGAGGACCCGAATGGGGGCTTTGCTGTGGCGACACTGGACGCGTTGTGAATGATGTCATGCACTATTGACACAAAGTGTACAGATGGCAGGATGTTGGTAGATTAGGAACTGGCGTAGCAGCAGGCTTGCTGTGATTGGCTTCAACACGGCGATGTGATACGGCGTGTGTGCATAATGAATCTCTCTCACTGGCATTGCTTCTTCTCTTCTCTTTTGGACCCCATTAGTTTGAGTCCCTTCCCTACCTATTCTGCACATATATGTCGCAAACAGCTGGTGGTTGCTTTGGTAGCAGCAAGCTGGCACCTGCGACACATTCGTGGTGAGAGCACCAGGCATGGCGCGTGCGACTCTGGCTCAACAAACACGCACGCGGCAGCTGCAATGCTCGCCTCGTCTTACGGTACCCCACGTTTGTAAGATCCTACGTTGATTTGCGGCTCTTCCGGTGTCTGTGCATGGCACATTGCGCATGCGCCTCATCAATCAGCCCTGCGGTACTGCTTGCACTTGAAGTCAACGCGTGCCTGTGTGCCTTGCGCAAGTGCCACGTGTGCTTGTGCACGCTGACCACCCCCAACACATGGCCTTCCTGCGCCCGGTGCGTTCAGGTTGGTTGTTCGGCCTTTTCGCACCACGTGCACTTGTCACGACGTGCACGCATACATCTGTTGCCTCTCTTTAGCCTCTCTTTAGCATAAAAAAGTGCTGCCACCACCGCTTGGCTGTAGCAGCTTGGATTCCGGGGACGCCTTGTACCTGCCTTGCCTTGCACCACGAGCCGCGTGCTCCAAGTGGCCTCCGCGCGTGCGCTTGGTCGCCTTATTCGGCTTTTTGAACTTATTACAAGCATGGATCACAGCACGTATGCGCACATGGGACGCACAATCACAAGGGGGCCCCAGGCTAGCCGCCTATGCGGCGACTGCCGTGGCGTAGGGGAGCTCCCGATGGGTAAGCATGTTGAGCCCTTGTGCAGGGTGCACGGTAGTGCGCGCAGTGGGTACGGCGCAGTGCACATTGTGCGTGCAAACAAGCGCCGCCCGCGGCGGCTTCATGCATCCCTGGCGTAAAGCAGCGTAGATTCGTGCTTGTTGGGCTTAGGACCTTTGGGTTGGCTATGGCGGCATACCGGTAGGGAGGAGCAGGCTGCTGCGCGGGGGTGCGAGCGGGGCGCCTATGCAAGCTACATGCTACCAACAGCTATATGCAACCGACAGAGTGACAGTTACTTCACATTTGGGGCGGCCGCACGGGCGTCGGATGGCTGCTGGTATGCATGCACACGTTCGCCGTGGGGGCCGCTCCCTTGCCTTGAGGTCCCTTGCAGGGCCTCCCTGCTGTGAGCCGGCTCTGCGGAGCGGCGTATCAGTGTAAACACCGTACGACACCTTCGCATGACCCACACGGTGTTCAGCCAGTAAGCCCTGCTGATAGCAAACGTGTAGCGTTGTGGCGTAACGGTAGTGCTTTTGGTTTACAGTGTCGCGCGAGCAGCACAGGTGCGCAGCGCACCGCACAGCGAGGCAGACTTTGGCTATGAGACGTACGTCGGCACAGGTCGGCATTGCCATCACCAGCGCACAAGCAGTGCTGGACCGGTCCTTCGTGGTCCCCACCACGATACCTATACCTATCCCAACAAGCCACGTCCTAGAGGACAGATTTAAGCACGCCAGCTTGCCATTCCTTGCACAGCCCCAATCCCCACGTGCATGCGCCTCCAGCAAAATGGAGTACAAGGTCCAACCCCAGTTGCAAGGTCTGGGATGCCTCGCCCAGGGACGCCTGGGTGGCTTGCGCATCAGTGCGGACTTATGCTGAGTCCGAAGCTACACGCGCACCAGTTTGACCTCAGTCAGTTTCGCCTCCTTCCCCTAGCTCTGCCTCCCGCGCCTTTCGGCGGCCGCTGACTGCTCCCCCGCCGCCTCCGGCCCCACCACCACCTCCAGCCCCGCCTGCACCTCCGCCTGCACCTCCGCCTGTACCTCCACCTGCGCCCCTGGCCCTGCCTCCAGATCCTCCCAGTGGCGCCAGGTACGACGGCAACGGGCGGGGGTACCCTGAGGGTTGCGTTCAGGGCGGTGGTGGTAGGAGCGGGGAGGGACAAGGAGCGGGGCGGGGCAAGGAACGCTTTCATTCAGCCATATGGATGGTCTTAGCACATATCATGTAAGAAATACAGCATGTATATACTTGCTTGCTGCGTGACCCTTCACGTAACACCATTACAGCCATGCGTGGTGGCAAGCAGATGTGGTATTGCGACGCGCACGCAACTGGATGCTGTAGGAGCTGCTGCCGTATCCGTTTGGTGCACTGACGTGCCATACGCCACGTGCCATACCGTACGTACCCTACCTTACCGCAACAGGCATACCAGCAGCGTGGATTCTCGCCCCTTCCCTCCACCTTACCCGTCTCGCAGCAGTAGGACCGCACGCACACGGCCCCCTCGTTAAAGAGCGCGGCCACCTGAGGCGCGGTCAGGTCCCTGCGGACAACGGGACACAGGAATATGCATGTCCCGTCTCAGAAGTCCCATCTGTACGATGGCAAATGGACTCGAGCAACAGCAGCGGATACAGCGACAGTGAGGTGGACGCCAAACGGTGCAAGGGCCTTCGTTCTGGCCCCTATCGGAAAGCTCCCTACGCCCAGGTTAGCTCGCGAACCCTGACCGCTTGCGCCCACTGTCACCATGCCCCTCCGCCCCCGAAACCTACTTTCGTGCACCCCACCGCTACCAAGCATCCCCGCTCCCAACCCTACGCACCGGGTGATGTTGGCCGTTGCATGGCCGAAGAACACACTGCGCCGCTTGGGCAGCTGCCACTGCGACGTTGCACCACCGCCACAACCCCCAGCATCCTTTCTGTGTCCACCACAACCGCCACCTCCATTCCCCTGCGCTGCCGCCGCCGCAGCCCCCGAACCGCCCCCGTCTGCTGCTTCCGCCGCCGCTACCCCGCCGGCACTGGCGGTGGTGCCGTACTCGGCTTGCTTGGCCCGGCTGCCCCCCACACCCTGCCACCCGCACGGCTCTAGCAGCTGGCCGAGCGTCAGGGGCAGAGGGTTGCGCGCCGTGTGGTGCACCACAAAGTACTCGTTGGTCTGCAGTGCAGGTGTGCGTGGTGGAAGGTAGGTAGGTAGAGGGCCCCTGGGTGTGTGCTGTTAAGGTGCAGCGAACACGTTCTGGCCGAGTTATGGCCAAGCCGGAGGACACGGTTAACTGAGCGGAACCTCACAAGTGTGGCGTTGGGACGGCCTTCGCGCGCAGGGAATTTGCTGCAACAAGGAGTAAGGATACGGTTTTGCAGGCTGATTAGGTGCCCGGACGGGCGCACGCGTGCCACGTGCCACGTGCCCAGCCAGGAGGCACCAGCACGCGTTATGGCTCATGTCCACGTGTCATGGATTGCAACTACCCACGCATCCGCCCTGCAGGAAGCACGTGCTGCTGGGGTAAAAAACAACGTACGTTATAAGCTACGTACGCCACGGTGGCACGTGCCACGTATCACGGACCGGAAGCACCCACGCGTCCATCCGCCCACCTGGAAGTACGTGCCGTTGAGGGGGAAGGCGCCACGCAGCGCCGCCCAGCACGGCACCAGCACCACGCCGTACATCCGCCTGTCGTACAGCCGCCGCAGCTGCTCGGCGTCGAGGTCCGTGGCAGTGGTTGGTCGTTGGCACACGTGTCGCTCGGATGGCTGTCCTCCCACTGCTGCTGCGGTTGCTGCTGCTGCTGGTGGTAGCTGTCCCTGCTCCACGTTCTCCTGTTGCCCAAGCTGTGTGTTCTGACCTTGCTGCAGCTGCTGTTGCTCTTGCCCGTGCTCTAGCTGCTGGTTGGCTAGCAGTTGAGCAAGACGCCGCATGTCCGGCAGCAGGTCCTCCGGAGGCATCATACGCCAGTGGGAGCCCCCCTGCAACCACCCCGTGCCGTACCGTACACGCGTACAGTTAGTGACGACGGTTTGCCATGTTGTAGCCTTAGCTGTACAGTACCGGCTACACAAACCAGCTTCGGTTTGGAAATTCACAAACTGAAACTTATTGCAATCTATCAAACAGACATCAGACCTGCATGGTTAGGGATGTTGCTTAGCGCTGCCGAGCCATTGATTAAGCGTTGCCGAGCCCATCAGCCGACCCATTACCATACTCTGTACTGCAGTGCACGTCACATCCCTGCTCCGTACCTGGTCATCGCTGCGATCGTACGCCGCAGTAAGGGCCCTCGCGCCCCCTTGCGACCCACGCTCCACGGCCGCAGCCCCATCAGGCCGTGTCCCTTGCCCAGGCTGCACCCCTCCCGTAGCCGCCGCCGCTGCCGCCGCCGCGAGCCCCTCCCCTCCATTGCCTCCCTGACCACCAGTCCACCCCTCCTCGCCTGGCGGCACAGAGGTCATCCCAAAGCCGCCCAGGCCCATGGGACCGCCGCCACCAGGGGATGTCCCGCCGCCGCTGCTCACACCGCCGGTGCCGATGGTGATGCTGCGTGCCGTACTGCCAGCAACCCCGCCTGCTGCTGCAGCACCACTGGCAGCAGCCCGATCCACGGGTGCTACCAGCAGCAGCACATACGGCAGGACGTCGTCACCGTCAACGTCGTAAGCAGCTGCAGCAGTAGCAGCCCCACCAGCGGTACTGGTAGGAGAAGCGACACCAGCCGCCATGGCGCAGCCAGTGGTGCATCCGGCCGCGGCGGGTGCTGCTGGTGCGGTAGGTGCTGAGAGTCCTGACGGCGACGCTGAGGGTCCTGACGGCGACGCCGCGGGTCCTGACGGCGACGCTGAGGGTCCCGACGGCGACGCTGAGGTCTGCGTAGCGCTGTTGGCGGCGGTGGCCCCCAGCTGCGGCCACCAGCCTGACCCCGTCATGGCACACAGCGCCGTGCGGGACACCTGGCGGCGGGGACCAGCAGGAGGCAGGGGTCAGCTCGCTGCCTTCCACGTGTCAACCTCGTAACTGCGTCCAAACGGTGCGCCCATCAAACGCATACAGCAACAGTGTCAAGGAAGGCATTCCAAACGCAGATACAGTAAAGACGGCACCCTGACACTGCGCGACACACCTCAAAGCCGCAGTGCACGGCCCGCGTGCGGTGCCGCGCGGCGGTGGCAGACAGCAGCTCCAGAGCCACCGGGCGCAGCGGCAGGCCCAGAGCGTGCGTTCCAGGGCTCAGGGTGTGGGATTCAGGGCCCAAGGTGCTCGGTCCAGGGCTCAAGGCCTGGAGCGAGTGGGTGGCGCGGGTATCTTCCGGCTGCTGCTGCTGCTGCTGCTGCACTGCGGCGGCATTCGTGCTGGTGTGTGGGGCTGAAACGTATGAAGTCATGGGAGCTGCAATGGGGCTATCGCTGCAGTTGAAAGGCGCACGAGCCACTGCAGGTACATCATCCCCAGAGCCAGCCGCAGCATCTGGTGCCGCGTCCAGGCTCCTCGTGATCAACGCCTCCGCGCGTCCACCTGCGCCAGCGCCACAGTCCGGACCGACACCTCCTGCTTTTACTCCTGTTGGACAGCCTTTCATGTGACTCGTTACGACACCTGTAGCAGCTGGGGCGGAAGCTGGGGTGGCGGATGGCGCGGCGGCCTGGGTGGCCGCCGGTGTAGCGGTGGCGACAGCGGTGGCGTGTAGGTAGCCCGGCGGTTGCTTGGCGGCTGCTGGGATGCGTATGGTGCCGTCTGGCTCCACACGATACAGCTCCCCATCGCCCTGCCCCTCCTGCTGTCCGGCCCCTGCCAGCGCGTCGTCCACCGTGCGCCACAGGCCCGCGCCCCCACCGCCCCCGCCGGTACCGGTTCCAGCCACAGCAGCGTCCCCCTCCTCACCGTTCCCTGCATTCGTTGTATTTTTAGGCACATGGGCAAATGTAAACCATACTCGAAGGCGCCTGGGCAATCCTCTCCTGCAGCTTCCAGTTTGGCACGTCGACAACGCCCTTGCAGGTACTCCTTTTGTGGGTGCGTGCCCGTTGGGGCGGCCATCGACGACCCGGCATGCACCAATGGGCAGGGATGGACGTCAGACCATGACACGGACAGCACCCCGTGAGTGTGCAACGAGTGCGCTAACACACATGCGGCGGCCCCTCCAAACCAAGCACACCTGGAGCTCCATCGGTGCCGAGCCCTGCCCCCTGCTGCGCTGCGCGCCGTGCAACGTCGAACGCCTCTCGTAGGGCTGCGAAGGCATCGGCGGCGCGTGGGTGCCTGTGGGGCGGATGTTGGGTAAGGTTGCTGTGAGAAAGCACCTCGCGCAACGGATTTACGGACAGGCATTGGGCATATGGCTTCATGTAATAGCAATGAGAGTGTCACGCTGTTTGGCACAAAGTCGGACCCTCGCCTGCTGCCGTGCACGACTGTGCTACGTGCCATGTGCCACGTGCCTGCACTTGTCCGGGTGTACGGCCATGGACAGCTCCCGGTACCGCTGCCGTACCACCGCCGGCCCTGCGCACAAGACCGCAGGCAGGGAAGTCGGATACCAGTTTAACCCGATAGCGTGAACAAACCAAGCCGACACGTATGCCAATGGCGCAATCGCAGCGCCCTCATCGCAAGACGCACCGTTGGCGAGCAAGGACGGGGCCTCCATTTCCAGCACATCCACTGCGCCAGCCAGGGCGAGCGACCGGACTCCACCGCCACCGCCGCCGCCGCCACCTCCCGGCGTCCTAGGAGGCATGCCGCCCGGCTGCTGCGCGTGCGGCGTGCTAGGAGCTAGCGACTGCTTTTGCTGCTGCATGCGACCGTGCTGCTGACCATGCTCGCCCGCGCAGCTGCTTCGCTGAGCAGACACTGCCGCCAGGATCCGCTCCACCTGGGCCCATCCGGCGTCGGCTGCCACGTGTGTGCCCCCCGCCACGTGTGTGCCCCCCGCCACGTGTGTGCCCCCCGCCACGTGTGTGCCCCCCGCCACGTGTGTGCCCCCCGCCGCGTCGCCACCGCCCGCCTCGTGACCTGCACGCGCACCCGCCTGGTCCTCTGCTGCACGGACGCGGGCCGACGCACCCGCGTAGCCGTGTGCCTTCTGTGCTGCACGCCGTTTCAGCGGTGGTGTGGGTTCCATCTTGGAGGGAGTAGGAGGGCCCATAGGCGACAGCGGCGTTGGCGGCCCCACGCGACCCATGGGACAGTGGGGCTTGCTAGTGTCAGGGGCGGTTGCTGCATGGCCACCCTCACCCACCCGAGCATCCTGCTCAGCTAACCCACAAGGAGTCCAGGCCGGGCTCAGACTGCTCGTAGCCTTGCTAGTGTTAATGTCTGCAGCTTGAGTTACCATACGCGGCCGCTTCGCGGGACGGCACTTGGGTGTGCCCCCAGGGGTGTCGTCGGCGTGCCCCGCCCCGTTGGCCGTCGGTGCGTCACCGCCTCCGCCGCTGCCGTATTGCGCCTCTGCACGCAGGATGTCGTACCCGAGCTCGTAGCCGTATCGCGAAGGTGCGTTGGCGCGCCGGGCGCTGCGGCGTTGGGGGCCCGGGGAGTCGTCGGTGAGGGGAGCGGCGGTGGCAGTGGCAGCCACCGTAGCGGTGACTGTTGCTGTGGGACATACGGTGACTGGGGTGGGCGTCGAGCGGAAGGTGGAAAAGTTGGGGACAGGGTCGGAAGCGGAGGCGCGGATGGAGGTGGGGACGTGGGCAGCAGTGGTAGCAGCAGGGGCGACGGAGGTGGGGACGTGGACAGGAGTGGCAGCAGCGGGGGGAGCGGCGGTGACAGCGGCAAACGTTGAGTTGCTGTTGCTGGTGCTGGAAAGGGGGATGGTGGGTGCCTCGCGTGGTTGGGTAGGGAGGGATGGAGGCTGTGGATGTGAGGTTTGAGGTGCCGGCAGCGGAGAGGACGGCGAGGCGAGCGGC
>BQMZ01000191.1:0-50649 GCA_036984285.1 Chlamydomonas sp. KOR1 | reverse complement strand
GCCGCCGTCCACATGGCCCAGCTGCACGCCGCCCTGGACGGGGATGAGGTGTTCGGCGCGGCCAAGCAGGAGGCCCTGGTGCTGCCGGCCTATGCCAACGACGAGCACAACTTGAAGGTGCTCGCAGAAAGTGCAGCTGTACTACACGACGCCTCCCTGGCCAGGAGCGGGTGCGCCGTGAGTGTGCACGCTGCCGTGGTGATCGTGGAGGCCTGGTCCGTGCTGCTGGCTGAGACGCTAGCGGATGGTCCACACGCGATGGTGGACATGGCCTCAGCAGAGGGCGAGGCAACAGCGGGAGCTCATGCAAGCAGGGGCGCAGGGGCTAGCGCGGGACACGGCGGAGGCAGCGGCTCGGATGTGGGGCAGGGACTGGCGGAAGGGCACACGGTGGAGGCGGGCGTCAACATCTGCAAGCTGCCGCCCTACAACCGCACCGCCACGATCCATCTGTGCCTGCGCCAGGCCAAGGCGGTGCTGGCCTCCTGGGGTGCGCCGCTGAAGGGGGTCATGCTGTCCACGTGCTTGCGTGGCCCCACCCAGATCACCCCCGAGTTGCCGAAGGTGAGCGCTTCGGCGCTCTTGTACCGGGCCCTGGCTTGTGGCCGGCTAGCGCTGCTGCCGGCCGTGTGGGGCCGGGAGCGGGTGCCCAGGCGCACGTGGGAGCGGCTGCGCGAGTGGTGGGAGACGTACGTGGCGGCGGCGCAGCACCCGGAGGCGCTGACGGCCGCCTTGCTGGAACCACTCAAGTACCCGGAGTGGACGCGCACGAATCCCAAGGGTCAGTAAACTGGAGCCGAAATTCTGAGCGTTCTGGGACGCTTAGTATGGTTTTGGGATCATGAGTTGCAGTGCCTGCACGTACTGCAAAATGACGACGAATGTTGAGCCGGGGCGGGCAAAAAGGTTGCTTGTTGCCTGGATGGTGTCGTCGTTCGCTCGCTTGCTCCTTGACACAGCCCTTCGTGATACCTGTAGGAGCCACAGCCTTACCCCTATCTGTCCGGCACGCCTGCGAGTGATGGCAGTACCAAACAAGCCAATACCAATGCTACGCTGCTTACGTTTTCACCCACCGGTCTCTGTGCCCTACAGGCATGGCCGCTCGGCTCTCAGCCGACGCCGCTGCTGCAATCGAGGCTGGCCTGCTTCCATGCCTGACTCGGATGGTGAAGCGCATGGGTGCGGCAGGCAGCAGAGGCACCACCTGGAGCCCTCCGAACGACTTTCCTGGGGTCATGGCATGCTGGCGGGACGTGTACCAACTGGGACCGCTGGTGCAGGTGGTGGAGCTGGTGTCGGCGGTGGCAGGGCGGTTGCGTCTGGCGGTGGAGGAGCAGCGGGCGTTCGCCGCCGCCATGGAGAGCGGCAAGGACTGGCCGCACAGCCGCAGGGCGGGCCACGTGCTGTCGGGGGTACTGTGCGAGGCAATGTCGTTTGCATGCCTATGCCTGTACAACCTGCACCTCACGCTGGTCTACGTCGAGGAGGGTGCGGGCTACGCTGGCTTGGCGGCAGGGGCAGCGGGTGGAGCGGGGTCAGGAGAGAGTGCCGACGCTACCAGATACAAGCAGCTCACCCTGCGGGCGTCCTTTGCACTGGCAGAGCTGCTGCCCCCGCTGGCACGTGGCGTGCAGCTGTGCGCTGGGTTATTGCCCTTGACGCGGAAGGTGGAGGGGCAGGCACGGGATGAGGCGGGGCAGGATAGCACGGACACGGACGTAGAGATGCTCGCCGAGGCCCTCCGGACCTTGGCGGGCAGCAGCTTGGACTGTGCGTCAACCGCGTTCATGTGCTGCATTTCGGTCATGACCGGCATGCCCGCTGGCGACTGGGGGTCAGGCAGCAGCAGTGGCGGTGGCAGCAGCACCGGCGGCAGCAGCGATGGCGACGGCAGCGGCAGCGGCATCAGCGGCGGCAGGGGCAACAGCAGCAGCAGCGCCGGCGACAGTGGCGACGGCGGCGGCAGCAACAGCGGCAGCAGCGCCGGGGACGGCAGCAGCGGCCACGGCGACGGCAGCAGCGCCGGCGGCAGTGGCGCACTTTGCCTCGTCCACCCCGCGTGGCGGCAGCTGCTCCTGCGGGATATTGGGCTGATGGAGCTGCTGGGGGCGGGGTTGGCGCTGCAGCAGGACGAGCAGGCGCTGGCGATGCTTGGGGGCGAGAAGTCCACAGCTGTGCACCTTGCCAAAGCGCTAGATCTGGCGGCGGCTTGCTTCCCGGAGGAGCTCCGGGCGGCTGTTGGCGGAGGTGAGGGTGCTGCAGGTGGTGGAGGGGCGGAGGCAGCAGCATGCGGGCCAGTGGCAGGGGCTGCCGGAGGGGCCGCGGATGGCGGACTGTCATGGAGCAGCGTGGGCGCCAGGCCCTGCATCTCCCTGCCTGCTGTGCGAGCCTTTATGGGAGCAGAGAGTGCCAATGCTGCCGCCTACGGCGTGGACCTGGAGCTGGTGGCTGGGGTGCTGGGGGATGCCGACAAGCGGATGGGCGCGCAGCGGGAGCTGACGGAGTTCGCGAGGGCGTGGCAGTTAGCTTTTGCGGACAGGCCCGGCGCGGCGAGGTGCCTAAGCATGCTGATGCCTCCGGAGGCGGCGCGTGCAGCAGTGGCAGCCGCCGCCGCAGCATGTGCGCCCGCTGGCTCGGTGGGGACACTCTAGGGCCTGCTGAAACCGTGCCATGGCGCTGGGGCCTGAGAGCGGCACCGGGGCGGTCTAAGTGATGGGTTGTTCGTAATGGGCCGTGGGTTGGCGGCGGTGCGTGGGAAGAGGGGGAGCGGGACGTGCTGGCAGTTACGGTAGAAGGTCAGGGGTCGCAGTAATTCGGCGTGACAGGCCTTGCATTGTGATCTGTACATGGGACACTAGATTGCTCAGGCTGCGGGCCCCAAAGAGTTTCCGCAAAGCGCGGCTTACTCGCGAAGCTCGCGCGCTGAGGAGCGCGGCGGCAGTGATTGACATTGCCAAAGAAGTGTACGGTACTGGGTGTTGTTGGTAGGTGTAGCGCACTGCATCTTGCTGACGAGGTTGCCGGTTGTGTTGAACGTCGTTGATGTCGAAGCAGCTGTCGTCCGGGTATGCATTTGAAAGTTGTAATATTGCACGCACGGGGACGGCAAGGTTGCGGCAGCAGGCGATGGGACCAAGTGCATCGGCCTGACCATTGAGACGCGGCCCGACTACTGCGCTCGCTCCCACCTGGCCGACATGCTGTCGTACGGCTGTACGAGGCTGGAGATCGGGCTGCAGTCCATCTACGAGGACGTGGCGCGGGACGCAAACAGGTCAGTTCTGCGCGTAATGGATTGATTAGCAGCTAGCTCAGCTGTGGTCGTCCGTGCATTTGAGGGCTCTCGTGAGGGTTTTGTGTGCATGCCCAGAGGGTCCCCGACACGGCCAACTCATAGCTGCTCACCTGCCCAACGCCCGTCCCCGTATACTGAGCTCCTCATCCCGCCCTGCCCAGGGGCCACACGGTGGAGGCCGTGAAGCAGCGCTTCGTGGGGGCCAAGGACGCAGGGTTCAAGGTGCGGTTGGAGGCAGGACAACAGGGGCAGCAGCAGGGCAGGGACAGCGACATGGACGAAACACGGCGTTTCGTGCAAGGCGGCGGGCGAGGGGCAAGAATTTTGCAGTACCATGCCTACGCCCATAGCTCTTATCACCAAGTTGTGAAGTCATTGCCACTGACTTAATGTCCTTGCATGGCGCATAGCGAGCTATGGGGTCGCGGCCCCCTTATTGGACCCCTCTCCACCGCTCGGCATTCCCCGTTGTGAGCGCGACCGGGACCAACACGCATCCTAACACACGCCGCTAATACACACGGCCCCCAGGTGGTGGTGGACATGGTGCCCGAACTGCCCGGCGTGGGCTGGGAGCGTGACCTAGAGTGCTTCCGGGAGTTCTTCGAGAACCCCGACTTCAGGACAGACGGACTCAAGCTGTACCCCACGCTGGTCATCAGAGGTACGTTGGCTGGATCAGACGTATGGGCGTTGGTGGGATCAGACGATTTGCAGCTTCCGGTTATAGCAATACTGCAATTACTAGTGCACAATAAACGGGCTGACGCTGTAGCCCACGCTGGTCATCAGAGGTACGTGCGGGAGGTGCATGGAGGTGGATCGGCGCGCTGGTGTCGCCCCTTGGAGTTTCTTTCTGTCCTTATGCGGCGCCGTCGACCCAGGCACCCCTCCCACATGGACCCTCACCTTGACACGCTAGCCCCATGCGGCACACGACGGCCCCCGGCACGGGGGTGTCCGAGCTGCGCTGCCAACGCCGCCCCTCCCCATCACGGCCCCATGCCCCATTGGCCCAACCCTCCAGGCACGGGGTTGTACGAGCTGTGAAAGCGGGGGCTGTACCGCAACTACCACCCCGACAAGCTGGTGGACCTGGTTGCACGTGTATTAGCGCTGGTGCCGCCGTGGATGAGTACACGTGTATTAGCGCATGAGGTGGTGGAAGCGCAGGCTGCACCGCAAGTATGACCCCGTCAAGCAGGTACACCTGATGGCACGTGTGTTAGCGCTTGTTTCCTCATTCACGCACCCCTAGCCCACGTGTGTCCCTCCTGCAGGTGCGCGTGTACCGCATCCAGCGCGACATCCCCATGCCGCTGGTGACGGCGGGCGTGGAGAAGGGCAACCTGCGGGAGCTGGCCCTGGCGCGCATGGCGGCCCTGGGGCTGAGGTGCAGGTGGGTTCAGGAGCGTGTGTCTTAGTGTGTGCGGGTTGGATTACGGTGGAGAAGGGCAACCTGCCGGTAGCGCACGTGGCGGCCCTGGGGCTGAGGTGCAGGTGGGTTAAGGCGCATGTGTGTTCGCGGTTTGCAGGTGTAGGCAGCCTGCGCTGCTTTCGCACTGGGGCAGAACGCCAGCGTGAAAGGCTAAGCGTGCGTAACCTTTGCACGCCCTGGTACCACATCCTGGACTCTAATGCATTCTTACCACCGCGCTTTGCCCCGGCCCTAGGGACGTGCGCACGGGCATCCAGGACATCCACAGCAACAGCGAAGTGCGGCCGGACCAGGTAGGGAAGGAAGGGCGAGAGGGTGCCGGTGGTTAGGATCCATTGCAGGTGGCGGAGGCGGAAGTTCAGGCGGTAAGTAGGGGAGGAACGTGGGGCACAGCGGCGGCGCAGCCAAGCCAAGTAGGAAGGAGGGGTTACGGGCAGCTTAGATGGGCAGGAGGACTCGGGAAAAGGCAGGGCAGCTTGACCGAGTGGACGTGCGGAGTGGGGGGGAACGGGGGCCGGTCGGACAGGGGGGTATGGCGGCACGGCACGGCCAGCTGGCCCAGTGGATGTGCTGGTAATGGGCTTCACGCACAGAAGCAGTACAGCATAGCAAAAGGCCCATGCGGTTTACGTGTTATGAATTATGCCTGGTCGCGATCCGCAGGTGGAGCTCATTCGGCGGGACTACGCGGCCAACGGCGGCTGGGAGACCTTCCTGGCGTACGAGGACCCCACGCAGGTGGGCGGTGCATTGGGCGGGATTGGTTGAATACCACAGCATCTTTTGGCGTCCGAGGACCCCACGCAGGTGCGACATCACGGTCATGGACGAGAGGCGCTGTGTAGGCACACACACGTTGCCTGGGACCGTCACCCGTTCACTTTCTACTTCGGCCCCCTTGCTTGCTGCACTGATATTCGCTACCCCCCAACCCCACAGGACATCCTGGTGGGCCTCCTGCGCCTGAGGAAGCTGGCAGGTGAGCAGCACACGACGGTAGCACTAAACCTTTTGTGTGTATGATTGACCGCTGCACACACGAGCCGGTAGTAGCACGCATGCACGGCAGCTGTCAGGTGCATTACCACACACACCCGGCGCATCCAAAGTCCCGTGCCTACGCGTCGCTTGCGGGATGTGTCCACACTGATCCAGCACACCGCACAGGAGACGCACTAGGAGCCTGCGCACCGCTCGCCGCCGATTGGATGCTTGCAGTCTGCCTTAGTGCTGCTACCACGTCCAAAGCTAGCCGGATGCCGTCCCTCTTCGTACTTAACTAGACGCGCCTGACACATACGCAGCGATGGCACTCGCGACTCTTGAAGTATATGACCCTGCGCATCCTGAAGGCGCCCAAACACCCCCGCGTTCCCGTCACTGTCTCCCTCCCCAACCGTGCTGGCTAACCCACGCGCGTGTCCCGCTCCGCCCCCAGGCCCCGACTCCAGCCGCCAGCCGGAGCTGGTGGGCGCCGTGTCCATGGTTCGGGAACTGCACGTGTACGGCACGGTGGTTGCCGTACACGCACGCGACACCAACAACTTCCAGCACCAGGTGGGTGGGCGGCGGTGCGCCGACGGGTTGCGGCCTAGGCGCAGCAGGGGACGCCCCCCCCCCTGCACCAACTTGCGCTCGCAACCCTGCCGGCACCTGTCCGCGCAACGTCATGTGTTTTTTCATTATCTCCCACCTTCTCCGCACAGGGCTACGGCAGCCTGCTGATGGCTGAGGCTGAGCGCATCGCCCTCACGGAGCACCGCTCGTCCAAGATCGCGGTCATCAGCGGAGTGGGCACACGGCACTACTACCGCCAGCTGGGCTATGAGCTGGAGGGGCCTTACATGGTCAAGCACCTGCTCAAGGCGGACCCCCAGGTGCCGAGGGGCGTGAAGGAGGCGGCCGGGGTGGTGCCGTACAACCGGAGGCGGCGGACAGTGGCGCGGGCTGCGGCGGCGGCGGCGGGGCAGGTGGCTTAGGAAGGCGAGGAGCAGGCAGAGAAGTTGGAGGTTGGGGAGGCCTGGGATGCGGGGCGTTGCTGCCGGAAGCTGGGGTGGTCGCTACAGGGTCAAGTACATGCTCAAGGCGGACCAGGTGCCGAGGGGCGTGAAGGAGACGCCCGGGGGCAGTGCGGCACAGCAGGCGGCGACGGCTGCGGTGCAGGCGGCGGGGCGCACCCTCAGTAAGGGAGGTAGACATAAAGGATAGTCGGAGGGTTGGAAGTCTGGCGTCCGAGGCACTGCAACCCCAAGCCAGGCTGGTGGGGGCCAATGTGCAGCACCGGTGTGGAGTCTTGTGGACAGGGGAGTGCTCCCCTGCTTGTGGACATGGTGCTGGGGAGTGTAAGGGGTGTGGAGATGAAGGAGGGCGGATTGGGCAGGGAACGGGAGCTGCACCGTATGGCGGGAAGCTTTTGATGATGGGAACAGCAGCGGCAGCGCAGGCAATGGGGCTGGAGAACGACTGAGGGAGGGTGGGGGCGGTGGAGGACCTGGGAGGACGCGTGCAGGTTGGGTGCTACAGCAGGCGCAGGGTGTGGGGCGCGCTGGAGGTGTGCTGGTATACACGGTGGGGGCTGGAGGGCAGTGTTGAGTGTGGGAGGGTACGCGTGAGGCGGGTGTTGCTGGCCCCTGGTCGGTTGGTTGGATGCTGGCATCAGGTGTGCTCGTGCGGGCTGCGGCAGACTGCGCTGCTGGTGGGGCAACACCGCGTAGCATGGCGCGGTGGGGTGGGTGTGGCGCGTGCTGGCTAAGACAGCCAGTTGACTCGGGCTTTGAAGGGTATTACGGGCAGCTCAGCACAAGCAGCGTATGAAAGACTGGTGGCAGTCGTGGCACCCGCTACAGGCCCACACCACCACCCTTCGTACAGCAGCTGTGCCCGGCCTGGCCCGGCCAACACCTCGCTGATATGAGTCCTGCAGCCTCTGCCCGGCACTCATCCGCTGGGAGTGTGAAGGCCTGTTCGCCTACGCGGGGCGAAGGGCCCCAGCATTTGCGGGGAAACAGGGTTGGGGCTCTGGTGTCCGTACATGGGTTAGGAGATGTAGTAGGATGCGTGCAGAGGAGGTGTAAGGTGCAGCTGGGTGTACGTGGTGCTCGGCAAGGCCTGAGATATGGAACCGGCAACCGGGCCCACACGACACTGGCACCATCCAGGTTAATGAGCATGTGACAAGGGGCTAAAGGCTTTTAGTGGGGCTGTGTATGTAACCGTATCCCATTTGCATCTGCAGCAGGGATCCCCAGGCGTCCAGGGGCCTTCGTAACCGGAGGTGCAAGGGAATCCGCAGCGCACCGTGAGCGTTGTTGCTACTCTCCTTCATTGCACTTACAAGTCTTAAGGCGTACTGTGCGCTTCCTTCAGATAGGTTGTGGCCCGTTCACTGAGGTTTGTCATCCGACCATGCCTCGTACGGACTTTTAGCACGCCGGTAGCGCTCGGTGGTTATATACTAGGCCTTCTCGCCCTTCAGCGGCAATTTCTACTTCATGCATGCGATTCTTACCTGGCACTTGATACAGGCGTTTACTGCAAACACCGCGTCGTGCTCTTCAGCGTTTGGGGTAGGGCAGCTCCCCAACGGCTCCACCTAACCGCGCCAACTCTAAATACACGACATATAAAATATTCAATCATAATAAAGCCTTGATACTGACAACGCGTTGTCGCTACCTGCTCCGTAGAGAGGCCGAGAGACTGTTGCTCATGTCTGCTTCTATGCGAGCGCCTGTAGCCAGAGCTGTAACCTTGTCCACTGTGTCGCTGCTACTGTTACTTCAAGCATCTGCTGCAAGAAAAGGTAAACGCACGCAGCCCAAATGGGCGAGGCACCTTTTAGGGACAGGAGGAGGACATGGGCAACGAGCGAAGCCGAACAAAAAAGCAAATTAAATCAGATCTAGTGTAATGTGAGAATTCGCAATTACCTGACTGCTAGTATGCTCCAGAACCAGCTCGTAAAAGCGGGGCCCGTGGCCCGTGGCCCGTGGCACGCGCTGAGCCTCCCAACTTGACGTGACGCCGCGCCTCCATCTGACCGGTTGCCCGTGCAGACTGTTCAGAATGTTCTCTAGAGTACAAGCCAGTTCTTCACAAGCGGACAGGGGTACCATTCTACAACCGCTGCTTGGCTTATTGCCAACTCGGAGAGGAAGAGCCCGTCGAGGAAACAGGAACTGAGGCGGTCGCTGCGCGCGCGGTCGCAACCAGTAACGACACTGATTTACAACGCAGCGGGATTGCCAAGCATGTCAAGCGCTTGCTGCCTCCGCCCGTTGATGCCAACGGTGAGTCTCGGCACGGCTCGAGGTGTACAGGCTACAGCTTGCCCGTCTCCCATGCGTTACCCCTGCCTGTCCGCACACTCCTTCCGTGATTTACACCCCTGATAGCAGCCCATGACCCCGCACCGATGCGTCGCCCATGCCGTTCCATGCGCCCTCAACCCACAGTGTCCCACCTCTACCCTGGGCCCTGACACTACTGGTCAATGTAACGCGGCTACTTTTGGCACCTCGTGTGCCCCCCAGGTGTCGTCCCTAAGCACCCGACCCCCGCCGCTGTGGCCCGCTACAGCCGTGAGGGATACCTGTACGCCGGCCGGCCGGGATTCGCCAAGCGACAGAAACACACCGGCACTCACACCAGCACCGGCTGGGGGTGAGTCAAGCGCCCTCGCACACTGTGGCGTGCAGGGATGCCTCGCTTAAGACCCGAAAGCGCTGTACGGCAGAGCTGACCCGCTGTGCCATGGTGGCAGGACCGCCCCCTTTGATCCACCTCAACACGCACGTCTAAGTACCGCATGGGCTGTCCGAGCGGGCCTTTGCCAGCGCAGCAGCGTGACGTTGGTGTTCCAACCGAATCCTGTCCTGACGTACTAAGCAGGACCAAAGAACGTCAACTTGCCTTCTCTGAGACCCTTACGTCTCCATCCTATCCGCAGGGGTGCACCCGCCGCACACCGACGCGCCGTCCAGGACACCACAGCCACCTCCACCTCCCCGCCCCAGTCCGGCGACCCCGCACCTGCGCCCGGCCCCAATGCCGACCCCTCCCCCGCGCCCGACACCACCTACCTGCTCCGCATTGCCTTTGACACCGGGGACCTGTACATCAAGGCTGTGCAGAAAGGAGCCATGCGGGGGATGGTGCGCGCCGCGGCGGATCCCGCTGCCAAGGTGCACGATTTGGCACAGCCTCAGCTCCCTGGCGGCGATGGCAGCAGCAGCAGGAGGCGGGTGGCCCTGGGGGCGACAGAGTTGGGAGACAGGCAGCAGCAGGCCCGGCGGCTGATGCAAACGGCGACGCCGACGGTGGTGGTGCAGAACTGCCCCAACTGCACGGAGGCGGCGGACACTGTGTGCCGGTGCCTCACGGGAAACGACAGCCGGGTGCTGATCAGCAGCAAGCCGGTGTACCCGCTCAGGTGGGATACGGAACACGGCAGCTGCCGACTGCGCTCGTTGAGATGCTCTGTAGCTGCTGCTGTTGTCGTGCCAGGTGGGGAAAGAGCAGGTAGCTGCTGACTGCGCTCCTGAAGGTGTCCTGTGGATCCTGGTGTTGTGCCTGGGCACCGAACCTCGTCACTCTCCACTCACAGCAGAACTATTTACTGTCCAGGCTTTCAGGACAGCAAAGACGTTGGCAGCATGTGCAGAACGATGCTGAGTGGTACTTACCGACGCTTTGTCTTTCCTTCGCTTTCGCACCCCACCGCAGCGCTGTGGTGTACATCACAATGGACGGCCAGTACGCGTGCAGTGGGTCCATCGTGGGCAGCACCGGCCGCCTGGTGCTCACGGCAGGCCACTGGTGCGTGGGGTAGCACCGGGGTCGTAATCCGCTACATCGTGTGTGGAGGCTGCTTGTGCAGTATTGTTATTGTAAGGGTAATTGTTGTCTGGTCTACACTCTTGGTCTTTTATGCACGCCATGTTCCGTGCTGGCCGTGCTGGCCATGCACGGAACATCAACCCCGGGCAGCAGCCACGCTTCCGCCACGGGACACCCACGTGCACTGCCCGTAACCCCATGGAACCGCGACGTGATTTCATCTTTGATTATCTATTACAACTCCGTTTCCCCACTGTCAACTCCCCTGCTACCCGCAGCGTGTACGACGCGGACACCTTCTCCTTCTTTAGGTCCTTCCAGGTCATACCCTCCCTGTACGGCGGCAACATCGCGCCGTACTGGTACCAGTACGCCACGTACGCCGAAGTCAAGGCGGAGTACATTAGTACAGAGGTACGTCAGGCAGTCCAGGGTTATTCATTTTAGCTTTTACACAAGTTGGCGAGCTTCGTTGCATTGCATCGCACCGCGCCGCGACGGTGTGCTTACGGGCCACCACCACCACCACCACCACCTTCACGTCCCCCCAACCAGCAACCACCCTAACTAGCTCAGCCCACTCCGGATGCGGGCCTTACATGGAGGCTGTTGGCCACCAGGGCACCTGTTCCGTTCTTACCAGAGTGTAACCCGGTGAAGGCCAACGCCATGCGTGCCATCCGTGTAGCCGCAGATGTCAGCCAGGATCAGTTGCGCAACACTGTGCCGTACAGTCAACTACGCCACTGCATCGGGGTGTCGCGGAAGACCCACCGGCACATTGCAACATGCTTTTGCCGTCGAATTGCAGCAGAAACGTTGTCGTACTGCTTGTACTACTTGCCGTACACCCGCAGGGCAGCCTGCACTTTGACACCGGCGTGCTGGCGTTGGCGCGCTCGGCGGGCGCCGGCGGCAGCCTGGGCCTGGCGGCGCCCGCCTGCGGTCCCGTGTCGTACAATCTGAGTACGGCAGGCTACCCCGCCGACAAGCCCATTGGCACGCTGTGGTACCAGCAGGGCATTGAGGCGACGACTAATGTGTGCTTCGGCTGGGCGGATAAGCTGATCGGTGAGGCGGGGCACGGGGGATAAGGCTGCATTGTGGGGGCGGGGCGTGGGGGGAGGTTGAGAAAAAAGTACGAAGTGGCAAACGGAGCCGTGTGCTGAACGAGCTGATTGGTGAGACGGGGTTCCGTGTGCCTGCTCGGTGGGGGGTGGGAATCAGGGAGGAAGGTATCGTACGGAGCGATAAACGGAGCTGATAGCAGAACTGAGAGTGTGAAGCTGCTGCTCAGGGACGGCCGCGTGCAGCGAAGTAAGTACAAGGACTGTGGCATGTTGGGATATTGCGTGGGCCCGTCAAATGACGTGGTACGGTGCGCGAGTGGCTGCACAAAAGTGGCAAGGCCCCTGGCATCACCTCACGACTCCCAGTTGGTGCAACGCGAGGGGAACTCCCCTGGTGCACTGCCCTGGCCACTCCTGCTTAGGCCACAATTGTACTTGCTGCTATCTCCCATTCCCTTTCAGCTCTTCTTCAGCCCAAAGGCCACACCCATTTGTGCGCCTTCGAGTTCCCCGTTTCCGCCCCGCTGTCACCAGGTCACGCCTGCCCTGCTGTATGCCAACCAATTTACCAACCATCCACCTCCTCTCCTACCCCAGGCTTTGACGTGGCCAGCGGCCAGTCAGGCAGTGCCTTCTGGACGCGGGACGTGGACGGCAAGTACAGAGGTGCGCCGGGACAAGCAAGCAATGACGGGCCGTACTCGGTGTACGATGGCCCCTGCTGGTTCTCCCCTAAACACTGTCCCGGATCGAGCTACGAGAACCACACACCTCGCGGGACTGCAGAGTGCACACCTATATGCGCCGCTGCATGTGCAGTGCGTTGCGGCTGCGGTGCGGGAGTGGGATGCATAGAATCCCTGACAAGCAAACAAGTAGGAAAGTGTCACTCACTGCCATAACCCGGAAGGTGGAGACGTTCCTGGAAGGCGATGGCGCTGAGCAGGCGGCTGGAAGCTCGGCCCGGCTGCTCTTGCTGCACGTGCAGTGCATGCGTGGCAACAATGCCCCTAACCAATTATAAAAATATGCAACATATAGAAATAATACAATGCCCCTAACCAATTCGCAGCTGACCGTCGCAAAGCCTCGCCTCGTTCCATCGCACCCCACCCCTCTGTGTGCGAAGTGTGCGAAGTAATAATAATTTAACACGCCTCCACCCGGATCCGAGGCCCCACGTTCCCTGCTAACCCGCGCTGCTAACCTGGGTATCCGCCTCCCTTGCTGCATCTCCCTGCCGTACAGCCCGCTTCACGCTGTCGTACAGCTACCTGCCTGGCAAGAACGGCGCCGTGGCCATAACGCCAACCACCTACGCATGGCTGCTGCAGGTAGGCGGCCAGGCGCTATTTGTGGGGTGTTGCGTAAAAGCGCGAGGTACCGAAACAGTGTTGAGGTGTTTGGGAAACACGCTTCCCTGAACGCAATCAACGAAGCGACTGGCATGTTATTAGCCAGCAGCAGTGATTGCATTGTAGGGCAGTTGGATGGGTTCATGAATGGGTGGGCTGAGGGTCACGCGGGGAACCGCGTGTGTGTGCGGCTGCGGTCCTGCGCCCAGCACCCCGTGGGTGCTTGCCGCGTGGATGATGTTCCTCCAGTTCACACGCTGGCAATGGTATGCCCTGCGGCATCATAGGAGGCAGCACGCAACACCCTGCAGGCCACATGGAGGCTCGACCCGCCCTTCCCACCCGCGCCCGTCCCCATCCCCGCGCTACTGTCACCTGTGCAGCTCCCGCCCCACCTTACTCCGCAAGTCCGGTAATGCCACTCCCCTGCTGCCCTGCGCAGGTCCTGACCGAGCTTGCGGGCAACAGCACGACAGACAGCGTCGTCCCCACCATCACCACAAAGCCGACTGAGAGCAACGGGTCCTCGGCCTCGACGCCAACCGGGCAGCTACCCAACCAGAGCCCCAGTCCCAGCCTCCCCTGCCCACCCCTCTCCTCTCAAGCCCTGGCCCCAACCCACAGCTGGTCTCACCCACAAGCTCCTCCCCCGCACCGCCCGCGTACCCCTCCACAAGCCCTGTATCCACCCCCTCCCCTAACCCAACATCAGGTACCCCGCCCCTTAGCTCCTCTACGCCGCTCATCCCAAGCCCGAAACGTCGCCACCGCCCTTGCCCTTTCCCAAACCCAACTGCTTCGCCCAGCCCAGCTTCGGCCCCGCAGTCCAGTCCGGAGTCCTCCCCGCTCCCCAGCCCTTCCCTGACGTCAACCACCACCACCACCAGCAATGAAACAGCGGCCATACCGCCCACCGCCCAACCATCACCTTCGTCGCCTGCCCCCACCACCTCCCGGACAAAGAAGCCCAAGATCCGCCGCAGGAAGCGCCCAACGCAACGGAGCGGAGAGAGTGGAGATACCGTGCTGCTGGTGCTAAAATCTACAGACTAGGGGCCGGCAGGATGCGCTCCCCCACACGGCTAGGACCTGTTTAGGACAGCAGGATTACAGGAGGGTCAGAGTGTAATAGACATATTAACCCTGCTAGTGTAATAGACATGCAACGGATGTGAACGAAGGATGAAGGAGGCCCATGGGGATGGTGGGTGCAGCATGCAGGATGGTGTGCCACATCAGGGCGTGCGCTTAGCCAAGCAGGATGGCAGTGTCCGACATTCATTTCTGGCATGGCTAGCAGTGATGCTTCAGCTTCTTGGCGTTGACGGTGACCTGAGCCTGCGTGAGCAGGAGGCGTTCTTTCCCAAGCACTCAGCAAGCGAAATGGACGCGTGCGCCGTGTGCATTGCAGGCTCGCAGCATCTCCGACCTGCTCCGACCGACATGTGTTGCTTGCGTTGTGCACTAGAGCTCATTGTTCTTGCGTACGCACTCTGCACCACCGCCTGCGTGTGCACATGTCGCACCATCAATTCGATCAATCCATGTGCACGAGAGGCGCTGTGGCTGCCGTAGTGCCACGTGACGATGCAGTGAAGGCTTACAAAGTTGGCAAAGTACGGCACGTAGCTGTAGCCCAATAGACTATTTCTGTTACGTGGGACTTGCAGTACACCACCCATCCTAACTGACGCAGTACATTGTGTCAAGCAAGCCTAGCAGACAGACCAAGGTAGCAGAGTCGGTTGAACCATGTCTTCTTCGCTTTTCCAGCGGCTAAGAGCCCGGGTCCTCGACCGTGCAGCTGACCAGGTTGAAGAGGTTTTGTTGCACATCGGAGGGCTTCGCCAGGCCGTATGCGCGAAAGCCGTTCCGGCAGACCTTTCGGAAGAAATGGAGATGGGCAGCAGCAACATAGCGTCGACCCGGGAAGCTGGCGACGCTATCAAGCTAGCTGCCACTACTTTGAGCGATTTGTTTTATCTTCATAGGCAAGGCGCGGACGCCCGGAATGGCGGAAAGCATCCTCCGTCATGGCCGCCTCCGCAACGCGTTCCTTCAGCTGCTGGTCTTCATGGTGCGCTGGGAGCAATTCGAACAGCATACCGCACAGCAACATAACGCAGCGTACGATGGGGAGCAGCTGCAGCGCGAGTCGACGGCCGAGGAGCAGCATGGCCCGCAACGCGTTGCTCCGGCGTGCGGCAGTTTTCTGTCTTGTAGGTCTTTCTTACTCGGCCTCCTGTCGACTATGATGAAGGCGGGCGCTGAGCAGCTGACCGACGCGAACTCGGAGCGGACCGGCGCCGATAGCGGGGTGGTGCAGCGTTCAGGCAGACCGCGGGTCGGGGCCACCCTTGCCGGTACCCACGAGCCAGGCGGGCCCTCAGCCTCCGACGGACCTCCCCTGTCGCTGCTGGCTCTGGAGCTCGGGTGTGCGCTGCTGCGCATGCACACGCTGCAGTGCTGCAGCCGGCAGGTGGCGGCAGTGTGCACGTGGATGGGCGGGGACGGTAATGAGCAGCAGCAGCAGGAGCAGCAGCAGCAGCAGCAGCAGCAGCAGCAGGAGGAGCAGGAGGAGCAGGAGCAGAAGGAGGAGCGGCAGGGGGAGCATTGCGCCAAGGTCTGTTTGCGGAGCCTGCCCTGTCTTTCGCTCAACATCGTACACACGTGCCTAGGGGATCTCCCATGATTACCACCAACCAGCTTGACAAGGTGCTTAATTCGGCTCAATTTGGCCTGTCAAATGCACGAACTTCAACCCTGTTAAGAATAACCGGCGCGGTGTCGCCACCTCGTGTGCTACACGTGTTGATGGGGTGCCTGTACACTTTGACCCCTTGATTGCCGAACCGGGCGGCCTCCCAAGCCCTCATTGACTTGTCGCACGTCTTTGCACCGCCCGTGTTACCCGCAGGGGGAGCAGCAGCAGCAGCCGCAGAGTCAGCAGCGGCAACAGGAGGACGAGCAGCAAAGGACAGGCGCAGGGGCGGGGCATGAGCAGGATGTCAAGGAGAGGTTTGATGGAGGCGGGTTCCTGGGTGTGGTACAGTCGTCAATGTTCCTACTCAACAACATGCTGGTTTTGGCGCGGGCCGCTGTGGGTGTGTTGGGCAGCGGTGAGGGCCCGACGCCCGCAACAGCAGCGGCGGCAGCGGTGGCAGAGGCTGCGCAGCACGCGGACCTGCGGCGGCTGTCGCGTCGCTTCGCGCTGCTGTTTGCCTCGCACCTGCGTGACAGCCACCTGCTGGAGCACTGCGCCAGAGCTACAGTGATGGCGGCGGTTGGGGGCAGGGCGGAGGTTGGTGCTGGTGGCGGCAGCGCGAGTGGGGAGGCGGCAGAGGGGCCGGGCCAGGCGCAGACACAGGCGCAGGGCTTGGAGAGGGCGCCTTCGGGTTCGGGCTCCGGCATCTTGCACGTGCTCCTACACGACCTTGTGTTGTTGAAGAACGACGTGAAGGCCCTAGCACGGGTCTGCAAGCCCCCAGCCCCAGCCCCCGCCAGCACCCTCATCGGTCCCGCCGTGCTCCAAGCTCTTAGGAGCCCAGCCATCGTACACTTGGGCCTGGTACTAGGGCTGCACACCCTGTGTACGGCAGATGGCGGGCCTGAGTACGGCATGCCAGTGTCGTACAGGGCGCTGCCAACGGGTTGGACACTCGGGTGGACCGTCGACGGTGTCAATTTTCATGCAGCGGAATTACAGGTCATGGACATGGTGGATGCTCTGGGGTGGCATGTACTGCGCGACCGGTTGTTGGATGTGCTGGGCGGTGTGGGGCCGATGCTGACGCTGCTGCTGCGCGCGTGTGAGCTGGCCAGTGGGTCGGCTGAGCTACACGGGCAGGAGGAGGAGGAGCAGCAAGACAGGGAGCAGGGGGTACGAGGCGGGGCGGGCCAGACGCTGCGTCACCTATTGGCCCCAAAGCGACAGTAAATACTGGCTTCCACGCCCAGTGTTCTGCGCACCGTCTGCTGGGGGAGTGCTGGGAGCAGCAGGAGCAGCGGCAGCAGCAGCGGCGGGCGGCAGTGCAGGGCGCAGGCGGGGCTGGAGGGCGTGAAGCGGCGGGCGCGGGGAGGGTCAGCGTGGCGGAGCTGCAGGGTGCCGGTGCGTACAGCGGAGCGCAGCCAACAGTCCCAGTCAGAGCCCGTGCGGCCGTGGAGCATGCAGGTGCGGAGCGGGCGGCGGGCGCAGCGCCCGGGGCCGCTGTGGTTTGCTCGGGGGGTGGCGGAGAGGAGCATGAGGGTCCGGATGCAGCGGCGGTTCATGCGGCGCCGGGGGCGCAGCTAGGTGGTGCGGCAGCACTGGTATCGACGGCGGATGGGGCCTTTGACTGGGGCGTCGCAGCCGGGATGGGTTCAGGGGAGCCGGCAGGAGCGGTCGGGGCAGCAGCGCCGCCTGCTGCTATCCATGCGGCAGGCGGCTTGGCGCAATCGGACACGCAGGCGTCCGGGCCTAGGTGCGGCAGCAGGCGCCCGCTGTCCCCGGCGGCGCTGCAGGGCTTCCAGGTGCGGTGGTGGCGCAGCGTGTGCAGGGCGGCGGAGCACATGGTGACGCTGAGGCTGGGCCCCGAAAAGCGAAAGGAGGAAGAGGCGCTTGAAAGCTGCCTGGCGGGATGGCTGCGGCTGGATGAGCTGCGGCTGCCAGAGTCGATTAGAGGTGGGTACAAGGTTGTAGTTCCTGGCGGTGTCAGGTTGTAGCTGATCATGGGAGAGCCCTACAGCGGTGCAACAAAACGGCTGGCAGCACACTTGCTCACGGTCAACTTATGAATTAGCTTGTGGCGCGGCGGTGTGGCCACAACCACCTCGGCAGGCATACCGTTACCCCAACCGCCTCAACGGTCCCACCTCCCAACGCCCCCGTCTCTTTCCTGGTTTGCGCAGGCCCCTGGCCGCCCGCGCCGCCTCCCCGCCTAGCCGCCGCCCGGGACGGCGGCCTGCTGCCCTGCCTGGAGCGCCTCATGAGGAGGGCGGCAAAGGACCCCGAGGGCAGAATCAGCGACCTGGTGCAGGATGTGCTGCTCGTAACCCAAGCAGAGAGTGGTGCTGCAAAGCGGCCCGACCTGCTGTGGCTTCTGGCATACGGGGAGGTGGGGCAGAGCATGGGCTTCCTGTCGGCGCTAGCCTGCCTGCTGCCCCGACCGGCGTGGGACGGCGGTGGCGGTGGCGGCGGCACGTCGCGGCGCGGGCCCAAGGGCGGCCCCAAAGAGGGCGAGATGAGCTTCCTGTCGCTGCAGGCACTGACCTCGGCGTTTGCGTTCCTTGGCAGCGGCTTCGAGCTTCGGACGCCAAGCGACCCGCCGGAGGTCGGTAGTGGAGACAGGGGAGGCAGCAGCAGCGGAGGCCACGCCGCTCGTGCAACCTGCCCACCTGGAGTGCCGCCCCAGGGGCGCTGCAGGCTGCAGCACATGTTGGCGCACGCTGCTCGGCAGATGCTGCCGCCGCTTTCGCGCTTTGTGTGCTGCTATGCTGGCGGCGCGGACCGTGTGCCGCCTGGCCGGGCCCCATCCAGCGCGTGGTCCAACACTCGGGTGAGGGACTTTGTGACGGTTGCTTTTGACCCGCTGCTCAAATGGGTTATGGGTCTGTCTCTCATGGGCCTGGAGGACAGCTGTGGTGGCCGCAGCAGCGGCGGGAGCATTGGCTGCGGCAGCAGCAGCAGCAGCATCGGCAGCGGCAGGGACAACGATGGCTCGGAATGCGGCAGCAGCAGGGCCAGCAGGAGGGGCAGGGCAACCCATAGCGGTGAACACGCGCTCGGTGATGCTGGGGAGGGGCGTGCACTTGCTGCAAGCCAGGACAACAAGCAGCAGCAGCAGCAGGAGAAGGAGAAGGAGGTAAAGCAGCAGCAGCAGCAGCAGCAGCAGGGCAAGGCCGCCCTGCAGGCTGTGCATGACGCTGCGCTGCGGCGCTTCCTGTTCGAGGAGGTGCGGGTGGTGGAGGTGCTGGGGGCCGTGCTGCGCCACCTGCACAGCCTGCCTGCCTCTACCGCCTGGAGACCTGCCTTGGTCAGGGCGCTGTGCCACCTGACGGCCGCGTACCCGGAAGAGGTACGGCGCCGAGTGGTGGGTGCTGCTGAAGGTGGCAAGGGCGGCGGCAGCAGGAGCGGCAGCGCGAGGGGCGGGGCAGGGGCGAGGAAGCAGCGCGGGGCGTCTGGTGCGGGAGCGGGCAGCTCGCCCAGGCCTGACTACCTGTGGCCTGTGGAGCTGGTCCGCGGGCTGGGCTCCGTGGTGCATGCAAATGCAGAGGCGGTGGACCGGGTGGGGGCCATTGTTGTGGAGGTAGAGACGTTGGCAGGGCTGTTGGAAGCATGGAGGGACGGGGGCGCGGGGAGGGGGGAGCGGGGAAGGGGGAGGCGGATAAGAGCGGCGCTGGACGGCTCGAGCAGCTGCGAATGGCGGTTGGGCGGGTGGATGGCTTGGCTGTGACGGCAGCCGGCATGGCTCGTGAGCTGTGTGCTGTGCTCACCGCACCTGCTGCTACGCTATCCGCTGCTTGACCCGTGCCTCATGGGATGATGGTAGCTACCTGGCTGCTTGTGGCGCGTGCAGTCGGTGAGGGCCCCACATACAGGGATTGGGCCGTGTCCCTGTGCCGTACATGTCCGCGTACTGCCAGCCGTCGCGCTGGCTGCCACGTGTCTATGGCTTTCAGGGTGGTCTATCTCCCCCCATCAGGAATCCATGTAATGTGTGCATGTCCGAGCATGCTACGCCTTTGTTCTTGTTGTCTGCCGGACGTTGTGGGGAAGCGCTCTGCTTGGAGGGCCTGTTGGCGCGAGTGGCGCTGGGGCTAGTGGAGGGGCTAGTGGAGGGGCTAGTGGAGGGCCGCTAGGATGTCGTGGAGTAGGGACTGAACAGCATATTGTTGACGGCCCGCATTTGGCAAACCTCCCCGTACAGCTGATTGGCTCTTCCGCTGCCTCGCTCCGGTACCGGTAGATGATGTGTGGACTGTGGAGACTGCTGCAGGCGTTGCGTGTGTGGCTGCGTGCGACAGAGGCCCGCCGGCTGCCGCGCCACGATACCGAGAGGTCGACCAGCTTAAAGCAAAGCCGTGACGTTGCAAGGCAGGGGCCTTGACAGCAATGTTCTATCGGCAGACCTCTAGCTGAGAAAAAAACGTGTGAGTTTATAAAATTGTAATTAAATTTAAACTCTGCGTTACGCTGCCTTGGCGTTGCGCTGCCTACGGTAGATGGCCGCTGAATGGAGGCCACTGCCGGGGGGCTGCTTGCTAGGTTGAGCAGCAATGCACGAGTCTGTGTTCAGACGGAAGGTGGCTGGCTCAGGCTGCCGTGGTTAGCCCACCTGGGAGGCCGTACCTGCGTACACTCGTTGCATTGCAGGGCAAGGGCTCCTGTCTTGACAAGTCCGGTGGTGCCCGGCAAGTTGGAAGTTGCCATTGGCCGGGACCATGAGCCCGCGGGTTCGTTGGGTCCCTGGCAAGGAGCTCCCCTGGTCAGGATAGTGTGTTGTCAGCACCCAAATGCTATCTGCCGCATCTGTGCCTTTCGCGTGCAAGCATATTCCCTCTGCCAAATAGGGCAGCGAACAAAGAGCTTCAACTTTGCAGCTCGCGAGCCAGTTCCAAGCATGCAACAAACGTCCAGGGGGCCCGCTGCCAGTCAGTCAGTCAGCGTTACCCAGTGAGGGTTCTTCCCCTCCGCAGGTGCAACGACCCAGATGCAAGCCGGGGGCTCAAGGGCCTTCAGTCTTAATGCAAGAAGCCTGTTTGACATGAACCAAAAATATGGCTACCAGGATAACACGCACAGAGCAGCATGCTATGCTGGGAGGGCGCACGTACGTGCAGCCTGAGGGCCCTAAGGGCTCAGCCACCCGAGTACAACGTGAAACGATGTGATCTTTCAGGGACTTCAGCAGTGTAGCTCCCGCGGCAAGTCCCACTTCCACGAACAATAGGGGCCCACTACGACGGCGGCAACACGAAGCGCGCAGCACGCGTTAGCTAACCGCCAACCACCATGGCACTAGCAGAGGCCAGGGCCAAATAGTTCATACATACATGGTGGCTCCTGGCCAGGGCCCCAATTTCGCATACTGAAGACTGCCTACGTCTCAAGAAGCACACCGGTTAAGCGGCCAGCGAGCCATCCGAGGTGCTCAGCACCTCACACAGCAGCACATGCTGTCTGCCAAACGCAGACCCCGCATTCGCCATCTGCCCGACCGCCAACCGCAGCAGCCCAATCGCTCTGCCGCCTCCGTTTCTCCTGTCACATAGCCCTGCTTAATCTCAACCCCACCGCACCCCTCCGTGTGTGTACAAACAAGCTAACAACACGCCCCCACACTGATCAAAGTCCCCGCCTCCCCCGCTGACCCGAGTCCCCGCCTCCCATGCTACGCACCCCTGCCGTACAGCCCTCTTCACGCTGCCGTACAGCTACCTGTCCGGCAGGAACGGTGCAGTGGCCCAGGGTGGCCATATCACCTTCAACGCCTGCCCCCACCACCTCCCGGACAAAGAAGCCCAAGAGCCGTCGCAGGAAGCGGCCAACACAAAGGAGCGATGAGAGTGGATACACCGTACTACTGGTGATGGTGGACTCCTCAGGCTAGAGGCCGGCAAGGGGCACTCCCCCACACGACGCGGCTTAAACCTGTGCATAGGTTGGAAGGATTAGAGAAAGGTCGTATATGCTTGCAAAGGCTGTGATAGGATGAAGGAGGCCAAAGGGATGCCATGGGGATGGTGGCAGCAGCATGCAGGATGGTGTGCCACATCAGGGCGTGCGCTAAGCAAAGCAGGATGGCAGTGTCTGACATTCACTTCTAGCATGGCTACCAGTGGTGCTTTAGCTTCAAGGTGTATACGCTGAGGCGGGCAGCAGGCAGCTGTGACGTTCTTTCCCAAGCACTCAGCAACCGGAGTTGGCGCGCGCGCCGTGTGCATTGCCGCATCTCTGGTGTTGTGCGGTAGAGCTCATTGGCATCCTTGGTCCTTGCGTACGCACCCCCCGCCTCCAGCACAGAAAACCGTTGCAGGAATGCCCTTCCGGCGGGAAAGCGTCTGTGCGGATTTCGAACGAAGGGGAAACTGACCCCTGCCTCATGGTGGTATTGGTACGCACATGGGCGCCGCACGCTGCCTTATGGACACGCATGCGCGGCCTCCACACCCCCTTCTGCTTATCTGTCATCTATTTTCACATTCACCCCTGTGAGCAAGTGCCTGGCCCCTCAGCCCAGAGATTGATTGCAATGCTTTGTTAAGGTGGCACGCCTGTGTGACGAACTGACGATTTTTGTGCAGTTGTACGAGATTCAAGGCATTGCGTTCTTCCCACCCACCTGCATGCCGATGTTGGCCAGCGCAGTGACATCCCATCCCCTGCCGCGGCATGCTGTCCTGTTGCAGGGGGCTGCCCAGCGGCTGACGCCGAACGGCCGAAGCCGATGTGTTGGCCTGCGAGCGTGCGCACGTGTGCAGTTTGACACGTGTGGCGGGGTCAGTGTTTCGATCTTCCGTGGGGGCTTTCGGATGACACGACACGGCCATCACCGCCGCCTCACCAACCGTCACGTCACCTTTCCCCACCAGCCTCACCTGACCAACCGTCGGTCAAGCGACCTGGGGAGCAGCAGCTGGGCTCAGCACCTCACACAGCACACGCTTCATGACGGGCGACACATATCCCGCACTCTCCAAGTGCTGAGTCCCCAGCCGCAGCAGCTCAAGCACCTCGCCGTCCTTAAGCCCCTGCAATGCTGCTGCTGCTCCTTGCCCCTCGCCCTCCCCCTTCCCCACGCCGCGTTGACTCCACCCCTCCACCAGATTGGCCAAGGCCTCCGCTGCTCCAGCACGGCCCATCGCCTCAACGCCCCCTTTTGCTTGTTCCCGCACCACGGAACCCAGCCCACGGAGCAGCTCCACAGGCCACAGGGAGTCCGGCTGGGCGGAGCTGCCCGCTTCCGCAGCGGACGCCCCGCGCTGCTTCCTCGCCCCTCCCCGGTGCCGCGCGTTGCCGCTGTCGCTCGTGCTGCTGTTGCTGCTGTGTGCCGTCTGTATTCGGCGCATCACGTCTAGAGGGTACGCGAGCGTCAGCAGGTATAGCATCTTAACCAAGGCAGAGGCCGTGCACGCAAACGCAGGCACGCTGGGCAGGTGGCGCAGCACGGTCCCCAGCACCTCCACCGCCTGCGCCTCCTCAAATGAGAAACGCCGCAGCGCAGCGTCATGTACAGCCTGCAGGGCGGCCTTGCCCTGCGGCTGCTGTTGCTGTTGCTTCATTCCCTCCTCCCGCTGCTGTCGCTCCTGCTTTAGGTCCTCCTGCAGCACCAGCTGCTGCTGCTGCCTTGCAGCACGTTCACTTTTCCCCCCAGCGTCAGCGCTGTGGGTTGCCCTGCGCCTGCTGCTGTAGCTGCTGCTGCTGCCAGCACCGCACCCCGCGTCGTCGTTGTGCCTGATGTCCCTGCTGGCGCCTATGTCGCCACCACCGCCGCCGCCACCACCACGGCTGCCGCCACTTCTCCCGCTCAGCCCTCTGCCGTCGTCCATTCCACCCAGCACCGACAGGACCTGAACCCAGATAAGCACCGGCCCCGTAATACCCCCTGCCATGCGCTGCAACGCGCGTTGGCGTGTCGTAGCAGCGCTGGACGATCCAGACGGCACATGTTCCGCGGCCCCAGAGTAGCGGCACACGAAGCGCGCAAGAGGAGGCAGCATCAGCCGCGTGGCGTGCGCCAGCATGTGCTGCAGCCTGCAGCGCCCCGGGGGTGGCACCCCAGGCGCACACGTCGCGCGGGGGCTGCCGCACCCACTGCTGCCGCTGCCGCCACCGCCGTCGCCGCCTCCTCCGCCGCTGCCTTCACCGCTGCCGCCGCAGCCGTCGCCGTCACCGCTGCCCCTGCCGCTGCCGCTGCCGCCGCCGCCCCCGCCGCCGTCACCGCTACCGTCGTCGCTGCCGGCTCCGCCTCCGCCCCCGCTGCCGCCGCCGCCGGCCCCGCTACCATCACCGCTGCCGCTGCCGTCGCTGCCGTCGCCGCCCCCGCCGCCCCCGCAGCTGCCCCCCGGTGGGTCACTTGGGCCCCACAGCCTGAAGCAGCTGTGAAGGATCCCGGACACAGTGGTCAAAGCGTGCGCGGCCAGGAGGCCCATCTCGCCTTCCTTGGGCCCCGCCTTGGACCCTGGCCGCAACGTGTTGCCGCCGCTGCCGCCAGGTAGCAGGGAGGCCAGCGCAGACAAGAAACGCTCGCTCTGCCCCACCTCCCCGTACGCAACCAGCCACAGGATGTCTGGCATCTTGCCTGATTCGCCTTCTGCCTCAGTAAAAGAGAGCACGTCCTGCACCAGGTCGCTGATGCTGCCCTCGGGGTCCTTTGCCGCCCTCCTCATGAGGCGCTCCAGGCAGGGCAGCAGGCCGCCGTCCAGCGCGGCGGCCAGGCGGGGAGGCGGCACGGTCGGCCAGGGGCCTGCGCAATTCAGGAAAAAGACGGTGGTGTTGAGGGATGACGTGGGACCGTTGGTGTGTTGCGGAGGGTGAGGTACTTGTGGGTAAGGGCACGTGTGTGTCTCAGCTGTTCACCATCAAGCGTGGTGCCGGCACAACTCTTTGCGGAAACCCTTCGCTGTCCGCAGTGCAGCAGTGCCAAGATGCCGCGTTCAGCGCACTGCAACATCAAGGCCAAGGTCCAAGGTCCGCTGCTGTAACCCGGCAACATCGGCCTGCTGCCATCACAGCTGCTACAAGCCTGGTACCCATCTGCCGTCGGATCCGGCAGCCCGCCCGTATCTCTATCCTTAACCACTACAACATGGTGTCATCTGGTACTACACCCCGGTGCCACCTGGTACTGCACTCTTGGTGCAACTTGGTGCCATCTGATACTTCGCCCTGATAGCCACTTACCTTCAGTCAGATCCGGCAGCCGCAGCTCCTGCAGCCGCAGCCATCCTACCAGGCTGCGACCCAGCGCCTCGACAGACGTGCGCTCTTTGCCCCAGCCGCAGCGTCGACACGTGCTCCGCCGCAATGCACACGCTGCGCCACCACCGCACCTGGAAGCCCCACAGGGCCGCCGGGGACAGCGGGCGCCTGCTGCCCCGCCCAGGGTCTGACACCCGCCCACACCCTCGCGACAAAACCCCTGCCGCCTGGACAGCAGCAGGCGGCCCTGCTGCCACTCCTTCCCCAGCCGCCCCTCCCGTCTCCCTTGCACACAACCCCGCTACGACGATCCCGTTTGAAGCATCCTCGGCGATACCACCCTGGCCGTCAGGCGGCACGCTCGCGTTCAACGCAGCAGCGACCAGGCCCCCACGCCCCCTGCTGCCGCCTCCCGACCCGCTGCCTGTGGCCTCCGGAGCCCCGCCCGTCGCCCGCTCCTCACCGCCGCGCTCTCCGGCTGCCAGTCCTCCTTCCTGCCCCGCTGCCTCCCCTGCCTCCAACACAACGCCACCCTGCACCCCCGACAGACGGCTGCTGCTGCTCCCGGGCACCTCCGCCCCACGCCCTCCGCCCTTGTGTGTGCCCTGCGCTGCTGCCATCTGCTGCTGCTGCTGCTCCTCCTCCCAGCACTCCGACAGCAGCCTGTGCGCTGCCAGGTGTGCGTCGTAGCCAATGTCAGCCGTCGCGTTGGGGCTCATAACGTGATGCATCGTCCTGCCCGCCCAGCCGCGCCCCCCCTGCCCCGTGCGCCATCGCCCCTCCACCTCGCCCAGCCCATGCACCTCAGCCGACCCACCGGCCGCCTCACACGCGCGCAGCAGCAGCGTCAGCATCGGCCCCACACCGCCCAGCAGCTCCATACACCGCTCCCGCAAATCAAGCCGGCTCAGCCCATCCACCATGAAGAGGACCTGCACGTCCGCGGAAAGCCGTTTCTCACTTTCCACAGTCCGCCTGGGCCTCCAAGCAGCTGGCAGAGCCCTGTACGACACCGGCATGCCATACTCGGGCCCGCCGTCTGCCGTACACAGGGCGCGCAGTCCCAGCACCAGCTCCAGGCGCACAAAGGCGGGGCCGTTTAGGGCTTGGTTGATGGCTGGGCCGATGAGGGTGCCGGCGGGTGCTGGGGCCTGCATGCAGTCCTTTACCAGGACCTTTACGTGGATCCTATAATGTATGAGATCGCACAGCACAGCAAACCCATAGGTGCAGAAAGACTGAGCCCGAACCCGAAGGTACCCCTTCCAAGCCCTGCCCCTGTGCCCGCGCCTGCGCCTGCCCCTGGCCCGGCCCCTCTGCCACCCCCCGACTGCTGCCGCCACCGGCAGAACCCACCGCCCGGCCCCCCACCGCTGCCGTCACTGCAGCCCTGGCGCAGTGCTCCAGCAGGTGGCTGTCACGCAGATGCGAGGCAAACAGCAGCAGGAAGTGACCCGGCAGGCGCCGCAGGTCCGCATGCTGTGCCCCTGCCGCCGGCGCCGCCGTTCCCACTGTGGGTGCTAGCCCCTCGCCACTGCTTAACACGCCCACGGCAGCCTCTGCCAGAGCTGACAACCCGTCGACCAGCCCCATCGACGACCGCACCACATCCAGGAATAACCCACATCCTCCGACGGCCTCCTCGTGCCCCTGTCCCTGCCCTGCTGCTGCCTCCGTCCCCTGCTGAGCCCCCTGGTCCGCCTGAAGACCCGGCAGCACCTGCTGCTGTTGCTCTTCCACTTCCTGCAGTACACCCCCATGATGCAAAAAGGTACGGCATGTTAGTAATGCTGGAGGCACTGGGGACTGGGCAGCAACTAATACTGGAGTCGAACTGGGGTCAGAACTATGAGGCGCAGTCCAGCTGGGGCGTGCTTGAATCACGAAGGCGATCGCACCAACCCATGCAAGGCTGAGCTCACACGTGCCACCCTCGCCCGGCCTCTTGAGTGCAGCAAGCAGGCATGCAGGCGCAAGTGAGGCTGTCGCGACTTGCTTTGGCCCTGCTGACGCCGCATGATTTCATCTCCGCGCCATGCTGTTGCTGCTGCGGTGCCGCGGCCGTGCAGTGCAGTGCAGTGCCGCGGCCGTGCAGTGCAGTGCAGTGCCGCGGCCGTGCAGTGCAGTGCAGTGCCGCGGCCGTGCAGTGCAGTGCAGTGCAGTGCAGTGCCGCGGCCGTGCAGTGCAGTGCAGTGCAGTGCAGTGCCGCGGCCGTGCAGTGCAGTGCAGTGCAGTGCAGTGCCGCGGCCGTGCAGTGCAGTGCAGTGCAGTGCAGTGCACCTAGGCCCAAAAGGCGGAAAGCAAGCTTGCAGCCTCGTGCTCCCAGCAGCACTGTGCCTGGCACAGTTGACAGCGTTCGTGCAAGGCAGTGGGATGCAAATCAAGTGGATGGCGTTGACGGCGTTCAGTGCTTCACGGGTACGCGTATGGCGATGCCTAGGTGAGAAACAAGGGAGCTCCCGATGACTGACCGGGGAAGGCTGCCCCTCCTGCTGCTGCTGTTGATCCTGCTGCTGCTGCTGCTGCTGCTGCTCCTTGCCGTTCCCGCCCATCCACGCGCACACGGCCGCCACCTGCCGGCTGCAGCACTGCAGCGTGTGCATGCGCAGCAGCGCGCACCCGAGCTCCAGAGCCAGCAGCGACAGGGGAGGTCCGTCAGAGGCTGTCGGCCCGCCTGCCTTTTTGGTATCGGCAGGGGCGGCCCCGACCCGGCGTCTGCCTAGACCCTGTGCGGCTCGGCCCCCGGTCCCGCTCCGCTCCGAGTTGAACCCGGCAGCGCCCGCTTGCAGCATCAAGGACAGGACGGAGAGCAGGAGGAACCTACAGGGCAACACACTGCCGCATGCCCGGACGGCAGAGCCTTGCAGGCCCTTTTCTTCAACGGCCAACGTGTAGCGCAGCTGCTCCTTAGCAGGAGCTGCTGTATGTTCCTGTTCTGTCTGCTGTGTAAGGCGCTCCCAGCGCACCATGAAAGCCAGCAGCTGCAGCAGAGCGTTGCGAATCGGCTGTGTCGAAGGGCGCTGTCGTCGACTCGAAGGCCGGCATTCTGCGTGTGCATCTCTATTATGCCCATCAAAGACCTCGCAGCTGTCCTTGTCACGTCGTCAGTGGTCTGTGTCAACGACATAGTGCTGCCCGCGCAGTCATCCGAACGCTCCGCTGGATAGGCTTGCGCCCATGCGGGCTGGTAGACATTCTTAAGCTGCCATACAAGCTCCTCCACTTTGTCGGCCGCATAGTCGAGGATGCCGGCAATCCGCTGCCTGGACGCGTTAGCCATGGCTGCAACCGGCCTTTCCTGGTGCAATCGCCTGTCATTCATTCCGATATAAGGTTCTCGCCACAGGTTTAGGGTCAAGGACAATCTTCGCTCCCTGAGGCAGGAACTTTCTGGTACAAGTACGTCACGCACCATGGCTGTGTGCCCCACGGGTCATCCAGTTGCAAGCACGCCTGTGTTGAGGGATACGGTGATGGGAGGTACGAGCGCAATTCCAAGGCATGTTCTAAGGATGGCACCGGCAAGCACGCCTTTGTGACCCGTTATCCGTCTAAGACATGGTCGTGACGCGGTTTAGCGGAACTTGGTCTTGACGGAGGTGTTGACATGTCCGCCTTCAGCACTACAAATGCCACCTTCTCACGAAGAACAAAAAAACAGCGACCAAGAAGTGGCACGCCGCACAGGCTGTACGGCGTGACGTGGCAGCGGAAGGCCCAAACGGCCAACACCACTGCCACTGCCACATGTCCAGGTAATGGTAATCCCGCCTGCAACGTTTGCCTGCGTCAGCAACACATGTCACCGCTTGCCCATCCACGATACTTCAAGGCACGTGGGCACACACGCCTTGAACTGCAATACACGCGCGTTCCCTCCTGGCACAAAGCCCGACGCACCGCCCTGAAGCGCACCGCCTGCTGCCCTGAAGCGCACCGCCTGCTGCCCTGAAGCGCACCGCCTGCTGCCCCAGCTGCAGACCGTGCCCAGTCGGTGGCAGTACTGCCTTGCACGCGCACCACATCCTAGCCCGTCGCGCCGCGTATGCAACCAGTGGCCAACACACGAGGTGCACCGCCTGCCGCCCAAGTCGCAGGCTGTTGTTTTACCACGGCCGCGCAAGAACCCATACAGCAGCCACCAGCCGCCTGGCCCCGCAGAACAGGCCTGCAGGACTAAGTTCCACACAGGAAAGCCTTTTGCGCCGCAGGACCCCTGGGCCACCCGCATCCAACGCTGCATACACACCACACACATATGCAGAACTGCCACCAACTACAGCCGATTGCCGCGTCCGGGCCAGCTTATACACCTGCTTGTACGAGCCGTACCACGTCCAGTAATGCATCCGCCGGCCGACGCGCCGCTTCCTGATCCCCGCACCTCACGCCGTCCCCTCCTGCCCCTCCTGCCCCTCCTGCCCCTCCTGCCCCTCCTGCCCCTTCTGCTCCCCCTGCTCCCCCACCCGCACCGCCGCCAGCAGCTTACCCACCTCCACCACCACGTCCCGCCCGCCCTCCTCCCCGTTCTCCAGCGCCGCCCACCACCGCCCCGGGATCCACTCCCTGCCGTACAACGCGCCCGCCATCGCGCCCACCATCTGCGTGGTGGCGGGAGCGTGCCCGCCGAACGAAGCCGCCACAGCTAGGGCCTGCTCGGGGCGGCCCCAGCTAGTGATCAGGGCCCACAGCGCGACGGCCGCCGCCTCGCTGCCCGCCGTGGCGAAGCCGTGGTACGACAGCAGCGAGTGGACACGTGCCACCGCGTGCCAGTGGGGGCCGGCGTAGAACTCGCGCCAGTTGGTGATAGTCGGGAGCTGTGCATGGGGCGGGGTTGCGCAGGGGTCAGGGGGGAACACAGCATTAGTAACGCGAGGAGGTAGTGGACGGAGGGGGCCGTTCAGGGTGGGGGAGAACCGCCTCTCCACGCTGTTCCCGAGGGTGGTATGATAGGGTGCGGTGCGTTGGGTAGGGACACGGTGTGCGTGATCTGCGCACACAACCTGAAATGTAGCTTGAAGCCCGCGTAGGGTTATACGACGGTGTACGCGTCCTGTCTACCTACTGTAGTCTGTCCGCTGCTTAGGGACATGTACATCAACGGCATGTGCACATGAAGGAGGACTACTACGTACTTTGTGCAGTGTGCCTATGTGTCTCTGCCAATGCAGTTGCCCACCTGCTGTAGGCTGTCCCGCAGCAGCCGCAGCTTGTCGCACATGTCCTGCGTCACCGCCACGTCGTTGAGCAGGTGCAGCAGCAGCGCCTCGGGCCTGGGTGTGCATGGGGAACGAGGTGTGTGTTAGCGTGTGTTGAAGGATGTGTCACCGCCACGTCGTTGAGCAGGTGCAGCAGCAGCGCCTCGGGCCTGGGTGGGTGTAGGGGACCAGGTGTGTGTTAGCGTGTGTTAAGGGATGTGTCACCGCCACGTGGTGAGCAGGTGCAGCAGCAGCACCTTTGGCCTGGGTGTGTATGGGGCCAAAGGTGTGCAGAAGTGTGTAGTAAGGGATGCGTCACCGCCACGTGGTGCAGCATGCGCAACACCAGTACCTCAGGCCCCACAGGGCGCAACTGGAACAGCGGACACAGCACGCATGTTGCAGGTGTATTGATGACGTGGATTGCCATCCCATCACCACACCTGCCGTGCAACCCAGCCTTGCCATTACTTACTTGCAGCCAACAGCACCGGGTGGGCGCCGCTGAGTACGGCAGCTGCACGCAGTGGCTGGCCCCATCACATGCACATGCCAATCGCAAACCTGTAAACCGCGTGCACATACCAGCGCACAACATGCTACGCTGCATCTATTTGTCATACAATACGCATCCTCGACGTGTGATGCGCACCCACCTGCACCCCACCGCGTCCGACGGCTGCTGCCGGGCGCACCAGGCCGTCGCCGCCGCCACCACGTGTGCTGCGTCCAGCCCCAGCGGTGTGGGGTGGGAGAACTCAAGGGAGGAGCGCACGGCCGGCAGCAGCATGCCGGGGCCGGCGTGCCTGGGGAGGCGTGGGGTGCGATTGAAAGGTAACAATGTGATAAAAGGTGGTCGGGAGGTGTTGTGATCCTGACCGGAATCAGAAGGGGACAAGTGCGGAGGAAGGGTGCCCTGTTACATGGGGCCGGCGTGCTTGGGGAGGCGTGGGGTGCGGATGGAAGTGGTGCAATTGGAGGAGGTCTGGTACGTGTTGGACTCCTATCCGGCGTCAGATGCAACGGGTTGTGGAGGCGGGATATCCTGTGTGCCCGCAGGTACGCTGCGCACATACATTGCTCCTGGGGCCGCGGCTGCGGCGCCGTGCGCCTTTCTACCTTACTTTGACTGAACACCCGCATCGCCAGCCCCCTTACTGGACACACACCTCGCGACCCCCGCCCCGCGCCCGCAGCCACCCACCAGTTACGCGCTTCGTGCCCCCCTGACGCCCTACATGGTGGTTCTCGCGTGTTACGCATACCCACCTGTACGCGATGCCCACTGGCGCCACGCGCGCGGCGGCGGCGTAGTCCGAGGGACCGAAGGGCTCCCGCTCCGGGCGGTCGGAGGAGGTGGAGGCGTGGCGGCGGGTGGAGTCAGCCATGTAGCGCTCGGCCAGCTCCGGAACCTGCGCCGCAGAACGCACACACAGGCACAGCAGGAGTTACCGTACTTTGCCTCCGCACGATACGTGACGGACACAGATGCGCCATTTTGGATCTCCGCCCCACACGACGTTCAGGATGATGACCATCGGCCAGGTACTGCCACCACTCTGCCACCATCTGCCAGATCGGAGAATCTGGACGCTTCGGTAGCGTGTGGGCAGCACATGGCACACAGCAACCCGCTGGCTCACAGCTAGCGGTCTGGAGCTTGGCAGCGGATGCAGCTTGACAGCACGTACTTTTCTTTACTTACTGCCTTGCAGGTAGCTACTGCCGTGTAGGTTTTCTTATATGGATGCATGGGGGATGAGCTTGCAAGCCATCCGCCTTAGACCACCCAGCAACCCAACCACGCGCACGAACGCACGCACCTGCGGCGGCTTGCTGCGCCCCAGCTGTCTTATCCAGCCAAGCATTACAACTACGCAGCACTGTCAACAGCGATCTCCACCACCGACATGCATTCTGACACCTGCTTGCTGCACCTTGTCAACCTGCCTCCCACATACTCCATATTCCTGCTTGCTTTCCTCTGTAGCAGGCTTACATTGCCTGCCTCCCGGACCGCATCCGTTACGCACCTGCAGCGGCTCGCTGCCCCCCAGTACGGCATCCAGCACCACCTTGTCGTACTGCCCGAAGCGGCGGTTGGACGAGCTGCCGTCGATGTACGACTGCAGCAGGGAGCCCAACAGCTCGGGCCCGTCCACACCGCCGACGCCCACCACCGACTGGGCAACCGCCAGCAACAGCGAGAAGTCACCTGGGGGCGGGAAGGGGGTAGGAGTTGCATGTGTTGAGCAGGTGGTTATAAGAATGTGGTAGTGTAATACTACAAGCTGCCATCAGAAGCAGAGAGAAGTCAGCCGGGCGGGAAGGAGGTAGGGTGTACGTGTGGTGATCAGATAGGCAGGGATGGGGGTGAAAGAGCACGGCGATGATTAGGGAGTGTGGCATTGCGGTAGCATATAAGAGGATTTTGGTGTTGTGGTGGCGATGTGCGCACTTGGGTCACCTGAGCGGGAGGGTCGGGAGGCATGCGTGTGGTAAGCGGTGGGTAGGGTTGCGGGGTTGAGTGTATTAGGGGATGTATCCCTATCATTGCGTTCCCCACGCTCCGCGCCCTCCCCGTAGCCTGTCTCAAACAGCTACTGCACGACATGGACCAGGGGTGACCTCTCCTGGGTATCGGAAACAAGGATGCCCACAGCTGCCCAAATGCACAGCCCACCCTTCACGGTCAGCCGCCCTGCCGCCCCGTACCCACCTGTATAGTGGCCGTACTCCGCCGCCTCAGGGCCGATGTCGTACCGCCAGAAGTCCGTAACGCCATTGGGGCGGTACCGGATCACCTGGTACGGCCGGTCGTCCTGCGGAGGGATTGAAAATCAAGTGGGATGGGAAGAAAGAGGATCATGGTGGAGGGGGTTGGAGTGGAAGGTAAGTGATGCCGAAGAGCGTTTCACAGAAGACGGTTGGCAGGAGGCAGTTGGAAAGGGAAGCCGGCAGACACGACTGAGCCATGCGGCGGTCGATATCTACAATCCAGGTGGTGTTGCCGCCGAACGCATGCCCCGCCCAGCCCCGGAGCAAGGCCTGCATCAGCTGCAGAGGCCGTGGGATGGCCGGGAAAACCCAAGCCCAGACCATGCGCGGCCCCCACACCGTCTTCGCCCTCCCCACCATACACGGCTACGCCGAAGCGCCCCGCGCCAGCATTGGCTACTGGGCGTTAGAAACATTGCCGGCACGACAGTACCGGTAAAGCTAACCCCGCCAAGGTGCTCTGGGCATGCCGCGCAGTGAAGGCCTGTGGCCCACCTTGCTGAGGTGACTGCGCTGGAGGCTCAATAACGCCGTAGACCCCTTGTCGTGTGCCATTGGTGCTCTTGTCCAGTGTGTATGCATAAGCTAGCATGAATCGTCTGCCCGCGTGCAGCACACTGCTGGTTTGAGCAACAGGTCACGACACCCTCGCCCCGCTTACGCTGCCGCCCCTGCCCCCACCTCCGCTCAGCCCCGTACCGTACTATCGTTTAGCCGTTGAGTACGGCAGGAGACGCACCTGGTATGGCGCCGCCAGCACGTTGCCGCACATGGCTCCGATGAGACACCCGATAGCCTTGTCCTCATCCGACACGTGTCCCGAAAAGGAGGGAGGGAGGGCCGAGGAAGGGTCCGCTTGTGGAGTGGGGGGCGCTGGGGATGCTGCTGTTGCCTCTGCCGCTGCCGCTGTGCGGACGTGTCGGAGGCGTGGGGCTGGGCCAGAGCGAACTGGGAGGCAGGCTAGAGCTGGTGTGTGGGGAAGTGGGCTGTTGCAGCCTAGGAAGCTCGAGGAAGCTGGCCGCGCGGTGGCAGCGAGGGAGGTGTCGCAAGGACAGGCACCTGGAAGGTATATGGGTGTCAAGGAAACGCTTCAAGCTGGCGCATTAATGCTAAATAAGATGTTTTTGTATTAAGTAGGCAGTTGCATGCCTTCGCAACGCTGCACTAGCTGCACAGCGGCAAGCATGCAACAATCGTTGGCGGCCAAAGCCCCGACATAGATCTTCGCGTCTTTTGGGCCCTGGCAGTTTGAACTCCCTCACATGTGCGAGGAATGGATGATGCGCGTTTACTCGAGGATGCGACCGGCCCGGTCGCTTGACGCGTGCGAAGCATCGCACTACCCGTTGCGACAGCTTCTGCTCCAATTCACTTTTGCGTCTGTGCCCTACTATGCACTACGGTGCGTGTTTCCGCGAGCCCAGCGAGCTCTGTGTCGCAACTGCCTCCAAGGCACAACGCGGTGTCTTTCTATGTGCCTTGAAGTATGGCCCGTAAATCGCATAAGATCATTGCGACCATCGAGAACGTGGCCTTGTCTCGGCTCAAGGTGCCTAGAGCAGAGCACAAGGGAGTCCCTAGCCTAGCACATGCAACCCACGGCACAGGCTCCCTGGCCAGACCTGGCACTTGCCCCTCGGTAGGACTGGTCGACTGAAGCCAAAGGCGCTGCGCTGGTGCGGGTGTGCATGCACGGCAGCAGGCCGAAACAGCGTTAAGCGACAGGGGCGGTTGCGTACCTGGCCCAACGTGCAAGAGACAAAGTCAGCAGCACACTGCCGTGCAGTGTTGACCAGTGCCCAAGGTTACAAGGAACGCCCTTGGTACCAGTTCAGATACGGCGATATTGTTCAGGACGCTGCGTACCGTAGGAATGATACAATTCTGGCCGCTGCCCAAGCAGACGTTGGGGGCCGCGTACCCTCCTTGCAACACAACAACCCACGGGCGGGGGAAGCCAGCAACCTGGGCACGGCTGCCCGACAGGCACTGGCAGCACCAGGCAGCACCCGAGGAACACGCTAGGTTCTTGAAGTTTGGCAACAACAACTCTTCAGCGCAAATTTGCAGCGCAACCGATTGTGCACAAGGCAACGCCACCTCCGCGGCACACGTGCCACAGCATCTACGCGTCTCCGGCGCGTCACACGCGCACCAGCATGAGCACCTCACTGGGCAACGTGGCCCCGCTGTGGCAGTGGGGAAGGGGTCCAGGGAGCCCCTTCAACAGCCACTGCACTGGTGCTAGGCCGACACACGCGTCGCAGCCGGCTCAAACTCCCTTTCCCAACCGTCACGTGCCCAGTTCGTTCCATTGGTACGGCTGCCACCACCACAGGCGATAGCCCGTAGTGGGGTACCGGTACCCTGGGGGTGCCCTGGCGTTCAGCATCATCAAACGTCATCGTACACCGGATGAATCCGGCACACCCTTGGTGCCACAGGCCAGCCACACAGCACGCAGCCACCAGCAATCGCACAGCCTTGATTGACACCTCGTCACAAATCTGTGCGCAACAGCAGTGCACGCCACGCACGCTCGCACATAAGCTTGTACGGCACGTTGCCGCCGCGTGCATGAAGCAGTAACACTGGACATGAATTCGGCAATAGGCGTGCCACGTGCGCTGCACAGATAGAACTCATGCCTTCATGCTATCATCACTAGCAAGTCGGGCGTACGCCCGGTGTTTGTGTGGAGTTGTCACAGGAGCACCTATGGCTGTTCGTTGGAACACTTGTGCACGATGAAAGCACGTGCGAGCGTGTGTGCGGCACGGCATGGCACGGCATGTGGCCAGATGTGGCATGGCACCAATAAGCTTGGACTTGTTCACGTGGAGGACCTACTTCCGCTATTTTATACGAAATTGCACAAGAAAAGAACGCAACTCGCTATATATTGTGACTGAGCACACTAGCAGGACACGTGCATTAGTAGCTAGCATTCATGCATCCTGCGCCTCACGTAAGGTGCATGCCCGTCCTGCGGGGTCTGAGTTCCTATCCCAGTGCCAGACTCCATGGCACATGGAATGCACGTTCTTCTGCTGCACGCGCTCGCATGAATATGCAACTCTGCCCAAGCACGACACCACATCCGCACCAACCCAAGGCACCACACAGGCTAGCTTAATGCAGCCAGCCACACACACTGGCACATAAAAAGCCAAACATGGCATTTATTGGTCTTTTGTCACCTCACGCAGCGGCGTGCGCCGAACTTCAGGGCTGGGGCACAACCGTGTTCCGCACCGGCCGCCGCCGCCGCTTTGGCGGCGGTGGCGACGGCGGCTGCGGTGACGGCGGCTTCCGCTGGCGGCGTGACGGCGGCGGCGGCGACGGGGCCAGCGGAGCCGTCGGGGGCCGCGAGGGCGACCTAGGCGGCGCATTCTTGCCCCCTTGCTGCGACGGCCGCCGCTGGGAAGCAATGCCGTTTTCTGGTTTGACCGTAATGCCCTCAAAGCTGGGCGGAAGGAAGGCCGTGCTGTTGCTTACGGAGCCAGGGGCGCCGCCTCGGTGGTCGGAGAAGTTGGCGAGGCGCGACTCGCACTGGCCGGACCAACTGCCCCATGCCGTACGCTGGTACTGCGGTACGGACACGCACTCGGGCTTGCCCGGGAAGGAGCCGCAGGCGCCGGGGCGGCACTTGACCTGGGCTGCGGGGAGCGAGGAAGGTGCGGGCAGTGTGAGAGGGGAGGGAGGCAGGTGAGCTGGTTAGGTTTGGCAGGGGAAGTGGTACAAATGAGGGTTGAGGTGGAAGGGTACATACATGCGTATGATGGCTAGCATGGCATGGTCTGGGTCTGGGTGGCCGCTGGGTGCGTGAGGGACGCTAGCCTGGCCAGTGCACAACGTGTACCGGAAGGTACGGCAGCTGCCGGTGCCCCCCGCGCAGCATGACGGCACGGTGGTACGGGCGATGTACGGGCCATGTACGGGACTTACGCAGCGCGCCGCAGCGGTCCGTACGGTACAGGCTGAACATGTATTCGCCCTCGCCGCCGCAGATCTGCGCGGGGTTGCCGCTGCAAGGCTTGTTGCACCCCGTCTGCACGCCATACTTCACCACGTTCTGCAGCTCCTCCGAGAACCAGCACAGGTTGCCCTGCGTGTGTGGGATCCGGGGGATGCAAGGCAAGGGGCAACGCTCATGCCTCAACGCGACGAAAGCGGGCCTTCCCTCAACAGAGAACCGCACAGGCGCAGTGGTGCGGGCTTGTCCTGTGCCGGCCCTTTCCTTCCAACCCGCTTCTTAGCCCGCGCCCGTCCATGAAACCTACATTGACGAGGCCGAAGTAGGGCCACCCCTGGAGCCGGGCCTGCTCTTGACACCTGCAGCAGGGCACACACACCAGAACGCGTTCTCTACATATCGGATGTGCATCGCGTCTCTGAGGGCGACTCCAGGGTGGAGCAGAGCCAAGCGCTCTCCCTCTGTAAAATGTGGACCCGCGCACGTGCGCTGCCACCGAGACGAGTTCCGATGCCCGCTAGGAAACACCCCCAGTAAAAATTAACCCAGTATGAACTACTATTAACCCAGTATTAATTAATATCGGCCTCATGCGGGAAGGGAACTGGGCATGCAGGTGAGCGCAAACGTGTGGGTCAAGGGTTGGTGCAGCAGGACAGGGGCCAGCCTGGCCATGCACACAGTGCACCCTTGCTCGCTCTTGGACAACGGACCTTGCTTACTCTGCAACAACAAACCTTGTGTGCTTTGTAACAACAAATCTTGCCTGCATCCGGGTTTAGGCATCCCGAGTACCGCAAAAGCATCCCCACGCACACAGACACCCCGTAAAGCGTATACCGTGCAAACCATGTGCACACAGACTGCCCTCAATGGCGGACCGGGGCCACGTGAGGAGTCACGCACCTTTCCCAGGTCATGTTGAAGTCTGGGTGGTACCACGAGAATGGCGGTCCCATCCGGTTTTGCAGCGGGGGCGCAAGGTAAGACACACGGCAGCACATCGGGTTGTCAGGTCTGGGACAGCATGTTTGCAGGGCCGTTTGCAATCCACACATGCATGGCTGATGCTCATCTTTGGCCAGGCCGAACCCGTAGACTATGGCCCCCAGACTTGTCAGACTACCCAGGGTCTTCCCTTCACCTGCTCCATGCTCCTTGACTCACTGCGGCGCACCTTCCCCTTGGTCCAGCACCCAAGTCCTATGCCCCCAGACCCCACCTGCCTCACTGCCCCAGTGCCCAGTAAAGAGATGGCCCCGTTCCGCTATCATGGGTTCCGATTTAGGATGCCCTCACCTCCTCCCTGGTCCAGCCCCCAGGTCCTGTGCCCCCAGACCCCACCTTCCTCACTGCCCCCTTGCCCAGGTTAGAAGGGATGTCCCCTTTACGATACTGTGGGTTAAGATGCATGACCTCACCTCCACCCTGGTCCAGGCCCCAGGTCATGGCGAAGTCGTAGTACCAGTCGCCAAAGCAGCCGTAGTAGCCGCCAGCTGTGGGTGGCCCAGGCAGCAGCATGTTGCAGTCAAGCACACAGGGAAGAACTGCATTCGTACACAGGGTGTAGCGCTTACTGCGGGTGCGAGTACACCTCCGCCAGCCAGGTATTGGAGGCTCTGCCCGTGGCATCAGAACTGGAACCGTGCCGCCACCTTTACATCAACCTCCCACAACTGCTGCACCTCTGGCTGTCCCTGACTCAGGGTCACGGGAATAAGATGAGAGTCAATATGGAGCGTTGGACCTTACCCCTCACCTGAGTAAGCCGTACAGCGACTTCAGCCTTACGAGCGAAGCCGCAACCCCAACGCCCCAACCCCCAGCCACCAACCGAAACATCCAACTCACCGCACATGCCGTCCAGGACGTACACACTGTTGGACAGCACTCCTGCAAAGCAGCAGAGCAAGGACTGCATCATCAGCAGAATGGGCATTGGGCCACAGAATGCGGACGCAGCCAGACCCATGCGAGGCACGATGGGCTTCGGTGCCAGTGCCAGTGCCGACTGGCTTGCTCCCTTAATCACACGGAGAGTGTTACACTCATGTAATAAGTACACCAGTGCCGACTCGCCCCGCAAGCCGCCATGCGCCGATGAGTAATGCCCCGCCGGAGGCACGAGCGAGGCACCAGGGGAGATCCCCTGGACCGAAGACACACAAATGCTGGGAGACCTCTACGGTACTAGCACCGCGCGAGCGCGCTGTGAGCTCGAGCAGTACAGGTCCCACGTGCGTTAAGTGCACGCGTCAGCGTGTGCCCCTCAACCCCCACCTACCTCCGCAGATGGTGTTGTTGTCACCGGTGCACTTCATGTTGCAGGTGTTGGAGAAGCCCAGCGTTGCCGCGTCTTGCACGCTGTTGCCGCCAAAGCACTGCGGCAGCAAGGCCAGGTCGTGTGTCTTAGCAGCAACTAGGCCAGGCCATGGGTTGCATGTGGTTTACTGACACTGTCAGCGGCAGCCAGCAACAGCATCTGCTGACGTTCACCCATCAGGGGTAACCTATGTCGGTAGGGGATTGCGCGGGTTAAGTCTAACGCAGGCAGTCCACGAGAGTGTGTATAAGCGACCGCTTGCTGACTGCTAGCCTCTAAAGAAGTACGACGTGCTAGCCCACTGATGCCGCCAGGTCCACCGCCTTTCGTAAGTTGCTCTCGTCATCCCAGAACCACACACCTCCACACCCACCAGGCTAGCATTACCAGCTGCAAACAGCAGCAGGACTGCGCGCCGTCCATAGCATGCGAAAGGGACCGACCCTACTACACCACAGGCACGCGCACCTCAACGCCACACGTTCCTGCACCCGACATACCCACCGACCCTGGCTTGTGGCACCATAACTTTGCTTGTTGTTTTTTCACACGCGTACCCACCAGGTTGCCCCCTTGCACGGCGAACACCAGCAGGCCCGCCGCCTGGGCCCTGGCGGCGCACATGGGAACGGTCATGGCGGCGGACGCATTGCCCAGCTGCAGCGGTACGGCGCGCGTGCTGTTGTCCTTGTAGCACCCCATGTACGTGAACGTGACTGTACGGCAGGCGGTACGACAGGGTGAAAGTACGGGAGTTGGAGTTTGAAGGTAGTGGTTGCAACAAGTGAGTGGCCGTGCAGAGCAAGGAGGCGGCGACCGCGCAATTTCGAGTAGAGGGAGGTAGTAAATTGGTGATACAAGTGACGCGTGAGGAGAATGCAGGGAGAGACAGTGGGCGTGACGTGTAAGGGCCTTGGGGCAATCAACCGTCAAGGCTCCGAGGATATACACATCAGCCGTACAGTAACTAGTCCACAGGAGCAGTGTTTACCGTACAAGGTGCAACGACGGTGTGCGTTGGTAGCTGCGCAGGGCAGGGGTACGGACCCGACCAGCGGGGACGGCCCGGCAGGTGCGGACGGAAGGTAGCGATGTGTGGGCCAGCGGCGGCTGCTGTAACGCTCACCTGGTGGCGTTACGGGGGCGGGCGGTGGCGGCGAGCGGGGCGGTGAGGGCGGCGGCGACACGGCGGCGTTGGGGAAGCTGCAGCTGGCCACCGACTGCGAGTAGCTGCGGGTAGGTGGCGCATGGGGGCAGGGAAGGGGTAGTCAAGGGGCAGAGCCCGGAAAAGCGGAGGACAGGCAGGAGGGGTGCTTGGGAGGTGCAGCTGAGTGCGGGCTGTGGGCACTTGCGGGTGCGTGGTGCGGTTGTGGGGGCCAAGGTGGGCAGTAGTCAAGGTGCTATGGAAGCAGGCAGGTACGGTGGTACAAAGCTTCAGCTGATTGGGTAACAGGTGCGGTGGGGCTGCGCGGCGGAAGAACGCATGAGGTTGCCGCATGGTAGGGAGGGCGTTGGGCACGAGGGGGGGGGGAACCAATGCGTGCGCGCAGCAGCAGTCCTAGGAGGCCAGCTTTGGTCGTCCTGCTCCTGCATGGAGTAGGCGTGCAACCAGCTGCCTGCGGACCCACCGGCACACGTTGACGATGATGGAGTTGCCGGCGTTGAAAAGACCTGCAGGTTGCGGAGCAGGGGGAACAAAGTGCTTAGTAACATGAGCAGGGGGGGCGTCTGGTAGGCAGCGTGTGCTACCGGCGGATAAGGGCCAGCATGAGCCGGCGGTCTACGACCGCACCTTGCGCGCAAGTGCGAAATTACGCAGTCTTGTGATTCAGAGGACATAGTCTGTGCCGCGTTGTGCAACGCGTTATTGGCGCCGCCCTGGTCGTGCCGGGCCGCACGTGTGCATACTGTGGTGGTAGCGACGGCCCTGATTCTCATTGGGTGGACGTGTGCCGCATGTCGACCATCGACCAGGCCAAGTTCCTGCCCAATGTCACTCGATGGCAAGGCTTACCCCACGGTGGTTTGACCCTTCGGAGTAAGATGTACTCCTAGGAGACACTAGCTGCGGTACGGGCCACACCCCTTTGTGCTTCCGGGACTCCTGGACTCCTCCACATCACACCCCTTGCGCACATAAACACGATGATCGCGCAAATGGACAACACGTACCGTACATGCTACCTTCCACTGTTTCCTGGACTCACTTGTGATGCGCACCACCATCTTGTACTCCTTGAGGTCCAGGTCCTGCCCCACACCGCCCCACGCCAGCAGCGTTGGCCACGCGTCGCCCCACGCCCTCAGCGAGGCGTCATTGTCCACAGCCAGGTTGGTCACCTTGTGAACCAAGACCTGCAGAACAATATAAAACAGCAAAAAAAATCCGCAATGACGAGAGAGCTCTCTCGTCAGAGCGGGTGCCGTGGGGCATGTACGAATTTGTGGATGGTGTAGATTATTTGCATGCGTGGTAGCCGGCGCGGGACAATGCGTGTTCCGGCATCGCACCTTGCTGCCAATCGTAAAAGTACCGCAACAGCATTAGCAGTGTGGGCAGTCGGGCACGTACCTTCTGGTGCATGTCCGCCCCCAGCCCAAGGTCTCCCCTGTTCCTGACGCGGTACGACACGTACACGTTGGAGGTGTAGTTGGCCATCCACGTGGGCCTGCATGTACGGCAAGTTCGTGGAACGGGGAAGGTTGTACGGCAGTACGGCAATGGTCATGGGAATGTGGCTGCTGTCCATGTGCAGCACGCGGCCATGCGCCAGCCTGTCGTTCTTATGTACACCACCTGCATGCGGGGGCCTACTGACACAGCCAGGCCCATTGCAGAGAAGGTAAGCACAAAACGCCAGCCAAGTCGCTAAACTTTCCGACAACCGGCGATACCCGTCACGGTCAGGTCCTTCCAGCTTTACTCTGCCACATGCTCCGCACTCCCTCCCACACCGCATCCTGCTACACCCACCGTATGCGTATGTAGGTCGACGCCGCGACGATGGATTGCGAGTTGATGGTATACCTTAACCACCTGTTGGTTATCATGTTAACGGCCTCCAGGTTGGCCGTCGCCGTGGTCCAATTGAGCCGCCGCATCTCGGGCGCGTTGGGACACCTGCAGGAGCAGCCGCGACCGACGCGTGCGGCACGTGTCAGACACGCACGGACACGTGGCAGTGGGCACGTGGGCGCGGGAACACTGGCTAGCATGGCTGGTGGTCCGCTTATGATTTTGCATGCAGGGCGCAGTGGGTCACGTGTACGCATATAATAGGACAGCAGGCCGGTGCGCAAGGCACGTGCCAGGTACGGACGCGTGGCATAAGGCCGGGCGCAAGGGGCACGCATGCGGCAGCGGACGTACGGGGCAGATGCTTTGCAGCCAAGGCAGCGCACTGGATTGTGTGGTGTGCACCGGTCACTATTGTGGTGTACGTCAGTTGGCTCGCCAACGCAGAGGCGTCTCTGGCTGCAAGGGCTCATGCTTCCAGCATGCACCCACGCACCCGTTCCCGGAGCCCAAAGGAGAGGTGAAGTCTGTGGCGGGGTAAGGCGAGCAGGGGGGCGATGCCGCTTAGGGAGGAGGCTATCGTACACATGGCAAACAATCTCATTCAAGTTGGAATGAAGGCGGCTGGGGCACGGCTGGGCACGGACAGTTGGGCAGAGCTACCAGCGACTTCACCATTACGGTATGGCTGCCCCCACCTCCGTATTCGTTGCCGTTGTAGGTGCTGCGGGTTAAAGGGAGCACAAGGAGCAAAAGCAGGAGTAGGTGGACACAGACAGCAACTTGAGCACACAGACTGCAAAGGTGCGCCTGCAAGCTATCCAGGCAAGGGCTGTTCAAGCTGCAATGATTGCGACCTATCTGTGGTTTTGGTGTTCCAGGCACTTTGTGTGGTATAGCATCTACCGGTACGTATACAAGCCTCAAGGAGCACGTGCGTAATACGATGTGGCGCAAGGATATCGGTAGCAAAAGGAAAGGCATGTGTGGGTAACTCACGCGTGGCCTAGGCCCAGGTTGTGGAGGTTCTCGTGGAAGGGTGCTGCGAGCAGAAGCCAAGGGGATAGCAACAAAGCAGCTTGCAATAAGCAGGGCACTTCAGGAGTTCATCGCGCAACCGCATGTAGAAACAGCGTGTTGCTGGTGTCGTACTTGCGCCGAGAGACACTTTTCCAGCCTGCGGCGGTACGGTTGCCGTACATCGTGCAGGTACCAACACGCCTTGCACGTTAGGCCAGGTTTGTCAAGCGCCGCGGTGCGTGTAATGGGCTACGTTCACCTGCAACACGGATTAATGCCTACTACGTAATGACTTGTCGCCCATGCCGTTCCGTGGTCCAGGTACACACGTGTCGTGCATGCTGGCTTCATACTGCTTCATACTCCCTCCAGTGACTTCCGTTCAAACCGGCCAGTGACACAACCCCGAATGGGTCGTACTAATCTTCAGTTTGGATGAGCCAACCGCACCCACCACGTTTGTCATTGATTCCATTCCACGGATCGGACAGCAGCCACGTCTGGGTTCCGGGCATCCAAGCCAGGCCGCCGAAGCCGCAGCTGGAGATCTGCGGCACATACACGCATCGGGGATGTTGACACGTGTCACGTGGACGCGTGCCTTACGCGTCATGTGTGCATGGCAGAGCTGAGCTGGCCTGTGCCACGTGCCGAACTACGAGGCATCATGCGCACTGGTGCGCATATGAATGTCGCAGCGGCCGCCGACCTGATCCGATTCATACACACGACTTACCATGCCTTTTGGTAGAATGTACCTGCGGACACAACGGCCAGGGGTTGGGGGGTGCACAGGCGGGGTATTGGTGTGCGGCACACATCAGGCGCGTAGACTCGGCATGTGGTGAACGGCAGCAGTTAAGGCGGCCATCGCTAGCCGGTGTACATTGTGTCAGTGAACAGTATTGACACTTGCAGTGCATGCGCTCGCGCTTGCATCCAAGCAGGGACCAAGGTACTGTGCGCCACTGATTCAGCTGCTGCTAGCAAGCTGTCCAATCAAGACCGGCGCCCCTAACAGTTGCTGCGACACAGCCATGGACCCTCCTTCATGGAGCACCTTGTCAAAACTCGAACCTAGCAGTTTATGCACAGGCAAATCCGGTCCCTGTCCTTACGTGCGCCGCCCGAGTGTCCCGTCGTCGTAGGTTGTAGAGTACAGGGCTGCACGGCGGTCGCACACCGTCACGCATCACAAGCCACAAGTCAGCCAGGAGCAGTAAGCAGGAGCAGGCACTAGCAGGAACAGAGGTTGCTCAAGAAATGTTGCTGGCAGCAGCTAACACACCACGGTGCAGCACGTCCCCGTTCCAATGTTCCCCTCCCTTGCCCCCTCCCGCGCCCTGCACCACCCAAGCGAGTCTTGGCCTGCTCGTCAAGCGCCTTACCCGTCACCCATAACACGCACAGCAGACGAAACATACATGCAACCTTAGCAGTATGGGTGTCTAAGTAGTCACAGTGCCCCGCCCACCTCCCAGGCGCGCCTTGGCCTGCTCGTCCGCCAGGCGGCCGATGGTTGCCCACTCGCACTTGCTGACCATGGTGGGCGTCGAGCAGTTGATGTTGACACTGGGGGCCGGGGAGCGAGGCTCGGTGTTGAAACCGTACATGTTTACTTCACATGAAGCTTCATATTGCTTCCTTCAGCTGCTGTGATGAAGCCATAAGCTCCACGCGTGCAGGTCGTGCCCGCGGTGTGATCAGCACGTGGCAGTGTCAGCGGCTGGCACTGACGATGGCCAGAATCACGCGTGCGACGCAACGTGCATGTGTGGCCATGCATGCGTCCTTGCTGTCGTGCTCTTGTGCACCCGCTGCGCATGGATGCCGTACGGCTGCACGCCGTACGAGGTGCCGTACCTCAAGATGCGCGTCGTGGCGGCGTTGATCCGGTACTTGCCGAACGAGCAGTTGCTCCAGTACGACGCGTAACCATCCCTAGCCTTAAAGATCAGCGTGTTGACCTGCGCGCGCACCACCGCACATGGGTGATAGCAGTTAAACGGGACCTTGCATGGACAGGCGGAATGTGCAGGAATTTCTACCGAATGTCCCCTGCCCCCCACTCCGTTGTCCTTTCCATCGTGCAAGGTGCCCTTATCCTTGTTAAGCAGCCCAGGACCCATGCCCCCGGACGCCCGGCCCGGACTGCCGATCCCTATCTATACCCCCAACACCCAATCTGTTGCACGCCGGCGTTCGACACCGCACAGCTATGCCACACAGCTATGCCACACCGCACAGCTATGCCGCTTTGCAGCTAGGCGTTGCTCTCCAGTCTCCACACCATCCCCACACACAGCTTGCCGCACACCCCCAAGCAACCCCATGTCTCCCCCACAGGACACCCACATCCCACACCGCAGTTTGATCACCTGTTTGTTCCCCCGACCCCCATAACCCACCTGCTGCACGCTGACGTTGGGCACTACGGTAGTGTTGGTGCAGCTGCCGCGGTTCACGTTCACTAGCAGCACCAGCCAGTTCCTGCATATGCCAAGGGCGGCGGATCACGCGTCAGTACGAGCCAGGTCCTGCACAAAAAGGGGCGGCGGATCACGCGAGTTACAGCGTGTGTTGACCAGGAGCACCAGCCAGTTGCTGCATGGGTGGAGCCCAGATGTTGCACCTTGTACAGTGCTGTACGGCCCGCCGAGGCGGTTCGCTCGGCAGGATCAACCCTCAATCATGCACACGTGTCCCCGACGCTTGGATTGCGAGCTTCTCATCCACTCACATGGCCACGTTAATGGACTGCATGGGCGCATTGGCGCCAAGGAACAGCACGTTGCTGACGGCGGAGCACACGTGGTCGCCCACGCGGGAGGTGGCGCCAGGGTCCACCGTGCACGTCTGTGGGGTGCAGGGTGCAGGGCACGTGGAGTAGGGTGTGGGAGGTGCACGGTTTTATGGTTGGCCAGGTGGAGATGCGACGCACTTCGCGCATAATTTGAGCCCTTCAAGGTACGATGCCGGCGGCTTACAAGACGGTTTGGTTTGCAAGGATGTGCGCTTCGGTCGGCTCCAAGTCCGCTTCCAAGCATGATAAAGGAAGGCTGGGCAAAGGCGAGGCGCGCACTGGTGTCCTGCTGCCCATGTGCCCTAGTGCACTGGTGCCCCTGGCATCGGTGGCTGCACGCGGCGCAACACGCACACGTGCCCTGCACCCCCCGCGTGTGGCGTCGGGTGTTATCCCGTGTTTCAAGCCTTCTCGGCTCGAACCTGCGGCCCATGAGGCCATTTCTGTGCCTCAGTCCAATTACCAGATGAGGACCGTGCATTCTGCCCAGCCAACAAACTGCACCCACCAGCACGCTTTGCCCCCCTGCGCCACTGTGCTCCCCAGAGGCACGTGGCGACGGTGTGCAACACAGGTAATAAACGTGTGCAGCAAGGCACCCCATGCACCCACCAGCGCGACTGTGCTGCCCAGCGGCACGGGCCGCCCACTGAACATGTCCGAGGGCTGCCCCGTCGCCAGCACCCACACCTCCCCGGTCATAGAGTGCTGCACCGCCCACGTGACACCGTTGGCGTGGTCATCCGTACTGCGCAGACGGCCCTGGAGAGGGAGAGGGTAAGGGGTAGCTGCAGGCATTTAATTCTGTCATGTGGAAAGGAAAGCAGTGCTGCTGAGGAGGTTACTGTGGTGTTTGTGTGTAAGGGCGAATAGGAAAAATGCGCAGAAGCCTGTTGGGCATGGGAGTAAGGACGCAGGAGGCAGGAGGCAGGTTTGCATATCTGGATGTTCCAGAGGGCAGCTGGAGGGCGTCTGTGCAGCGCAGGCGGCCCTGTGGACATCTTGGGCGACAGTTGAGGATTGGGCGATCAAGTTATATAAGGCAGTGCTGGGCAGGGTGCCAAGGCTGAGGGGCAGCGTGATGTCGGTTAGTGTCATCGGGGGTGCGCTGGGTTGACAGGTGTGGCCAGCCTCGTGCGTAGTTAACACACAGATGCACGGAAGCACCAAGGCAAAGCCACAGCCCACACTGGGCATGCATTCTTACATGGTAAGAAGGTCACTCATACGGCAGTTTGACCACGGCGGGACACAAGGACACCACATCATTGTTGCTGTGCTGCTGCCCTCCCGCACCTGGAGCGTGACTACTTGTTGGGCAGCGGCGCAGGCTACAGCTGTGGGAGTCGATGACACAGCAGCATGGGCATTAGCAACAGGACGTTGGTAATGGGGTCAAGGGTAACGGAAGGTTAGCTTGCCCTGGAAAACTGATACCGCGGCGTGGCACCACACATGAGCACCCCCCGACATGCCGAGTGTGGTTACGGGGGACGCTTGAGTTAGCCAGCCAGCGGCGACTCCGGGGAACAAGGCGACACTTGTGGCAAGCATTGCGTCCTTGTTGCGCTGTGCGGTGTGACGGCCGACCCAGTTGGTGACAGGCATTACGCGAAGGGCTGTATGCGCAGCATATACGGAACGCTTTAACGACCTTGCTTTGGAAGCAGCGTACCTGTGATTGCTAACATTACTACAAAAGCACATTTCTGCGTCGGCGCGACACCACTGTTGGGCAGAAAGCCCCGTCGCGCCATGACGCTGGCCTTTGGGCTGCTTTGACGACAAAGAGTTGCGCGTGTACTTGTTTAGACCCTAGGGCTGGTGGGGGCTCATTATAGTATAGTTTTCATGATATATAAGGTAGGCATGCGCGTAGGTCCGCCCTTGCCACCATGTCTGTCTCCGGGAGCCCGGAGTCACACCCGGAGGCGCCAGGTAAGAAGTGACTCTCATGGGGGTAACTAGTATACTTCTGCAGGGCAACCAGGTGCATTGACTTGTGCAGACTAAGCGCGTTGCATCTGTCGCCTTGCTTGTTGTACTCTTGTATGCATTGCTGTGGGCGCATGAGATACACAGGCCTCCAGTGCGCCATACGTTTTATTTCCGTCTCATTTATAAGCAGATTGCGTGTGTTGCAAATGGTCGTCGAGTAGAAACGTGGCGCCGTGGTCACTACGACAACCGGACGGACTGAGGCACGGGGCGTGGTCCGCTCGTGGGCCGTCGTAACAATCTTGCGCTCCGATCAGCACATGCTGACACAGTAGCAAAAGATAGAGCGGCTTATGCTCGTGTCGGGCGTTGTTTTCAGGGAGGACCCGAGCTGCTGTTCCGAAACCACCGTCACCAAGGGAGCTCCCCCGGCTGTTTCTGGACGTCCCAAGCGCCAACGACCGGAGGCCATACACCACGTTGCCATGACACAGCTGCCACCCGCTTTGCCGTTGCTGCGACTCCGACGCTGCCAGTCCATTCCTACATTCCGGCGTCACTGCGATCACCGACAGCGAAGCCCGCAGCCTTACTGCAACCAACGGCTACAACGCTACATGCTCCCTGGGGATGCGATGTGACAAAATGAACAACGGCGAATGTCTTCCTCATCCCTTGCAACTTCGTCTCCTTCCCGCCCCACGTGCCGCCCCGTCCCTTGCCTCCCCGCCTCATGCCTGTTCCGCACAGCTCCGCACGGCTGCTTCGTGTGCCGCAGCTTGCGTACGCCCCGCAGTGCACGGGACACATGCACCCGGCGCCCTCCGCCAGCGCGCCCCTCGTCCACGCTCCCCGCACGCTCCCCAACATCAACCCCTTACTGCCCCTCCTCCATGGCATCAGCCCCGTCCTTGCCCTTCGCCTCCTCCTCCTACTTCCTCTTCCCCTCCTCCTCCTCCTCCTCCTTTCCCTCCTCCCCCTTGTCCTCCCCCTTGGCCTCACCCTCTTGCCCCACCGCCTCCTTCGCCCCTTCGCCTCCTTGCTGCTCCCCCTGCCCACCGCCCCCTGTCCCCTCCGCCGCCTGCCCAGCCTCTGCCTCCGCCCCCTCCGCCGGCGGCGGCACGTCGTACAGCTGGGGCGCCGCCAGCGCCGCCGCCGCCGCGTAGTGCTGCTCCTCCGCGATGGCCGCCACCAGGCCCGACATGGCCTCCACGCCCGCCATCAGGTCGTACGGCACGGCGGCCGACAGCGGGCGGCTGCACACGCCGTACGACTCGCCCTGAAGGAAGGTACGAGCAGTGCGGGAGCCGAACAGATCAGGAATGGCTGGGTGCGCAGTTGGACGGGTCAGGTCAAGCCTTTTGGGGCTTGCAACGTGCAGTACTCGCGGGGGAACAGTGGGAAGAACCATTTCAGGGTGCCGTGTGATAGCCGCCAGCAGAACCCCTCTGCAAGCAGCTCTCACAGCAGCATGAACTGCACCCTGTATTACAGCTCAGCCCCATACGGTACTCCTGAACGGCTAGTTAAGGCCAAGACGTCACCGTGCGTCGGCCACACGTGCAAGTCGCTCTCCAACTAACCCACCTTGACCAGTGCCAGCTGCGTTGGCCGCGCCAGCAGCTGCAGGAAGGTGGGCTGCAGCTCGTAGCAGTTGGCGAACAGCTCCCTGCGCAGATACGGTAGGCAAGAGCGTCGGCTTAGGGTACACGTCAGCACCACACAAAGCGTCCGAAACAGCGGCATCCTTCTCAAATGGGCTCAGGATCACCGGTGCAGATGGTCAGTCGTTCCCTGCACCACTCCCCCATCCGCGCATTGGGCGAGTCCCTCGCGCGTCGGCCGCAGAGCGCTTTCAGCACACATTGCACAGAGTCCCGCAACCCCAAGCTCCTGACGAAAGCCCAACGATTCCTCCACCCCCAACACGCTCCTGCTCTTGGCCGTGCCCTGTCCCTTACCCTCCCCCAAAGCCTCCCACTCCCGACTACGCCTGGTGCCAGCCAACATGCAGCAGCCTCACCAACAACCCGCCGCTGCTTCCCCCCGCCTCCCCGCCCCCCAACAACCGCACCAACGCCCACGCCCACGCGACCCCCAGCGCGCCCCCACACACCTGCGCCCGAACACGTACAGCCCCAGGCGCGCGCGGCTCATGGCCACCACCAGGCGCCGCACGTCCCGCAGGTGTCCCACGGCGCGCGATCGCACCAGGCTCAGCAGGATGTAATCGTTCTGCGCACCCTGGTACTTGTCCACGGTCGCGATCTGGGGACGGGAAGATTGGGGGCAACAGGGGGAGCGGGTCGCGGATGGTGGGTCAGGGGCATGGGCCCGCTGGTTGCCAGGGTATGGCATGGGTTTTTGTGCAAGTGACACATCTGGAGGGTGGTGCTTTTACGCGCCTGAGGGAGGCCTTCAGTGCCCGGCTGGGGATTGCGGCTGCGACAATCCAGAAGATGCCCTCCGGACACAGCAAGGAGCGTGTGGCCGGGCGTCTAACAATCAGGAAGACAGTCAGCACAAAGCAATTGCCACACACGTAGCAGGGTAGCTGGTCGGATGGCACTAAGGTGGGTCTGCTCACCCTGTGCGGGCGGCCGAACTGCGGGTAGGGCGCGCAGCGCTGCTCCACCACGTCCCGGATGAGCGCCTTCTGGCCGTTGTATGTGGTGAGGATGGAGATCTTGTGCGCCGGG